>CM038219.1:103174171-103686671 GCA_021442155.1 Cymbidium sinense | reverse complement strand
CGTGTTGATATAATTCACATCGGTCTGTTCTGTTGATGACCAGACTATTTTTTTAATTTTTATTTTTTTAATTAATTATCTAATTAAAATTTTAATTTAACTTAATTTAAAATTTTAGCCTATCAATATATATATAGATTCCTAACTGTCCCAAACAGTCCGTTTCTGACGGCACCGTCAAAAATAGAGATTATTGGTCTTCAGCATTCAGCGGCGGAAAGCACCTGCATGCACTCCTCTCCCCTCATTTGGCTATAAATAAGCGTCCCCTTCATCACCGAATGGCCACAACTTTCTATTCACTGAAGAAAAAGCGCTACAACAAATTCCCCTTATTCCCTAATGGCCAAGAAGAAGAAAGTCCCTAGCTCAGCGGCTGCCCGAAGTTCCCGAAATGCAGAAAGGAAAGCTATCAAAAATTTGAAAGCATTTAATGCAAAACTCTTGAAGGAATTGGAGGAGCAGCACAAAGAAATTGAGCAGCTCCACCAACAGATCGCTGCAGCCACAGAGCGGCTTGAGTTGACCATCGCCGAGATCAATGACTTGGAATTGCGGCTGCCTGCGGTAGTTGGAGAGAAGCATGCGGTTCAAAGGGAACTGAATCTCATCGTTCAGCAGAGAGATTTAAATTATCTTCATAAAGCCGAGAGTGAGATAACATGGTGGAAGAAGAAGGGATGTATCCTACCTTGCCTGTTACAGTTATTTGGTTTGCTTCTATTGTTATAGTGACATTATGCGCCAAGAGCTACATAATTAAGAATTAGTTCTTGAATTTTTTAATTTTTTAATTTGATATTTGGTTATTTGTTGACAATTATAATATTTAATTTTTATTTTGCCTATCGTTCTGAAGAGTTTCAGTGTTTTTTGATTTATTGATGAGAATTGTTCTTGATGGTAGTTTTGAGATTGATAGAAATATTTTATCATTTTAATTTCATATTGAAAAAAAAATAATATCTATTAATAAATTTTGTTTAAATGATTTTTAAATGAAATATGTGGAGAGCTCGAAATTACTGATAATCTCAAAGCCCTTTGAAATAATTTCTTATTTTAAATAAATATTAATATATAATTCATATTTCAAATTTAACAATATGCACGAAATTTTGTGCAAATTTATTCTAATGTAATTAAATGAAAACCTAATAAAATCATATATCATTATTGCAAATAGTTTATAATTAAAACAGATGTAACAAATTAATGCAAGCATAAATATATATTCATGAATAAATTTGAAAGGGTTAATATATATATATATATATATATATATATATATATATATATATATATATATAGAGAGAGAGAGAGAGAGAGAGAGAGAGAGAGAGAGAGAGAGAGAGAGAGAGAGAGAGAGATTCAAATATTAAATATTAACCCTTTCATTTAAATTTACATAGTAGTAATACAAAATTATAAGTAATCTACGATTCATAATAAATTTCAGTAGTAATATTAGGATCTTATTAGAAATTCAACGAAATTATAGCAATTTTAAACTTGAATATATATCAAAATAAATATCATGTGCAACGAAATTAGTTTTTTTTAATTAGATTTAAAATTCTTCTTATTTTTAATATTTAAAATGGATCTCATTCTAATATAATTGATATGTCATGACACTTAAAATTATAGTATTTAAAAACTGCTTTTAAAAATTATTTTCTAAGATATAATGTCTATTTATCTTCTTTAAAGGTAAAATTTCAATAATGTGGAAAATTTTAATTGGAGTATTTTTAGCAAGTAATCTTTAGAAAATAATTATTGTCTTCAAGTTTTTTTTCTCTATTAAATATAAATCAAAAGCAATTATAATTTGTTTCTTCTAATATTGTGTGTGTGCATTGTTAAATCATGAATTGTGTGTGATCTCACACCACCTAGTATGGAGCTATGAGAGAACGAAAGAGAATGAGAAGAGAGAAAAGAGATAAGAGAATAGAGAGGTAGTGGGAGTGAATATATAAGCCTTTGTATTGAAAACCAAAATCTCAAAAAGGTTATGAAAAAGTATTCTCACAAAATCTTTTAACCAATGGGGGTTTCCTCTATTTATTGTTTCGAACAAAATCCTTAGCATTACTTAGTTGGTTAGTTTGGATTTTGTCAATTTAGGGAAGAGAGTTTGAAAACATAACTTTGAATTGCATTGTTAATTACTTGATCACATAGAGCATTCCATATAGTTAAGATAAGTCCAAGATAGCATCAGGTATGACAAGTGCCAAGTGGGAAAGCTTTAGACTCGATATTATTGATATATTCTAAATAAACTATGACCTTCATCTTGAAACTAATTGAAGGTGCTAATATTTGTCTTGAACCTGTTCCAAATGTAATATAATTATACATTTATTTCCTTGTTTTTCTTATCTCTTTGATAGTGACACTAAGAAAAGAATAAGAAAATCAATATAACTAATGGAGGATATGACTAGACATATCTCATCTCTAATAATGATCCATGTATGTGTTTGCATCTGAAAAGAGAGAATAATGAAATAAATTAAAAATGATAAAAATTTTACATATCCCTGCTTAGGGTGCCGTGACACTGAAATCAGAGCGCCAGGCGCTGTTGTCGTGTTTAAAAAATATCTAGAAGCTTAAACCGCCCCTGACGGTTATCTGATTAAATCGCACAACATCGTGGTGCTATCACAAATCCTCAGTTTGTAAAATCAAGAAAACCATTGTCTCCACCCTAGCAACAATAACTGCCTAGGGGAGCGGGGGAATAGTTACAACAACAAAAAATCCTCCCTTTGAGAGAATTACCTATAAAAAGAGGAGAGCAGCCCCCGTAGTCTCTCTCTTTTTCTTCTTCTCCCACTCACTCTCTCTAGTTTCTTGTTGCATTCTTACTTCAAATGATCTAAGTTTTCTAAAGGCATGCTTTCCACTACCATAAAAATGATCTCCAGTTTACTTAAAGTTAATGATTTATAGAATAATATTTCTTTTAAGTGATTTTCTCCTAGAAAATTAAGTTTAAATAAATTTCTACCATCGATCTTTGATCCGGTGAGGAATAAAAGAATGCATCTCCGTTGATATTAGATCTGGAGTAAAATGACTGCTCCCTAAGATTAAAAATATTCCATAATCTTAAATGTTGAATGTTGAAGATCTTTGACGTTGAACTTGGTTCCAACATGAGAAGAACACCCTTCCTTTGTTTATCTTGGATCTGGAATAAGGGAGAAGAGTGAACTCTCACTAAAATAGGTACAAACCTAGCACTGCTATTGTGTTATGGTACCAAATTTTTTTTTTAAAAAATGTTAAAATCTTCAAGAATTCAATTCAATACAGACTTTTTTGTCCCATAGCACCACGACACTAAGGCGCCTAGCTCTCAAGAATAAAATCTTGAACGCTCTGTCTAGAGCACTAAGGCACCGACAATCGGGTGCCGCGACCCTAAGCTCTCAGGTTCAGTGCAATTCCATTAGCGTCGCCATCTTGTCATACCGTGCTGTAGTGCTAAGCTTTTAGGTCGCCTATCTCTTATACGGTGTCTCAACACTATCTTTTTAGCGCTAAGGCACTATATCTTCCACCATTAAACTTGGTTTTAATGTGAAATGAAACCCTCCCTCCATCGATCTTGAATCCAGAATAAGGGAGAAGAATGCTAAGGTATTAATTTTTTTTGAAAATTGACACTCCTAAAGAGTTATGCCGCCAAAACTTTGAATCTTAGATATCAGTAAAGCAGTGTCGCAGTGTTGTAGGCCTAGTGCCAAGGCACTGTGTCCTTAAGAAAATTATGCTTAAGCAAGCATAGCTTCCCAAAATTGAAAATGAAGTGATAATAATAAGATGTTTATAGCATAATCCAAGGCACACCCATAACATTGTGGCGCAACAAGTATAGCGCCTAGATGTAAGTCCTCGAAAAATTATATTTTGGCGATCATCTCATAGCGTTGTGGTGCCGGTATCCCAGTATCGAGGTGTTGTGTTTCCACACTCAAATGATATTATTATGACATTTATAATATAATTCAAGTTATACCCTATAGCACTGTCGTACTACAAATATAGCGTCATGGTGCTACAAATATAGCGTCGAGGTGCTAAGCTCTCAGGTTTCTAAATCTATCGATTTAACTTGACAGTGCCAAGGTGCTGATTTACCAGCACCTAGGCATTAAGCCCTAATATTGATTTTATAATCTTAGAGCATTACACAGTAATAAAGATGAGGGAATATAAATAAAATAAATAAATAAATGAAAAATCTATTACAAATAATTATTATAATAAAAAAATAAAAAATAAAGAGCGGGGGGGGTGAGGAACTACTAGTTATAATCATCAACCTCCTCCTTTGAACTAGGCCATATAGGAAAATTGCTTTTGTTGATGATCCATGTGATAATCAAACTTTTTTTCTAAAGCCCGCCGCATGCGGCTAATCTCACCTACCTCTCTCCTTAAATTTGAGATGTGCTCATTTATGGGTTTAGAGAATTAAGGTCGAGGTCATGGGGCAAGTGAGCTCTCCCCCCACTTCATACCTCGAACCAAACCCCTCAATAAGCCTTTTTGTTAGAAGAGCCTCTTGACTAAAAATTTCTTCATCGGGCTTCTCTAATGCACCAACGACAGTGCACAAATCATATATAAGAGAGGGATGATCATACCCTACTATAGTACTGCCCCCAAGCATATTACAAATAAAATTATAAATTATCTTTTATATATCAATTATAAAGCTCTTTTGAATAGAAAAATTCAAAACGGACTTATCTTTTGTTACCTCATTGATATTACTAGTGAGCATCAGTTTGGGAGAAATGAAATAATACCAAGCTTTTAACTCTGCCATTAGGCCAATGGTAGGAAAGTTCATAATCATTTCCTCTTGCTGTTTCCATTGGATGCTAATATTTCTACTAGTGAGAAAACCAAGAATTTCATCAAAATCTGGGTGCTCATTATAATAGAAAAGATATTGATTATAATCCACATTTGGCAATTTGTAATATGCATTATTGGCAATGCTATCGAAACTTACCAATTTCCCCCGAATGAAGACTTTATTATTCTGGTGCTCCTTTGCATTGGTGAAGAACTCTCGCACCACAGGGATGATGCAGGAGCTGCTTTCGTAGGCTAGCTTAGCCTAGTTTTGCTTATTGATCACCCCTTCTACTCTCTCACTAGGATTGTAGAAGCTTCCTTCTAGAATGAGATGCTTGTGGGTGAGAGTCTGTCGGTATCTCTCTTTAGCTTCTACACTAACAAATCTATTAGCCTAACTTGAAGTAGCCCTCCTCTTGTTAACGAGCCTTTTGAGTGGCATGAATACTTTCTTAGTAAGGGAGAAAATTGATAAAATGAGAGAGAGAGAGAGAGAGAGAGAGAGAGAGATCTAATGAATGGAGAATGCATAATGAAAAAATAAGGAGCCCAAGGGGTCTATTTATAAATCCGAACCTAGCACCACGGTTCTACAATGTCATCACCAAGGGAATAGCCTCTCAAGTTCTGAAACATTAACATAGCGCTACATTGCTCACATGTAATGTTGAGGCACTGGTCAGTTGGTTAAGCTGGTTACTATGCAGGTCAAAAAAGAGTATTCATCACCATTAATTTTATAGCCGAAAACATGTCAGGCATTGATGTAGTGCCATGACGCCCTGATACTACACCACAACACTAATAAAAAAGTTTGTCCTTCCCATTTAAAGCTCCTATCTGTATGCTAGCTTTTATGAACCGACCTTTGACTAGCATCGTAGCTCCATATGGTACTGAACTGCTAGTAAGCTGGTCAACATGAATAAACTAAGCTAAATAAATCCAATATTAAGCGCAACAGTACTGTATTTATAGCGTCAAGGTACTAATCTTTTACTTTTTTAAGAGACACGCGTGCATGCCCTAGAATGCTATAGTACTAAGCACTCTCTGCCAAGGTGATAATTTGACAGCGCCATGGTGTTATCAAACACCGAGCACTATGTTCTTAAGCGTCGAGGTGCTACTCTAATAAACATATTTTCAATGTCATGAAACATAATAAAAATGGATCTGAAATACTCGCATGTGCCCTGATATAGTAACAATTGCTTAAGTTATGTGTCTGAGAATGCTTCACGGGTTAACATAAAATAAATTTAAATTGCCTACATGTGTATGAACTTAGAGATCTAGGATATAATCTTGATGTCTGAATAAGCTACATAGGCTAAATTTAAAAATTAAATAAAAATGCAAAATCAATCTGCCAATTTTAATAGAAGATTATAAAAACACATGCATATGCTTTGACACATGTATAAAAATCTAAATTAAAATTTCTAAGGATGTTGTGTGGGTTATTTTTTAGTTGGGCCTTATGACTGGGTTCGGGTTAACAAAATCTAATCTTTTTTTGATGATGGTCATATTGATTATAAAATTCAACTGAAGGGCATATGTTTAAAATGACTGAAGTTCATCATTCAAGATAAATTAAAATAATCATCCACCCATCCATCATTATTTATCGAGAATGATAATCTAAGAAAACCATTGCTCATAAATAGCTAATGTTAAATTAAATATATTTATGTTCATACTCAAATAATCTCATGTCAGTAAGGATGTGACATGTGTTCTCTATCTACGTGATTTTGCTGCCAAATAGCACCACATGAAATACAGATATGACTAGAACCCTCTGACCTGGTGGATGTATAGCTCATCTATATTTCAGTCATGGTAATAGCTTGTATGTTCCCTAATGGCTTTGCTCCTTGAGCCATGAATTATGCAATATATTTAATAAGGTAAAAAACATTATGTCAACTAAGGTTGACTAAAATTTATCACCTTAGACAAATATCACCCAAAGTCTACAAAAATATATTGGAAGATGTAATCCATGGTTGTTGATAATGATTCTTTAGTCAAGAACTATTTTTCCTCGCTAAGTAGACTAGAGATCATGATAGTTTAAAATGATAGAACCATGAGATCTTTATCGAGCATGTCTTCATCCCCCCATATACATTTGTAAATTAAAAGATAGTCATTTATGCCATATTACGCACACCTCTAGGAACCAACTCATATCAAGAAGATATGATTATTTTTAACCTCAATCAAGAGTGTTCTTTAATTGTGGTAAAAAAGGATAATTAACTATGGAGGCTTGCGTCCATAGGAGGTAGAACCTAGATCTAAATAAATATTAACATAATTTTAGGAGAAATTTGGTTGAATATATATCAATCTGCCTCACAAAAAAACATACTCCCACCCTTCTCAACAAAGATGGTGGAGAGCATCCTCGAAGGTATTTTTCTGAGCAATCAGTATGTCATTTGAATCTAGCACTCAGTATCCCTTGCCATTTTCTATAATTAAATGATGTTGGGAGTTACTTTAGTTCATCATTACTAGCAACATGGTTCTCTATTCACCATTCTTCTCACATTCTTAAGGCTTCTTGTAAGATTTTGGAGAAAATTACCTCAAATCAGATTGATGCTTTAAATGAGGATCTCAACTCTCTTGTCTTTCCCAGTACAATAGATAAAATAGCTCAAGAAATAATTAGAAGAAAAGGTAAGGGTTGAGAAGGAACAGAGAGAAGTTCCCTATGAGGGAGCTTCTTCTTCGCTCCCTATTGCAGAACCCCTTGAGATCACTGAATTCCAAGAGGTTATAACCGAACCTCTTATTAAGGTAGAAGGTATGGCAAGTATAAAGGAAACATTATCAACATTAGCACCTTTGATAGTAGAGATGTTCAAGGGAGTGAGTTCCTTATTTGTTCATGAGAACATCAAAATAGGATCTAAATGTATGTTTTATGTTTAAAATCATATATATATATATATATATATATATATATATATATATATTCAGAGGTTATAGCATACCTCTTATTAAGGTATAGGTATGGAAAGTTTAAAGGAAACATTATCAACATTAGCACCTTTGATAGTAGAGATGTTCAAGGGGTAGTTCCTTATTTGTTCATGAGAACATCAAAATAGGATCTAAATGTATGTTTTATGTTTAAAATCATATATATATATATTCTTCAGTATAATGAAATGAATTAATAAAAATTTAAAAAATAAATCTATTATTTGTTATCATGTAGTGCGCTTTAACATTAGTGATTTGGAGGAGCAACACACAGATCATAGTGTTCCTCATCTAGAAACTTTAAAAAGAGGTAGCCCATCTTCATGTCAAACTTGCTGTCATAGAGTTCTTAATTAGGACACCACACAATCTTGGGGGTTCTAATTTAGGTGATTAAATACAACATCAATGTATAATACACTACACTCAAGATAGAAATATCATACTACAATGAATTTAATCACTTAATAAGTACTCATAATGCTAATGGATCTATATATTTTAGAGAATTTTCTTGTAGCTTATATGAATAGAAGTAAGATAGGATTTAATTTACATGATTTGAAGTTCTTTAAAAGGGAAAACCCTTATAGTTAATTACTTTGAAGACTAAGATCTTATAAAAAAACTCTTGATTAAACAAATTTGCTATTATCTCTATAGATTTCAAAGTTTGATTTTAAGAGTGCTAAATATAAAAGTCAAATGGAATAGATTAAATGAAATAGTTCTTTTTGAATTCTAAACAGAACGAAGTAGGAAGTATTTTGAAACTGAGAAGCTTCGTAAGCACTTTAACTTATTCTATAGTTGGACTCTATAGCTATGAAAGTAAGATTTATTTAGTTTTTGCATTAACATTTTATTAGAATATTGGGTCTTATATTCTAATAACACAATATTATAAAAAAGTTTAAAAAGTAAAGACTAATTATAATAGTGTGGTGTTTTTATTTGGAGTCATAGAGACACCATGTAGATCTTATAAAGTACTTATTGAAGTGATCGAGCACAATATTAAGATATGATGTACTACCTTGAAAAATAGAGACATCACCCTATAATGGACTCAATCACCTAATAAGGACTCTTAAAATAGATAGGTCTTCGTATATACCAGAGATCTTTCCCCAACTATACATGGATAAAGTTGAACAGAGTTTATTTTAAGCTGGGTTCTTTAGTTCCTTATAGAGGTAAGCCCCCATAGTTAATTACATTATAGGAAATAGAAGTTTCCTTAGAACACTCTCAATTAAAGTAGTCAATAAATATCTCCAGAGATTTTAAGGCTATACTATCAAAGAATTGGTTATTTTTGAAATCAAATGGGATAAGTTCAAATGGAAAAACTTAATTTTGGATTATAAAGAAAGATAAGTAGGTAACATTTGAAATATTAGAAGGCCTAATGAATGCTCCAACCTACCCTATAATGAGGCTTTATATTTTTGAAGGGAAGAATTTTTTTTTGTTAAAAAAATTTTATTAGAGTGCTAGGACTTATAAACCAACAATAGAAGATTGTGAAGATGTCTAAGAAGTAAGGATGTATACTCAGAGCAATAGTGAAACAAGTTGCCTCAGAACCTAAGTCTAAAATTCTTTAGCACAAGCTTGAAGCTTGACCTAAGTCTAATCGGGGAGAATGGGATATAGTGGTTCACCTCCATAAAAGATAATGAACACGTCCTAACTCTTCTGGACTTATAACTGCTTGGAGTGGCTGCCAGCTAACACCTCATACATTTTAAAACTATGTAGGCTGATCTTATGTAGATGCAAGATAGTTGAGCTATTATTTAATTAGAAAGGAAGCTAGAATCCTAAACTCACTCCGTAAAAGACTACATAATGTTTGGTATATAAACATGACTTAGACTAATGTTAAAAATTTATAAGTTTTTGAATCATTTTGACACATTCATCTTGAACCAAAGCTTAGGACAATTATGCCTACATGTATGATGAAATTTAGTTATGGGAAAAATCAACTAGAAGAGGTGTTATTTACTACAATGGACTGTTCTCAAAGGTCAAGCTTGTTAGCTTGTTCTTTATCATGCAAGAGTGGAGATCCTTTATATTCAAGAATGAAACAATATGACATGCATGTTATTATATCATACAACCATTCAGCTAAGGGGTTTCTAAATCTTTTATTATATTATTTTTATACCTAGGCTTTAGAGTGAGGTCGTGAGCTGTATTAGAATTTAATTCTGAGTTATTTAATGAGGATACAAAATTTAATAATATTTTAAAGAGCCTACCACATTCAGGCCACACATCGAATATACACACTTTAAGAAACATATGAAAAGCATGCAATTTTTATTGCACAATCTAAACATAATAATCAAACCTTTAGATTTCATAAAATAATAAAAAGGCCGGTGCGGGCGGGTACTATCGTACACCTCAGAAAAGAAAACAAATTGGATAACTTAGCTCTACCCTTATACAGCCCGGATTACAATTAAATCTTATAAATGAAATAGATGTTTTGGGGGTCTTCAACTCTTGCTCTCACTTTTGTCTTTGGATTAGCTTGCTCTAGGCTTCATAGGGTCTCTCAAGTCTTTACTTTGTAGCCACTGCTCATCCTAAAGCCCATAGCACTAATCCTAATCCTATCATAAAAATTACATCTTTATAAAAAATAAAATTTAAATAGACTTACAAAATAGATAATAGCTAAACAAACATATAAATTAAGCAGTTATATTTCACATATTTAGACTTAGCAACCTCTGCTTGGGTCACCAAGCCCACCTGCCATAATTTCATTATGCTTAGGGACATAAGCAGCACCCGCAAGCAAAAATATTTTATATTCATTATTATTATAGCTGTCTCTCAAGCAGAATCCCCTACATAAAACATCATTAGGATAATAATGACCTAACATCCAGTCTACACACAAACAGTCCTAACATTCACTCTAAAATATTACATCACTAAACAAAACATGTAACCACAACTTACACAGGTCTAACCTAATACTAAGAACAATGACTTAGTATTCTAATATAAGTGCTAAGGCTTGGTGTGGTATGTATTAATTAAGCTTTAGAATTAGGATTTTCTAAAGTTTAAAATTATTTAAATTACCCATTAAGGGTGATTTCACTTCAAGTCTTTTAGTAGTTTGATAGAGTTTTAACTTATACACTTTTATTTTGTTTACTTCTTACTTAAGATCTAATCATTATAAAGTGAAGAAAGAGAACTCTTTCATCTCTAACCTAAGTTGATTTCCAAAGATAGATCATTATTGCTTTAACTTTTTGACCATTTCTGAGTTTTATTTTAGCCTAAATTTAGATTAGTCTTAATGAATCTTATTCAAACATGAAAGGTATCTTAAGACCAACGAAATTATGCCACAATTACATGAATAATACTCCACTACTTCCTTTCATTATCAATAACATCCACATTCTTTTTTTTAGATTCTTTAATAGTTGATTTTATATATATATATATATATATATATATATATACACACACACACACACACACACACACATGCAATTTACTTAAATTTGTTGCACACTTAATGAATGTTGATGCATGAATTTGATAGGAAAAGGAATTTCATCTCATATTTAAGCATATGCAAACATGTATAAGGAATTTAAGCAAGTACATGCCATTGTTGAACCAGAAAAGTGAGATTATCTAAAACCTCCTTAGAGCTACTTAAAGCCTCGTGTTCTCGGGATGTCTAGATTATATACTTGTCAATTCAAATACATATAAGCATATACATAAACATAGAATTAAAATCATGAAAGGTTGTGTATAAATATTTTTTTTACTTATGTAAAGTTTAATGAAAAAATGGGTTTCACTTTATATTATAATATATGCATACAGATAAATGAAGTTAAGTAAGTACATGCCATTGTTAAACCAGGGAAGTGAGATTCTCTAAGGCTTCCTTAGGGCTACTTAAAGCCTCGTATTCTTGGGATGTCCAAACTATATACTTGTCATTTCAAATAAATGAATACATAAGTATGAACATAGGAATAAAACCATTAATTTCCATCTTTTGATTACAAGTAAATGAACATTTCATTTTTCATATAATTAATTATCTATAATAAGCATTGATTTAAGCTTCAAATTATTTAATTGACAATTAACATATAGCTTCAAAGTAGTTTGAGATTTACTAATGATAATAGCCACACAATACAATAACATTTATCCAACTCTTGTTATTTAAATGCAATCATATTCTTTTAACTATAAAACATGAATATATGAAGCACATGGCATGCACATTTATGATAATTGAAAGGAAGTAATTGAATATCATCACACAACATACTTAATTTCCTTAGAACCTAAGGACAATCAAGTTTGATAAACATCCCTTAAATCTAATCAAAGTTTCTTTAATGTTTAATTTTAATGCTCAAGTTGTTGAAACCTAAAGAGGAGAAATAATACTTAGAATTCACCCTATTCCATGTCAGTTATTTAATATGTTAAAGGAAGAAAATTAAATACATTTTATGGATTAATTAAGTTCAATATATTAATTATATGAATTTGATCACCCTTCCCAAACTTCTTTAATTTAATTTGCAATGATATCCTTTGGAAAAATAAAATTTGTAATGCACTTAAAGAGCTCTAATGCAATTAGGCTCATGCTTAAGAATTAATTAAATTAAAGAAGATAAAGATTTAAGATAAATATTCTTATGATTTTTCCACACCAATAGAAAAATCATAATTTCTTTAACAAATTTAAGATATTAAACACATAAAGGGATTAATAGATTTCACTTGAGTTACTTAAATTGATTTCATTTAGATTTCATTATTAAATTTTCTTAATTTACCCTTAATTATTAGACATATTAATTAAACACTTTAAGAGAATACATTTTGAAACAATTAGAAGTGGAAATCCTAATTAATTCCCATGGTATCCCCATCATTTATTTTAATTAATTAACATTAATTACTTAATTTTAATGCTCATCAATTTCAATAATTATTAAATAATTTAAAGAGGGTAATTAGAATTGAAATTTTGGAATTTCCCAAACCCCATGATAAATAATTCCAAGAAAAATATAGGAGGTAGAGGACATCCCATAGAATCAACATGCCACATTTAGAATTAATTAGCCATAATTTGGCCTTAATTAAAATAATTATCCTAAGCTTCAAATCTTAATTAGTCTTTTGTCAATATATATTAATTAGAAATTCTTTTTTTATTAAATTGTCTTCTATCTAAGCTTTCCAAAATGGGTTTATTTACATTTTGGATTTTTCTACAAAATGTTATCAATTTTTAAAGTTCTGGCTATTTAATTACATTTTTAAACCCAATTAAACCATTTTAAACTATTGATGCCATGTAGATGCTGATGCAGCAACACTATCCATGTGGCACTGTGGTATTGGTTATTTAAAATATCCAATGCGGCTACTAATTCAGTGGCGATGGATGTGATTTCATCTCAGCCTTCTATTTTTAGATTGGACAGTTGAGATTAATTTTGTGATTACGAAGGGATTAAATCAAAATTTATAACGCAAATGTTCATTCTAATTATGAGGAATGGACTGTCGATGATCCGTCATCCTGCGAGTGCTAGAAGTTAGACACCGTCTGCCTTCCACTACTCCATTCGAGTTCACCAAAGCTCGCTTGATGGAGGAATTGAATCCAAAATGATCAGAGAATAGATCTAAGGAGATCCTAATGTAGAAATCATGTAAAACCATAATTTATTTTAAAAAAGACCAACACTTAATGGCCAAATCTATGGTTGTTAGATTTTTACCTCACTAGAGCTAAAGTTTGGCGGTCCGTCGACATGGGTAGCTTCATCTTGAAAAGATTAATTCTTGTTGAGAAGATCTCTAGCTACCTCTCTTTCGATCAGTCTGTGGATCAAGCGCCATCGTGAAAGTCGTCGGAGTTGGTCTAGGGATGTCGTCTAGTGGTTGAATCGATTAGGAATCAATTCATTCTTGTTTATTGAGTCTTGGGGAACTTGTGAGAAGAGTTAATTTAAATTTCATGAAGTTTTGATTAAGCTAGATGAATAGGTCTCTCAAGTTTGGGTGGAGCCTGGTCTAGCAAGCAGTATGGTGTACGAGGAGCTCTGAAAATGCTTGGGGACTGTTTAGAATCCTCTAGAGAAGGTATGTGGTAAGTTTGGATGGATGGGGAGGAGTATACTTTTCTTCTAAATTGAACCAAAGGCTAAAATTGGCTTAGTAATTGGTAGTCGTCTGGCTGGAGTTGGTGGCCAGAGGTGATAGGGAACTACTGAGGTGGATGTGTGTGAGAGGCCGAGGAAGTGTAGTGGGCTGCTATGGAGTGTACACTCTTTCTTAGGTGGACCAATGATTGCCCATGGATAAACTCGCCCTCTCTTGGCTAAAGGTTGAACTTAATAGCCTTGGGTAGGGGTGCAAATGAACCGAGCATTCGACAAGCTACTCGTGGCTTGGCTTGATTAGAGCTCATTCATGTTCATTTGATTAACTAATCAAATGAGCCTGAACACCTTTTTAAATACTAGATTGCTAAATGAACAAGCTTGCACAGCTTGTCGTTCGGTTCATTTATGTTCATGAACATTATCATTTAAAGCTCATGAACAAGCTCGCTAAAAAGCTCGATTATGGCTCGATTATGACTCGATTAAGGCTTGTTTGTGAACAATATTGTTCAAATTATTATTTTTTTAGGCTTAATAAGCTTTATTTGATCATGTACACATTTATCAACAAGTCGCCATTGATTAAGCTTGATTAAAAGCTCATTTATTTTATTAAATGAGCTACTGCTAACAAGCTTGATAATCCAATTTGAACCGAGCTCGTGAACAAACTCGAATCGAGCTCGAGCTCGATAATGATAAACAAGCTCAAGCTTGAACACTATTCTTAAAAGCTCGAATCGAGCTTTTACTCGATAATATTAAATAAGCTCAAGCTTGAACACATACATGCTCAGCTCAGCTCGGTTCGTTTGCAATCCTAGCCTTGGGTTAGGTTAGGTCATTGGTCATCTATCCCAAATGGACCAAAGATGGCTGCCAAGGAGTGAGAAGGTGGAGAACCCTTCCAAATAAAGATTTTATCTTATTTAGAGGGATGGGTTTAATGGGTTTATCCCAACCTGAGTTCACTATGTGTTGGGCCCACTTAGGCAAGCCCATGGTGACCCAAGGATGACTCATGCTAAGTTTGGTTAGGTTTTGTTCAATTTGATTCATGTAAGTTAAATGGGTTAAATTGGGCTAAGTTAACATTTTGATCAAATTGGGTCAAAATAGGAGTTTGGTTAAATTTAATTGGTCATTTGGAATGAGTTAGTGCAACTAGTTTGATTTAATTTGGATTTGGTTCATACAGTTCAATTTGGGTCAAATGGATCATGTTGACCAATTTGACTAAATTGATCAAGTTGGCTTGAGCATGGGTTAGTTCCATATTCAATATCCAATTTGTGGTTGATGAGAGTCATTGATTGTAATTAATTTGACTTAGAATATGATTTGGCCCAATTTGGCCTTTTAGGTCACTTTAGGTCAACTTAGGTTAAAAGGCCAAATTGGCTTTGTTAGGTCTAATTGATTATAGTGGGGTTTTCAGTAGTGACCTATAATCATCAATGATGAGATTTGATAGCTTGGTTTGATCCAGTGAGAGTTTGATTCAATTTTGGTCTAATTAGGCTTTTTAGGTCACTTTTGGTTAAGTGGTTTTGTTAAGTCAATTTGAACGAATTGAGGTTATGGATGGTTGGAATATATTCAATGATGAAATTGAAGTTTATTAGTTGCTTTGACTATAATTGATTTGGGTTCAATTGAGTTTTGGCTCATTTGAACCTTTTAGGTCAAATGAACTTACTTGGGTTAATTAAGTTTAATTGATTTAATTGGCTTGATTATGTGTGTTGGAATAGTTTGAAATGATCCATTGGATAGTTAGATTGATTGAGAGAATTAAATTGAGTTTGGTTTGATTAAATTGATTCGAATGGAGTTATTGAATTGAAGTGGGTTAACTTGGGTTAAGATTCAGGTTAATTTGGCTTGGAACTTAGATTGGAAACCAAATTCAATCAAGATCAATTGAATTCAAATTAGTTTGGGTTGTTCAATCATGTAAGTTTGGAGCTGAATTTGGCCTTCTTGGGCCCAAAAGCATTGAGTTGAACCATCTTATCTTCCTTAGCCGACTTGGGTTAAGGTGGATCGAATTGAGCTTATGTTAAGTTTATATTTTTGGCTTAGGGTTTAGGTTTATATGAATTGATGGGTATGAGGGTCAGTTTATGACTTAGGGTAGGTGAAGCCCACTTGTCCTAAGATAAGCTCTAAGCTTAGGGTTATGCCCTACAAGTCTCTATGCCTGGATTTAGTGTTCCCTTAATCACTAGAAGAATCCTAACACTAAGAAAACCTAAGTTTCTAGAAGAATCCTAGACCTAGGATGGGAGTGATCAAGCCTCACTCCAAAAGTAAGGTCAACAAATAGCAAAAGAGGAATAAAATGTCTTAAATCATATAACTAAAGGTGTTATTGGCACAAGCTAGAAGCTTAACCTAGTATAATTAGAAAAAATTTGGAATGTATTAGTTCCTATCACCAGAGAGTATGAACCTATACTTTAAAACTAAAAGATTAATCTTATAAGATGCAAAATGGTTTAAGCTATTATCAATTAGAAAAAAAATCTATAAGCTTAGACTCACCTGTAGAAACTAAGACAATGCATGATAAAATATGCTTCAAACTAATATATTAATTTATGAATTTTATGTATTTGCTCACACTTGAATTTATTTCTAAGATTTAGGTATGCAACCATGCTTCTAATGAGATTAATTAGAAGTAATTATGAGCTAAATTAAAAGAGATATGTAAACTTTCTCCAAGAAGGATGATCATCTTTAATGGTTAGATGTCCCTTTATGTGCAATGTATGAAGGGCCCATTTTAAGAATTGAAAAACAAATATGTAACCATGAATCTCATGTTTAGAAGATTCTAATTATTTTTATTGCTTAATCCTAGGCCAAATCATAAAAAAGAAAATTAGCAGTTGAGCTTTGCCCTTATACAGTTTAGCCCAAAACTAGAATTTGATCTCTAGGAGTTTTTAGGGCTTTCTTCTTATTTGGATCATCTTCTTCTTTTGGCCCTTCTAGGCTTCATAAGAAACCATCAACTTCTATAGTCCATTCTTGCTAATCCTAAATCTCATATATCCTAACCTAATTCTAGCACAAAATTATATTTTAAACTTTGAATTAGAACAAACAAACACCTAAGCAAATATATCTCAAACATATGACTTTAGAACTAGTGCGAACCTTGCACTCCTATAGGCAAATGATGTTAATTCTAATTTTATTTTTGCAGATCTTTTTTATTAAGCATAGTCTCCTGTATAAAATAATGTTAATTGAATAAATAATGCCCTAACATCTGACCTACGAACAAATAATCCTAAAACCTAGAATAAAATTTTACTCCATATAATAAGAAAATTGTTACATCACAAACATAACACCATCCTAAAATAAGTCTAGAGTAAGTAACCAAGAAGTCTAGTGTGGTGAGGTTATACTTACCACTGAGTGATTTTTATATAAGTGATTAATATTTTTGAAGTGAATTTTAAATTTTGATATAATTTTAGTTAAAATTGGGACTTGAGATTTTAAAGATTGCAAGGATTAGTGGGTCCCACTTAATAGACGAAGTAGGTCACCAAAGGATGAGAAACTATTCTTAAGACTCTAAACAAGATAAATTTTACTTGTTTTAGCTAATTAAAATGTTTGTTTTAAGTATTTTTGGTTTAATTATTAGTAATATATAAAATATATTTATTTTTAACTTTTATTATAAGTACAAAAGGCATCTTAATTTCATAGGATCAACTCCTAAAGCCAAGGATAATCTTTAAAATGTTTCATAATACTTTGAAATCATTTGAGTTTAATATAGATTATTGTGAATTTTTTACATAATTACTTTGCATTATTAAATTAATGTATTTTAAATGTTGATTAATTAATCACAATTTTAACTTATTTTAATCTTCAACATTAATCCATTTTTATTTTTAAGGGTTTTAACTTGATTGAATTATAAATTTTTTAAACATAAGTGATTAATTATATTAATCAAGACTTAAATTAAGGGTTAATTAAGCTTAATCTATGTTATTAGCCACATTAATTAAGTTTAGATGACTTGATAATTCTATTCAAAGTTTTTTATTTATTAAAGTATTTGAAACTGACTTACTAATTTTTATAACTTTTTGTAGATTAATAATTAATTATTAGTTCTTAATCTTTAATTTTGGTTCAAGCTTTAATGATTAATAAGCACCACATGAAAATTTTTAAAGAAACTCACAACATATGAGAAATACCTCTAGGGATATTCCTTAAAAGTTTCATCTTAGTTAGACTTGTATTTAATAGTTAATTTCATAAATTAAAACTTGATTAATTATTTAATTAATCATTAATCACTTTTAAATTTTAAGGCATTTATTTTTATAAGATTCACCTTTAATACTAAATCAAATGAAAGTTTATTCATAATATTTGGTTAAACATTTGATTTATTATAATATATTGAATTTCCTTTTATATTTTCTTTAATTAAATCAATTAAGTTAAGTAAATTAAGATTTGAATTTGGTGATTTTATAATTTAATTAGAATCATAAAGTCTAATCATTTTATCTAGGTTGATCTTTGTGAGAGAACATGTTTTAAGCCATTTTTGTTTATAATTTTTATGATTGAAAATTAATTTAATTGATTAAATTTAATTAGGAGGACTTAAAATTAATAACCATTAATCTAGTGGCCAAAATTTTTTAAAATTTTATGGGAGGTGGGCAATGATGAGATGATCATACTATAAAAATTTCATGTTGATTAGGTATATATTTGAGAGGTAATAAAAGAAATTTAACTTTTAATTAAATTCAAATTATTCCAAAATCTTTCAATAAAAATTAGAGCTTCAAGATTTTCTATATTATTCTAAATGCAAATGCACAAAGGTCATTTGTATTTTAATTAATTATTTTTTTTTGGCTTAGCAATTTAATTTTTTATGAATTTTTCAAGTTTTGATCTAATAAAGTTAATTGATTAAAATTTAATATTAAACACCCTAATTAAGTGAGCTTCAAGATTTTCCAAGTTTCCCTATTAGTAGCTAACGAGGTGCACTTTATGCATGTCATTACATGATTGGGACCTTTCAGGCCTAGGTAGATGGCAAAGGATCATACAGGGTTGATCTTACCCATATGATTAAAGATCTGATGGCTCGAATTATTCATATGATATAAGATGAGTAAATCAAGTTATAATTGTCCAACTTTACCCTATGTGTCCATTCTAATCTAATAAAATGGATGGTGGCGATTCATGGGGGTGTGCAGTCGGTCAGTTTGGACGGATCAATTTTTAAATTTGTTAAACCGTTTAGTTTTAAGTCCATAATCCAAAAAATTGATCCGTTTAATCAATAACATAAACCAAACCAATCCAAACTGAAATGTTTTTTGGACTTTTGGTTCAGTTTAGAAAAAACTGAAAATTGAAAAAATAAATTATTATAATAATTATTTATCAAAGAATTACATTAATTACATAACTTTATTAAATTATTTCTACGAAATCAAATAATTCTTTAACAAATGAAATATATAATAGATAAATTTATCATTCAAATTGCTTTTTTTATAGTAATTTTCTAAAAATAAATGACAAAAAAATAGATTTTTTAGCTATTTTTGGTTTGATCTATTTAATCGGATTAAGATGATACAAAATCAAACCAAAAATTGAAAATCGAATATTATTAAATCCAAAACCGAAATCCAAAAAAAATTTATAAAACCGATCTGAGTTAAAAAATTCGGTTTGGATCGGTTCGGATTTTTTATTTTAACCAAAAAAATACACACCCCTAACCATTCATGAAACAACCATGATTTATATGATCGAGACATTAATTTCATAAAATAATGCATTAGAAAGGATCAAAGTGAAATTTGCAAGGATTTTCTACTATATGATCTCTGATTTAAAAGAATTAATTTGAGAGGACACCAACACTTGTGGCTTAGTTATGATTTCTGGGGTTACCTCGCCGAAGTTAATATTTAGTGATTATCTCGATTTGAAAAGGTTCATCAATGTTAGATGAAACTCTAGTATGAATTTTCCTTCTTTTCTCCTTGAGAATTGCTCTAAAGACCATGCTCCATCATGAGTTCACTGAACATTGGCATTTCTCCATAAACTTGATTTAAGAAAGAGTGAAGGAGTTTTAGTTTTTCTTTTTAACGGAGTGATTTAGGTGACTCAAAATTGGTTGAGAGGGGCTGTGGTTGGGTTTTTGTATTTGGTCGAACTCCTCCACCATTAGGGAGCGGCCAATAATGGGGACTTGTAAATTTTAGTGGTTAATAGATTGGGGTAATTCCAAGTGAACCAAGTGAGGAGATAAGAGAGAGATGTGAAGAGAATTGATGAATTTGGAATTTATTTATTTTTTGTTTTATACTTTTCTTTGGATTCTTCTCCACTTCATTTAAACTAAGGTACAAGTCCAGTGATGATAGGTTTAATTAGGGTTTGGAGAAGGTTTGATTTTGGGTATTAATTGATCCAAATGGGTCTAATTAGGTTAAGTGGCCTAATTACACATTTTGGACTTTGGTTGGGCATCATTTATGTTTAGTGAATTATTTGACATGATTGAGATTAATTTGTTGTAATTAACATGGTTTGATTTTAAATTTGGTCCAAGGTGGTTTAATTGATTCAATTTAGGTTCACTTAAGTCCATAAGTTAAATAGGTAAATTAGATTAAAAAAAAAGGATTGGATTAAGTTCAATTTGGTTTAATTTCAATTTTTTTGGATTTTGACTCAAAAGGATTCATTTGGGTCAACTTAGGTTAAATGTCCCAATTAACCAAATTATACCCTAGTTGAGCTTGAATTGGTTTTAATTGAATCCATATAATGATTTTAAGCCTTTAAGAAAGTTCAATTTGATTTGATTTTGATCAAATATGATTTTAGCTTTGTGGGATCCACATGAGTCCATTTGGGTCAAATGGACTAATTGGCCAAATTGATCCTTAATTTGACTTAGATTTGAATTTTATTATGTTTGAATAGTAATTCTAAGCTTTTAAATAGATTCAAATTGAATTAATTTTAGTTCTACTTGATTTGGTTTGAACTTTTGCTCAATAGGACCCAAATGCACCAATATAGGTTAAGTAATCCAATTAATAAAATTAAAAGTCAATTGAGTTATGAGGTTAATTTTGAATTGAGTAATCCCAAATGAAATTCTTATTTAAATGATTTTTCTTTTGAATTCTACATAATTTTATTAGGTTTAGAGCTGTTTAAATTTATTTAACTTATTTGTGCTAAGTTAAGACTTAGTGGGGGGTCCACTAGGCTATTTTAGCTTTAACCCGGAGGATTGGTTTTAGTTTAGTCTTAATTTATGTTTGATTTTTGAATTTCACAATTTTATTTTATTTATTTTAATTTTGATCTTAGGTGTAGTGCTCATTTAACTATTAAGGATGTGTTATAAAGGACTAGGTGATGAAGTCCAGTTTATGATTGAAACCTTAAGTGCTTAGACAAAGATGGGTTTTAACCTTATTAAAAATGAGGTTAATAAATGGCCCCCCTATAGTGTGGTGGATTAATAAAGTACATCACACATATTGGTGCTTAAGATAACTAAACTAAAATTAACATTTCACTAAAGAACTAATTTCTAATTCAAGTATTTATTAGTGCTATTAATTGTATCACTAGGAAATGTAGTCTTAATTTTATTATACTAAAAATTTTCTAGGAAGGATGCCACTAGGGGACTTAATCTTAACTAGGTGTACTAGAAAGAGAGGATTCCATTAGGTACTTAGTCCTAACCTATAGGACTTAATCCTAATCTAGGTGTACTGGAGAGAAATGATGCCATTGGGAGACTTTTTTATAACCCCATTGTACTAAAGAAATTTTTTTAGAAAAGATGACAGTAGGGGACTTAATCTTAACAATTTGTAATAGCTGGGGAGGATGCCAATAAGGGACTTAGTCCTATCCTAACTGCAGTAGGTTAATATAGATAAAGATGCCACTAAGGGACTTAGTCCTACTCTAGTCGTACTAAAGGGAAAGGCCACCATTGGGAAACCTAGTCATAAAATTATTATATTAAGTAAATTAGAAGGGAAGCCACTAGAGTCTTAGTCTTAATCTAGTTATGATGGTAGGAGAGGATGCCTCTAGGGGACTTACTCTTATCCTAACTATATTAGGTTGATCTTGAGAAGAATGTCATTAGGGGGACTTTGTCTTAATCTATTTGTACTAGAGGAAAAGGATTTTGTTAGGGGACTTAACCTAACTTCATTATACTAAGGAAATTTTCCTAGAACGGATGCCATGAGGACTTAGTCTTAACTAGCTATAATTCTTGGAGAGGATTCCTTCTGGGTGCTTAGTCTTATCTTAACTATACTGGTTAATTTAGATTCAGATGCCAATGAGGGACATAGTCTTATTCTAGTCATACAAAGAGAGAGGATGTCACTAGGGGACTTAGTCCTAACCTAATCCTACTAGAGGAAATGTAAGCCACTAGAAGATTTAGTTTCAACTTCATTATGCTAAAAAGATCTTTATAAAAAAGATGTCACTTGGGAATTTAGACCTAACTGGTTGTGATCATTAGAGAGGATGTCGTGGAGTTTTTATTTTGAACCACATAGATCTTTAGGTTCTTATTTAGGTGATCAAACACATCATTAAAGAATAATATGCCATCTTAAGAGATGAAAACATCACTTTTAGATATATTCAATCACTTAATAAGGACTCTTAAGGCTGATGGGTCTATATATACCAAACATTCTTCCTCTAAACCACAAGGATAAAATAAAAAAAAAATTATTTTATTCTAGATTCTCAATTCTTTATATGGGCATGCTTCTATAATTAATTACATCTAAGAAAGGAAAAATATCTTAAGAAAACTCTCGATAAAGAAATTATCCCTCTATTTATGATTATTTCAAAGTTTGATTTTAATACTACTATATAAAAGCAAAATATGATTACTCAAATGGAATAGTTCTATGTAGATTTCAAAGTCACATAATCATTGATATTGGAAAACCAAGTAAGCACTTTAACTTATTCTATAGTTGGACTTTATAACTTTGAAAGGGAGATTTGTTTTTTAATTATGAGTTAATATTTTATTAGAATGCTAAAGCTTATATTTTAATAGCAAAAGACTTTTAAAAAAGCTTAAGAGGTTAAGACTTGGTCTTATAGTAAAGAAGAAATAGGATGCTTTATGATCTATATTTAAAGATGATCTTGATATAAGCTAGGAGCTCAACTTAATTTAATGGAAGAAAAGTAGGATGCATTGGTTCTTTCTTACTAGATAATATGAATCTATCCTAACTTTTCTAGACTTATATCCCTTCTAGTAGGGTTGCCAGCTAACACCACCTATGCTTTAAAATCATATGTTTAGTCTTATGAAATACAAGATGGTTTAAGCTATTGTTAATTAGAAAAGAGACTAAAAATACTCATTCTTTAAACCTAAAATTATCAATCATATGATAGGATTCTAGCTAGCACATCAATTTATAAATTTTTCATGTTATAAACAGTTGATTTTAATTTCAATGCTTTGTGTTTGGAAATTATGTTTATAATGAAAATTAATTAGAAAATAATCATAGGTTAAATCAATATAGAAGGCAAACTTCTCCCTTAAAGGGTGGTCATTTTTAATGGTCAGATGCTCCCTTATATGCAATAAAAGAATGACCTAATTCAAAGAGTGAAGAAGATGTATGAAATAATGATTTTCAATTCTAACAGTTTCTATTATTTTTTTAATTTTATTTCTCAGGCTTTAGCTATGTGAGATTATGAGTTGAGTATTTTAATGTTTGATTTATTAAATTAAGTTGGATAAAAAAATTAATTTTATTCTAAGAACCTACCACATAAGCTAGGCTTGCACATCACATAAAAAAATCATAAAAAAACTTATGAAAAATATGTTATTCTAGTGGGCACTCAAAATAAACACTCAAAGCATTTTAAAATAATATAAAGAAAGACTGATGTAGTTAGATGTTATACACCATGATAGAAAAGAAACATGGGTAATCAAGCTCTACCATCATACATCTCAACCTATAGCTAAAAGTTTGATCTTTAGGGATCGTCATTTGGTTTCTTCTTTAGGGACCTCCTTAGTTCACAAGAGACCATAGACTAGTATAGTCCATCCTATAAATCCTAAATTACATAAATCTTAACCAAATTCTAATATCAAATTACATTTGAGAATTATAAAAGAAAAATCCTAACTAAGCATGCAAAATAAGTGTTTACATGAAAACACACATACACATGAGAAGTTATATTTAATATAGTGGGGCTTAACACCAACGGCTACCAATCCCATCTATCCTAATGGGCTATGCTTAGGGATGTAACAAAGTAGTACTTATAACAAAATGATGTTAATTATAATTTTATTATAAAAATCCCTTTAATAAACATAGCCCATGCAGAAGACAATGTTAGTCTAATAAATAATGCCCTAACATTTAGTTTATGAGTAAATAATCCTAACATCTAGTCTAAAATAGTGCACCACAAAATAAAAAACCAACAAATCATAAACAAAATACTAGCCTAACTTATATCTAGGGTTAGTGACCTAGTAGTTGATTGGTACTTACCTTTACACGCAAGTGCATGTGTTGAATCAAATAATATAGAATGAGTAGAGTATCATTCTCACAAAGATTAAAATCAAATTAGATATTAATTTATATTAAGTTAAGTACAAAATTCTTAAAATCTAGGTTTTTGAAAATTGATAACAACATTAAATTTATACTGGCTCCTAAATAACATATTGCTTTTCAAAAAAAAAAAAAAAAAAAACTATCCCCTATAGTGCAAGGAATAATAAAACTCCCTAGATCTTTAAGTTTTTAAAGTAATTTTCTTTGAATTATTGCACTATATTCTTTAGTAAGAGATACTATTTCATTTTCCCCCTAATTGTTTTTTTATATAGAATGTTTTTTTCATAAATTTAAGATGTGAAGGCTTTTTTTTTCCAAAGCTTCAGTAAATTTCATAAATACTTCTAAGAATTTAGAAAATTGATTATCCATATTTTATTTTTGAAGTATTTGTGGAAATGAAGGTGCTAGTCTTTCTCTCATTTTCTTAAATGCTTCTCTTTCTCCTTCCTTTTTCTTTTCTTCAATTTCTTTATTTTCATTTTCTTCCTTTTTTCATTGCTCAATATTTAATCTTCCTCATTTTCATTTGCTAGTCCTATTTCTTTTAATTTCTTTTCACTTCTTAATTCAATTGCCTTACATTGTTCTTTAACTTTATCTTTAGGATTTATTTTTGCATCACTAAGTAAATTCCCTTAAGATCTATTTGTAAGGTTATTAGCCAATTGCCCTAATTGTATCTCTATATTTCTAATGGAACCTCCTTGGCTTCATAATTGAGTTTCCATTTGTATCAATGATTCTTCTAAAGTAGGTTTCTTTCCCTTATTTTTATTTTGTGGAGGATATCCTGGAATGATAGGTCTAAAGTAAGAGTTTTGAGGTTATAATTCCTATTGTTCCAATTTTTTATATTTCCATTTTGATTAAAATTTGCATTATTATTCCAGAAAGGTTTGGGGTGGTTCCTCCAACCTTGATTAAATGTACTTGAGTAAGGATCATTTGGTTTATTTGAGATATAGTTAAGAATTTCCAATGCTTTATTAGTTTGATCTACTAATACACTAATTTCACCATTTTCTCCCTTTTGATTCAGATTATTAATATTTTTATTAATTTTAAAATTGTCTAATTTCTTAGACAGGAAAGCTACTTGTAAATTCAATATTGCAATCATATCATTATTGTTAACACTAGCTACTTTCTTAAGATTTAATCAATTAGAAGGCCATTGAAATTTATTAGTTGTCATTTCTTCTATTAAAGCATATGCTTCCTCAAAAGATTTTAATAGTAGGCTATCTCATACTACTACATCTATGATAGTCCTTAAAGATCTTACAAAACACAATCAGGTAAGGCAATCTCATACTACTACATCTATCTCATACTACTACATCTATGTACTACTACTTAATTGTTCATTGCTAGTTTTCTCACTTATTTTCTCTTCTCTTTTCTAATTTTCCTACAAAGTCGTTCGATTTCTAAGTTCAGCGGCACTATTTCTATTGTTTTGTCTCTATGCATATAATGTTTAGAAATCCTAACTTTGACTCAAATCTAAAATACAATATATTGAACAACTATATAGATATTTCAAACTTCACACCTAACACAAATATATGTACCAACAAAGTTGAATCTAAAGCAGTTCAACAAGACTAATATTAATTTAATACAAATGACTACTTTACTTCTAATTCCTGGCAACAACGCCAAAAACTTGATTGTTACAATTTACCCTTCCACATAAGTGCACGTGTAGAATCAAATAATATAAAATAAGTAGAATATCATTCCCATGAAGATTAGAGAAAAATTAAATATTAACTTAAGTACTAATCTCTTAAAACCTAATATCTATCCAATAAAATACAAGTGCTTAATTAAAGTTACTTCTACTATTTTGCAAGATATTAAGAAGAACATTTTTAATATTTTTATGTTTTTGTAAAAAATATATAAATATTTTTCTTAATTTTAAAATAAGCACTCTAAATTTATGAAATATTTTAGACTATGTATTATATTATATTATATGGTAGATTAATTTAAAGCTTGTAGTGTCAACTGGGAGAAAAAATATTATACTCTCTATCTCTAGACAAGTATAATCAAACAAACCTTTTTACCTAATTTTCTGCCTTGTGCCAAGTAAATTTTGATTGTTACTTTGCCCATATTTTCCTTTAAATGATTTCAAGTTTTAAAAATAATTATATATTTAATGGATATTTAGCATTTCTAGTCTATCTAGCACATTAATGATATTCCTAATTATTCTTCAAGGATTCTATCAATATCTCTAAATCACACTCATTTTAACTTTATAATTGGTAAGATGACAAGTAAATGAAGCATGGAAAGAAGCAAAACACATTTTATTAAAAACACAAAGATTTTTTTTATATTAATCCACAACAAAGTCTAATATAGCACAAACATCCCAAAAGTTCACAAAAATTCAGAGCACTTTATAGATTAGTGCTCCATCATATAGAGAAAGAAGGAAATAATATTAAACATAGTAAAATAAGATGTAGGATATCTAGAGAAGAAAGAAAAGAGTGCACTGAATATATCTTTTAAGTCCATTACTCGAAATCCTCAACTACTTCCTCATGAAAGTGTCTAGCATCCCCCACTGAAAATCCTTAATTGTTGATGTCGTTCTACACTTCTTACTTGAGAAAATATTTTTTCAAACTACCCTTACGATACTCTTATAGCACTTAGAGTGTCACTCTCCAAGTGCTTCACAAAGAACTCACACATACACTGACCCTCTTTCCAAAAAAGTATAAATAAAAAAAATTTGAAAAAAGATACTTTTCCAATAGAAATGTACCCCATATATAGCCTAGATACAACCTTGGTTGGTTGTCTATATGCTCCTGCCCATAACTGACTTAAAAATTTCTCAAAATTGTCATAAAATCATCACGAATTTATTTTATTGGGTTGTACTGCTATGACATTGATGTTGTAAAACTATGGCACTAGGAGTGGCACTATGGTGTTGCTTATTCAGCACTACGGTGCTATGCTTGCTGCTTCTGCTTCATATTTTTCCTCTAGTACAACACCATAATGCTACCAATGCAATGCCTAGGTGCTCAACATGTTATAAAATTGTCCCAAAAATAAGCCTAATCTAGCATCACGGTGCTATTGATATTACACCTAAGCACTGGTGATCGCTAAGAAAATGCACCTTCGAGGATGCACTCTGCCATCTTTGGTCAGATGAAATAGGTAGGAGTATATTTTTTCATGAGGTAGATTGGTATATATTCAACCAGATTTTCATTAACATCACATTAAGATTTGTTTATATCTAGGTTCTACTTTCTATGGATGCAAGCCTCCATAGTTAATTACCCCTCTTATCATAGTAAGAGAATGATTGCCCCAAAATAACACTATGGAGGATGCACTCTACCACCTTTATTGAGATGGGTTAGGATCATGCTCTTTCGTGAGGTAGATTGATATATACTCAACCATATTTCCCCTAACATTATATTATGGTTTGTTTAGATCAATGTTTTACTTTCTATAGATGCAAGCCTCCATAGTTAATTGCTCCTCTTGCTACATTAATAGGGAACTCTCAATTAAGGTTAGAAATAGACATATCTTAGTGTTATGTGATAGTGCCTTAGAGGTGTGTCTGGCATAGATAACTATCCTAAATGATTTGCATAGCAAATAAAGAGATTGGGCTTACATATCTTTGGAATGCCAAAATTTGATTTAAAATATTTGCATAATAAAAAGTATGAGAATTTAATGCGTAGTCTATAATGAGGAATGGTTGAATACATTATTTATTGTAAAAGCATATGTTTGGAGAAATGATGACATACTCGATCAAGATCTCATGGTTCTATCATCGTGAGCTATCATGGCCTCTGGTCTACTTAATCAGAGAAATTATTCCTGGTCGCAGAATCCTTGTTAGTAACCATGGGTTGCATTGTCAAAGGTGTTCTTGTAGATCTAGGGTGATATTTATCTAATGAGACAAATTGAAGTCAACCATAGCTAACATAAGAATTTTGCCTATTAAATATATTCTATGATTCATAGCTCAAGGGGCAAAGCCATTAAATAATATATAGGCTATTATCATAATCGAAATATAGTGGAGTTGTATAGATGTTAAGCCACCAGGTTAGAGGGTTCTGATCATATCCACATTTCTTATGGTGTCATTTAATGGCATAACCACGTAGACAGAGGACACAGGCCATGTCCTTACTCACATAAGATTATTTGAGTATGAGCATAAATATATTTCTTTGACATAGGCTTTTTTGTGAGCAAAGGTTTTCTTAGCTTATCATCTCTGATAAATAATAATGGATGGGTAGATGATTGTTTGCTTTAAGTTATATTGAATGATAAATTTTATTTAATTTAAACATATCCCCTCAAGATGAATTTTACAATTGGCACGACCATCATTAGGGAAAGATTAGGTTTTGGTAACCCAGATCCAGTCATAGGACCCATCCCAGGATTATTCCGCATAGCATCCTCAGACACTAGAATTTGATTTTTTTTTATACATATGTTGAGGCACATGTAAAAAATTCAAACTTATTTTTACATTATACAATATCCTCAGGTAGTAGGATTAGGTGATTATAATTGTAGATCTAGTGTTGTGGTGCTGCATGGTCAGTGCCATGGCCCTGATGTCATTATCCCTGTTAATCATTTATTAGCACCTCAATGCTGACAATGTAGCACCGCAGCACAAGTCAAAAGTCAGTTTATGATAACTAAAAAACATTTAAGATATTTAATGACATGGAAAACTTTTTAACTGGCATCGCAGAGCTATATCAATGCAACGTGTCTTTTTATATTTAAGAATTTATGGTAATTAATGTCTCTTTCTGACCAATGCAGTAACTGTCGCTTCACTGCAAGTGAGTGTGGTATTTTAATTTGGATGTCGGGTGTACACCATGTAGATCTTAGGGGGTACTTATTGAAGTGATAGGGTATGACATTAAGATATGATGTCTCATATCGAAAGATGGAAACATCACCCTACAATTGACCTAATCACATAATAAGGACTCTTAAGGCAGCTGAGTCTTCATATATATACAAGAGATCTATCCCTTACTTTAAATGGATAAGTAAAGCAAGGTTTATTTTATGATGGGTTCTTTAGTTCCCTATAGAAGCAAACTTCCATAATTAATTACATCCTAAGAAATTAGATTTCTTAAAAATACTCTCGATTAAAGTAGTCAATCATATCTCCAAAGATTTCATGGCTAGACTATCAATGAATTTGGTATTTAGAAAAATCAAGTGGGAATGTTCAATCAGAAAGACTTATTTGCATATTTTAAGGGAGAAGAAGTAGGGAGCACTCATGATACTAGAAAGCCTAGTGAGCACTCCAATCTATCCAATGGTGGAGATTTATATATTTGAATGAGAGAGTTTATTTCTGTTTGAGTTAGAATTTTATTAGAATGATAGGGCTTATAGTCCATCAACAAAAAATTATGGAAACACCTAAGAGGTGAGGATTTATACTCATAGCTCAAAGGAAAAAAGCAACCTCAGATCTTAAATCTAGGATATTTTAGCACAAGCTAAGAACGTGACCCAAATCTAAGAAAAAAGGGGGACAAAAAAAACTGTCTAACTCCTCTGGACTTACAACCGCCTGTCATGGCTGCCAGCTAATACCTTCTATGATTCAAAATCATGTAGGTCGATCTTATAAAATTACAAGATAGCTAAGCTATTATTTAATTTAGAAAGTAGATTATAGTCCTAAACTCACTTCTTAAGAGACTAGAACATGATTGATAAGAAATCCTGACTCAAGCTAAATGCAAAATTTACAAATTTTATATCATTTTGACACATTCAATTGGACAAAAGCTTGGGAAAATTATGTCTAAATGCATGATAAAATTGAGTTATTGGCCAAATCAGAGAGAGGAGGTATTCTCCACCATGAGGGGGTGCTCTCACAAGTCAAGCATTCCCTAGAGTGCAAGAATGGAGACCCTCCCTATTCAAGAGAGAAATAAGATAATATGCATGATGTTAGACATTCAACATTCAGCTAAGGGACTATTAAATCTTTTAATTATCTTCATTTTATCCTAGGCTTAAAGTGATGTTGAAAGTTATTTTAAATTTTAAGTTATGAGTTGTTAATTGGAGTAGAAAAATTAATTTTATTCCAAGAGCCTACTTCATCTAGGCCAGACATTCAAACATCAATCTTTAAGAAACTATGAAGAAGATGTTGTTCTATTATGCAATCTAAACACAACAACAATGATGTATAGATTTCATAAAAGAGTAAAAGGCTGATGCGGCTGGGTATCACTATATACTCCAAAAAAGAGAAAAATTAGGTAGCGGGAGCTCTCTCTCTCTCTCTCTCTCTCTCTCTCTATATATATATATATATATATATATATATATATATATATATATATATATATATATATATATATATATATATATATATATATATATATATATATATATATATATATATATATATATATATATATATATATAATTTGATAAAAGAATATTATAATTGAAATTGAATAGATGCTATGGGGGGTCTTCATTCTTCATCTTCTTTTTTCATTCTTCTTTCTTTGACTTGATTTGCTCCAAGGCTTCACAGGGCCTCCTAGGACTATGCCATCTAGCCACTGCTCATCCTAAATACCATAGCAGTAATCCTAATTCCTATTGCAAAATTATATATTTATAGAAAGTAAAATTTAACTACACTTGCAAAATATATGTTAGCTAAATATGCATACATACCCAAGCAATTGTATTATGTAATTTAGACTTAACCCCTATATCTGGGTAACCAAGCCCTCTTGTCCTAATCATGGATTATGCTTAGGGGTATAAACAACCTGCAAGTAGAAGCATTTATATTTATTTTAGTGGCCCCATTAGCATAATCACCTGTAGAAAACAATATCAGGCTTACAACGACCTAACATCTAGTCTACGTACCACAATCCTAACATCTAGTCTAAAATTTTACATCACAAAATAAAACACAACATCATTACATACACCGTCTTAATCTAGAGCAACAAGTTGTAACTTAGTATTCTAATGTTTGTCTTTACACTTAACGTGATATGTCTTAGCTAAGCTTTAAAGTTTCAATTGGCTAAGGTTTGGAGTTTAAGTTAAACATGAGGGATTGTTTCATTTTATGTTATTTAGGAGATTGGTGGATTTTAATTTGTATTTTCTTTTATTTCAGTTGGTATTTACTTAGCATCTAAGTATTGTAAAGAGAAGAAAAGAGACTCAACCCTCTTCATCCCTATCCTAAATCATCCTCTAAAGCATGTTGTTATGACTTAGTTTTAATTTAGTGAATTATTTATTAATTATTTTATTAATTCTAAGTTTGGGTTAATCTGAAAGAATCCTATCCAACATTAAAGGTATCTTAAGATTAATGAAATTGAATTTCTTTCACATAGATAATGTTATATTATTCCCTTTCACCATCAATAGCATGAATATGATTAGAATACTTATACATACAATATTTTTTTGACACACTTAGATGATTATGAATGCATGTATTTTATTAGAAAAGAGAGATTTTTATTCCTTAGCTATGTACACACACAAATGTATTAAAGTTTTAAGCAAGTATGTGTCATTGTTTAAACCAGGGAAGTGAGATAATCTAAGACCTCTTTGGGGCTACTTAAAGCCTCGTATTCCCAGGATGTCCAGATTATATACTTGTTATCTTAAATAGATATGAATGTATACACAACTATGAGAATGAAAATCATGTAAAAGCTTATGTTTTAGTGAATCATTTACACATGTAAAGTAAAGTTCTATCCAAATTTTAATAGAAGTACACATAGGAATGAAATTAAATAAGTATGGGCCTTTGTTAACCAGGGAAGTGAGGTAATCTAAGACCTCTGTGGGGCTGCTTAAAGCCCTATATTTCTAGGATTTCCAGACTATATACTTATTATCATTAAAACATATGTAAACCCATACATGAATCATAAAGATAAAATAATACTTTAGCATATTTAAGCTATAAGTACATGTAAATCCTACATAATATTCATAGCTAATGTCAATTTAACTCTTAATTTATAATTTGGAAAATAGCTTTGAAATTTATTAGTTATAATAGCCAAACGTATAATAGGATTAATCCAACACATGCAACTTTACATGCATAAGTATATTTATTTGATTATTTGATTTGAAAACATAAATACATGATGCAAATGGCATACAAATTTATAGTGTTTGAAAAGGAATAATTGAACACTTCCACATAATCCATTCAACTACATTAATTCCTAAGGACAATCAAGTTGGATAAAATCACTTAAGGATTACCAAAGCTTGTTATGAAGTTTGATTTTGAATTTGAATTATTAAACGTAAATAGGAGAAATAATATTAACTATTTTTACCCCCATCCCATGTTGATGATTTAATATGTTTAAGGAGAAATAATTAAGTGGATTTTATGAATTAATTTAGTTTGAATCATTAAGCAATTCATTTAATTATTCTTTTCCATGCTTCTTTAATTTAATTAATTATTTAATTATGAACTGCCAATGATATGCAAATGAGAAATTAAAATTACAATGTATTTAGAGACCTAATGCAATGAAGCTCATAATTAAATATCAATTAAATTAAATAATATAATTAAGTACTTATATGATTTTCTCACACCCATGGGTTAATCATAATTTCCTTAAGGGTATTTATGCTCTTGAACACATAAAGAAGAACCAACAAGTTTAATTTAAGTTATCTGATCTAATTACCATTTTAAATTGATTTAATTTCATCATTAATTGCTTAATTAATTCCTTAATTAAATTATGAATTAATCACCCTCCTTAATGAAATGATTTTGGGAAAGTAATTAAGAAAGAGGTCCTAATTATTCCAACTCATCATTCCACTATTAATTAGTGATTAATCAAGTTTAATTAGTTAATTTTCACTATTTGGAATTTTAAATAATTATTAAATCACTTAATGAGGGTGATTAGGGTTTGGATTTCAAATTCTCCTAATAACCTAGCCAATAAATCCCAAGAAAATTATGGGAGATAGAGGACATCCCATTAGATCAACATTTGAAATTTGAGATTAATTAGAGAAATAATTAGTGGTTAATTAAGCTGATTAAGAATAGAATCAAACCTTAATGAAGCTATATTCACTATTTAAATCACACAGGATTTATTTTAATTAAAATCTCCTATATTCACCTTTTTCAAAATGGGTTTACTCATATTTTTAAGGTTTTTCTATAATTAGTTATGAATTTTCAAAGGTCTAAGTAATTAAACACATTTTAAGCTTAATTAATCCCTATTCTCGCTGGCACCATGCAGGAGCTGATGTGGCACCATGGGATTGGCCACTTAAACCATCCGACAAGGCATGCTAGCCAGCTGTGGCGGATGCGCTTTCATCCCCACCATCTGATCTTAGATCGAATAGGGTGAGGGTTGTAGTTCTTAATGGATTAAATTGAGATTTTTTATAAGATTAATCACAGTCATCCATTCCAATCATGCAAAAAGGACGTAGGATGATCCTTTGTCCCCCGAGCAATGGAAGACAGATAGCGTCTACCCTCCTTCACTTGATTCGAGTGTGTCAGAGCTTGTGAGGCATCGAGATTGACTCCAAAACCTTTGGGAAAGAGATATAAAGAGATCCAACGGTGAAAATTGCATGAAATTATGAAATTCTTCACAAAAGACCAACTCATAGAGGGATTTCTACAGTTTGCCAGAAAAATACCTCGCCAAAGCTCAAGACTGGTGGTCCAATGACTGACGTAGATTCATCTTAAAGAGATGAAGCCCTATTAAAAAGGTTATGACTTGCCTCCTCGTCGGTCGCTCTATGGACCAAGCGTCACCAAAATAGTTGATGGAGTTGGTCTAGGAGTGCTCTCCTGTGCTCGAATCGATTGGGAATTGATTCATTTTGGATCGCCAGAGCTTGAGAAAAGTGTGGGTGAAGTTAATTTGGATTTAGTAGAGCTTGAGTGGAGTTGGATGAAGAAGGGGATTTGTTTTGGTTAGGTTTGCTGTTGCTGATGATGGGAAGCTTAAGGGAGGTCAGGATGGCTCTGTGGAAGCTCGTCTTGACTCACTGAAGGTTTGTATCTCCATGTCCTTTTTTGGAATGGGATTGGGAGGAGTATACCCCCCTCCCCAAGGGATCTGATGGTGGGGATTGCCTCAACATTTGGTAGTCATCCGACCGATGCATGCGGCCAGAGACATCAAGGATTGGCTGAGGTGGAGGCCCTTAAGTGGCTAAAGGTCTGGGATGGGCTGAGGTGGAGTATACTTCCTGCCCTAGGTAAGCCAATGGAATGGCTTGGGTTAGCTCACCTCTTTCGACCCATGACTGACCCAATTAGCCTTAGGTCAGGTTAGCCAGTGGGTCAGAGGCCCAAATCAAACTTAAGGTGGCTGCCAAGGGCAAAGGGGTAGGTAAGACCATCCAAATGGGGATTTTGTGCCATTTGGAGGGATTTAAAAAATGGGTTTTGGTTAATTCAGGTCAAGCATGGGTTGGGTTCATTTGGGTTGACCCATGGTGACCCAAGGATGGGTCATGCCAAGTTTGGTTGAGTTTGACCCAATTTGACCCATGTAGGTCAAGTTGAGTTCAATTAGGCTAAGTTGACCCATGGGTCAAATTGGGTCATATTCAAAAGATGATTTGGGATATTTTGGTTTAATTAGTTTGATTTGATTTGAAGTGGATTTGGATTTTACTCATACAGGTCAAATGGGCTAAGTTGACCAATTTGATTAAATTGACCAAATTGACTTGGGTTAGGGGTTGGATTTGCATAAGCGGATAGGCTTGGGTCATGGTTCAAGCCATAAGATAAGTAAAACCTATTTACCCTGGGAAATAGCCTAAGCCTATGGTTTACCTTCTTAAGTCTCTAAGATTGGGTTTAGTGTTCCCTTAATCATTAGAAGTGTCCTATGACTAAGGAGATTCTAGTGTCTAAAAGACTCCTATGTCTAAGGAAGGATGAGTCAATCCTCACTCCAAAAGTGAGGCCGATAAAAGGACCCGCAATAGGTGTGGTATAACTAACAAGGCACACTGCATGTATTAGCATTGACCTAGACCCTCAGCCACTCAAGGGCCTCCATCTCAGCCAATCCCTGACATCTCTGTCCACTTGCTCTAGCCAAATGACTGCCAAAAGCTGAGGCAATCCCAACTGTCTGATCCTTTGGGGAGGAGGGTATACTCCTCCCCATCCCATTCCAAATAAGGACACTGATACACAAAGCTTTAGTAAGTTAAGACGAGCTTCCCTAGAGCCTTCAGAACCTCCCTTGAGCTTCCCATCACCGGTGACACCAAACTGAGGAAAATAGAGCCCCTTCTCCTTCCAACTCCACCTAAACACCACCAAATCCAAATTAGCTTCACCCACACCTTCCATAAGCTCCGGTGATCCAAATTGAATTGATTCATGATCGATTCAAGCATAGGAAACCACTCCTAGACTAACTCTGGCTACTATTCCAGTGGCACTTGGTCCATAAAGCCACTGGTAGGGAGGCAAGTCATGAGCTTCTAAACAGGTCTTCGTCTCTTTAAGACGAAGCTACCTCAATCATTGGACCATCGGTCCTGAGCTCCGATGAGGTATTTTTCTAGAAAACTGTAGAAAGCCTTCTAAGAGTTGGTCTTTTACAAAGAATTTTATAATTTCATGCAATTTTCACAGTAGAATCTCCTTAGATCTCTTCCCATAAAGTTGACTGAGCTCTGGCGAGCTCAGATCAAGCGGAGGAGGGTGGGCGGTGTTCTCCTTCCGTCGCTCGGGGCACGAAGGATCATCCATCATCCGTTCTACATGATTGGAATGGAAGGTCATGATTAATTCGATAAAAAATCTTGATTTAATCCATTAAGAATTATGAGATTAATCCCCACCATCCGATCTGAGATTGGACAGCGGGAACGAAAGCGTGTTCACCGCCGCTAACTCACCATGCCGCATTGGACGATTTAACTGGCCAATCCCATGACACCACGTGAAAAGCACTGTCACGTCAGCTCTCGTGTGGCGCTGATGGGATTACAAATTAATTAGGCTAAAAAATGTGTTTAATTATCGAGAACCTTAAAAATTCATAACTAATTATAAAAAGATCCTAAAAATATGAATAAACCCATTTTGGAAAGGGCGAATAGAGGATATTTTAATAAAAATAATTCCCCTATAGTTCGAATAGAGCTTAATTAAGATTTTAATTTATTTTTAATTAGCTTAATTAACCCCTAATTATTTGGCTAATTGATCTCAAATTTGAAATGTTGATCTAATGGGATGTCCTTTGTCTCCCACAATTTCTTGGAATTTATTGGTTAGGTGATTAGGAGAATTTGAAACTCAAACCCTAATGCTCTCATTAAGTCATTTAATAATTAGTTTAAATTTCAAATAGTGAAAATGAACTAATTAAACTTGATTAATCACTAATTAATAGTGGAATGATTAAGCGGAATGATTAGGACCTCTTTCCTAATTACTTTCTCAAATTCATTTCATTAAGAAGAGAGATTAACTCATAATTTAATTAAGGAATTAATTAAAAAATTAAGAATAAAATTAAATCAAATTATAATTATAATTAGATCATATAACTTAAATTGAACTTGTGGGTTCCTCTTTATGTGTTCAAGAGAATAAAGACCCTTAAAGAAATTATGATTAACCTATGGGTGTGGAAAATCATATAAGTACTTAATTAGATTATCTAACCTAATTGATATTTAATTATGAGCTTCATTACATTAGGTCTCTAAGTGCATTGCAATTTTAATTTCTCATTTGCGTATCATTAGAAGCTCACAATTAAATTAAAGAAGCATAGAAGAGGATAATCAAATGAAATTCTTAATGATTCAAACTTAATTAATTCATAAAATCCACTTAATTATTTCTCCTTAAACATATTAAATCATCAACATGGGATGGGATAAAAATAGTAAATATTATTTCTCCTCCTTGAGTTTAATAATTAAAATCCAAAATCAAACTTAATAACAAGCTTTGGTTTTCCTTAAGTGATTTTATCCAACTTGATTGTCCTTAGGAATTAATATAGTTGAATGAATTATGTGGAAGTGTTCAATTATTCCTTTTCAAACTTTTTAAATTTGTATGCCCTTTGAATCATGTATTTATGTTTTCAAATCAAATAATCAAATGAATATACTTATGTATGTAAAGTTGCATTTGTTGGAATAATCATATTATATGTGTGGCTATTATCACTAATAAATTTCAAAGCTATTTTCCAAATTATAAATGAAGAGTTATATTGATATTAACTATAAATTTATGTAGGATTTATATGTGCTTATAGCTGAAACATGTTAAAGTATTGGTTTATCTTTATGATTCATGTATGGGTTTACATATGTTTTTAATGATAATAAGTATATAGTTTGGACATCTCGAAAATATGAGGCTTTAAGTAGCCCTAAGAAGGTCTTAGATTACCTCACTTCCCTGCTTAACAAAGGCACATACTTATTTAATTTCATTCCTATGTGTAGTTGTATTAGAATTTGGATAGAACTTTACTTTGCATGTGTAAATGATTCACTAAAATATAAGATTTTGCATGATTTTCATTCTTATAGTTGTGTATACATTCATATGTATTTAAGACAGTAAGTACATAGTCTAGACATCCCGAGAATATGAGGCCTTAAGTAGTCCCAAGGAGGTCTTAGATTATCTCACTTCCCTAGTTTAAACAACGTCACATACTTGCTTAAAACTTTAACACATGTGTGTGTATATAGCTAAATAATAAAAATCTATCTTTTCTAAGAAAATACATGCATTCATATTCATCTAAGTGTGCCAAAATACATTGTATGCATAGGTATTCTAAGTTTAAAATCATATGCATGCCATTGATGGTGAAATGGAATAATATAGCATTATCTATGTGAAAGAAATTCAATTTCATTAATCTTAAGTTTCCTTTCATGTTGGATAGGATTCTTTAAGATTAACCTAAACCTAGGATTAATAAAATACTTAATAAATCATTCACTAAATGAAACTATCTAATAATAAAATGCTTTAGAGGATGACTTAGGATAGGGATGAAGAGGGTTGAGTCCCTTTTATTCTCTTCACAATACTTAGATGCTAAGTAAATACCAAATAAAATAAAATAAAATACAAATTAAAATCCACCAACCTCCTAAATAACTTAAAATGAAACAATCCCTCATGAACTTAAACAATTCCAAACCTTAGCCAATTAAAACTCTAAAGCCTAGGTAAGATATACCACATTAAGCCTAAGCACACACATTAGAAAACTAAGTAACCACTTCTAGCTTTAGGTTAGAACAGCGTATGTAATAATCTTGTGTTTTATTTTGTGTAAAATTTTAGACTGGATGTTAGGATTGTGGTACGTAGATTGGATGTTAAGCAGTTGTTAGCCTAATATTATTTTCTGCATGGGATTATGCTAATGAGGTTGCTAAAATAAATATAAATGCTTCTATTTATAGGTTGCTTATGCACCTAAGCATAATCCATGATTATGTTAGGTGGGCTTGATTACTCATGTGTAGTGTACTAAGTCAAAATTACAAAATATAACTGCTTGGGTTTGTATGTATATTTAGCTAACATCTATTTTGCTGGTGTGGTTAGATTTTTCTTTCCATGAATATATAATTTTGCAATAAGAATTAGGATTAGCGTTATGTGGTTTAGGATGAGTAGTGGCTAGAAGTCATAGTCCTAGGAGGCCCTGTGATGCCTTGGAGCAAATCAAATCAAAGAAAGAGGAATGGAGAAAGAAGATGAAGAATGAAGACCTCCATAGCATCTATTTAATCTCAATTATAATGTTCTTTTGTAATTTGCCTAAGAGATAAGGATTTATGCTCATTGCCCAAGAAAAATTAGAGACATCGGATCTCAAATCTAGGGAGCTTTAGCACAAGCTAAAGAACAACCTAAATCTAAGCGGAAAAGGGACATAAGGGTCTATTCCATAAGGGAAGATAGACCCGTCAGACTCTTCTAGACTTACAACCGCCTGGAGTGGCCGCCAGTTAATATCTCCTACAATTTAAAATTATGTAGTCCAGTATTATGAAATTGTAAGACAGTTTAAGCTATTATTTAATTGGAAAGAGACTAAAGTCCTAAACCCATTCCCTAAGAGACTAGAGCATGAGTGGTATGAGCACATGATTTAGTCTATAAATGCAATTCTTTAAAAATTTTGTTTCATTTTGATACAATCATTTGGTCAAAGGCTTTGGGATTCTATATGCCTATATGCATGATGAAGTAAGGTTATTGGCTAAATCAAAAGAGAGAGGGTGAAGCTCCATCATGTGGGGTTGCTCCCTCAGGTCAAGTGGTCCCTAAAGTGCAAGAATGGAGGCCCTCATTTTTACAAGAGTTATAGAAGATTCCATGCATGATGTTAGACACACAACATATAGCTAAGGGGTTGCTAAATTTTTTTAGTTATCTTAATTATAGCCTAAGTTTTATGGTGAGGTTTTGAGTTATTTAAAATTTTAGTTATGTGTTATTAGTTGGATAGAAAAATAAATTTTATCCTAAGAGCCTACCGCATCCAGGCCACACATTAAATTGTCAAACATGAAGAAACTATGAAAATCATGCAATTTCTAATACGCAATCTAAACATAACACCAAATATTTTATAGACTAATGCAGAACAATAAGAGGCCGGTGCGGATGGGTAACGTCATACACCTCGAAATAGAGAAAAAATGGGTAGTCGAGCTCTACCCTTTTACAACTCAAAATATAAAAGAATAATTACAATTAGAAATTGAATACATGCTATGGGGGTCTTCAATTTTTCATGTCTTCATGTCTTATTTCCTTCTTTGATTTGATTTGTTCCTTTTAAGTTGCTTCAAGGCTAAGCCTTCTGGCCACTGCTCATCCTAATCTCCCATGGCACTAATCTTAATTTCTATTACAAAATTACATTTATATAAGAAAAGTAAATCTAACTACACATTTAAAATAGAGGTTAGCTAAACTTGTATACAATCTTAAGCAGTTATGTTTCATAATTTGGACATAGCATCCTGCACGTGGGTAACTAAGCTCGTCTGTCCTAATGTGGATTATGCTTAGGCGCATAAGCAACCTACAAGAAGAAGCATATGTATGTATGTATATATATATATATATATATATATATATATATATATATAGCAACCTTTAAGCACAATCCTCTGTAAAAAATATGATTAGGCTAATGACAACCTAACAACCAGTCTACGATCCACATTTCTAACATCCAGTCTAAAACATTGCATCATAAAATAAAACACATCATCATTATATACACCGTCTTAACCTAAGGCTAGAAGTGGTGACTTAGCATTTTAATATGTGTTCTTAGGCTTTATGTAGTGTGTCTCAGCTAGGCATTTGAATTATAATTTTCTAAATTTGGAATTGTTCAAGTTAGTATGATGGTTGGTTTCACTTCAAGTTTTTTAAATGATTTGTAAGTTTTAATTTATGTTTTGTTTTGTTCCATTTTATTTACACTTAGCACCTAAGTGTTATAAAGAAAAGAAAGAGGATTACCCTCTTTCATCCTTACCTTGAGCCATTTTCAAAAAGCACATTTTTATGATTTAGTTTTCTTTAGTGAATGGCTTATATATATATATATATATATATATATATATATTATTAATCCTAAGTATAGGTTAACTCTAAATAATCATGTTCAATATGGAAGGCTTCTTAAGATTAATATAGTTGAATTACTATCACATGATACATTAAGCCATTCCTTTCCATCACTTGCAACATGCACATGATTTAACACTTAGCCTATATATACATACAACATATTTTGGCACACTTAAATGATCATGAATGCATACATGTTTAGTGATTGCACTTTACTTGATTGAATTATTTATATATATAAATTAAAGCTCTATACAAATTCTAATACAAAAATACATAGGAATGAAATTGAATAAGTACGTGCATTTATTAACCATGGAAGTGAGATAACCAAATGACCTTCTTGGAACTACTTAAAGTCTCGTATTCTCAGGATGTCCAGACTATATACTTATTATTATTCCAACATATGCAAATTTATATACATTAATATAGGAAAGAAAGCAACACATTTATGTGGTATGTATTTTTGGCTTGAATAATTATGAATGCATGTATTTTTAATAGAAAAATATGATTTTTGTTATCTAATTAAGTATACATACACATGTGTAAAAGACATAAGCAAGTACGTGTCGTTGAATAAACCAAGGAAGTGAGGTAATCAAATGACCCCTTGGGGCTACTTAAAGCCTCCTATTCTCGGAATGTTCAGACTATATACTTGTTATCTTAAATACACATTAATATATATACAATTTAAAAGAATGAAAACCATGCAAAGGTTGTATTTTTCATTCATTGAATTATTTATGCATATGGATTAAAGCTCTATCCAAATTTTAATACCAAAATACGTATGAATGAAATTAAATAAATACATGCCTTTGGTAACTAGGGAAGTGAGGTAATCAAATGACCTCCTTGGGGCTACTTAAAATCTCATATTCTCGGGATGTCCAAACTATATACTTATTAATGCTCAAATTTATGTAAATCTATATATGAATTCAAGAAAGAGAGCTTCACATTCATATGACTAAGCTATAAGTGCATGCAAATCCTATATGTATTCATGGCTATTATCATTCCAAACATTATGGTTTATTTTTAAACTTTAGAAAAATAGACTTGAGTTTATTAGTGATAATAGCCACACATATAACTAAATTAAGTCAACACATACAAGCTTACATAGGTAAATTCCATTTGATTCATTTAGATTTGAAAAGATGAATGCATGAAGCCATATGACATACAACATTTGAAGTGATTGGAAAGGGATAGCTAAATATAAACATGTGATTCATTCAACCATATAAATTCCTAAGGACAATCATATCAAATAAAATTAGTTAAGCAAATCTTATTATTTTTTATTTTGGATCTTGATTAAACTTAAAGAGGAAAAATTATTTGCTATTTTAATCCCATTCCCATGTTGGTAATCTTAATTGGTTTAAGGAAAGATAATTGAGTAGGTTTTATGAATTGATTAAGTTAAACCATTAAGCAAATCATTTAATTACCCTTCCCTATGTTTCTTTAATTTAATTAATCATTTAATCATGAGCCATAAATGATATGAACATGTGAGGAAATAAAATTATAATTCTCCTAAAGGACCTAATGCAATTGGCCATAATTAAAGATTAATTAAGTTAAAGAAACTAGTTAAGTACTTTTATGATTTTCCCACACTAATAGGTTAATCATAATTTCCTTAAGGGTCTTTATGTTATTAAACATATAAAGAGGAACCCTTAATTTCATTGTTAATTATCTGATGTGATTAATATTTCAATTTGACTTAATCTAACTACTTAATTAATTTTCATATTAATTAATCCTCTTGAAATGAGATGAATTTAGGAAACAGACTAAGAAAGAGGTCCTAATCACTCTCCCTCATCCATTCACTATTAATCAATGATTAATGAGCTTTAAATAATAAATTTTTCCTATTTTAAATTTTAATTAATCATTAAATTAATTAAGGGGGTAATTAAGGTTTGAAACATCAATTTCCCTAATTACCTAGGCAATAAATTCTAAGAAAATCATGGGAGGCAGAGATTACCCCATTAAATTAATTTCTCGAGTTTGGAATTAATTACCCAAGTATTTTGGGCATAATTAGGCTAATTAATATGCATTCAAACCCTAATTAGGCTTTAATTACTCTTCAAAATCAAATGGTGATAATTTTAATAAAATTTCCTCTATTTTACCCTTAAAATGAATATTTATTTGCATTTTCTAATTTTTCTCCAATTACTTATGATTTTCTCCAAAATTTTTCCATTAAACCCATTTTTAATCCTTAATTAAGCCTAATCCCATCGACGCCATGCGGATCGCTGACATGGATGCGCTTTTCATGTGGCGCCACTGGTTTGGCTATTTAAATCTGCCCAAATTAGCACTGATGTGGCAGTGGCAGACACACTTTCATCCATGCATCTGATCTAAGATTGAATGGTGAGGATTAATCCCACGGTTCCTAAGGATTAAATTGAGGATTATATATATATATATATATATATATATATATATATATATATATATATATATCTTTATAAAAAAAATCTAACAACACATGTAAAATGGACAACTCCCTGCATAAAACACCATTAGGCTAATAACGACCTAACATCCAGTTTATGCACAAACAATCCTACCATCTAGTCTAAAACATTACATCACAAAATAAAATATATCACCATAACATACATCGGTCTAACATAATACTAAGGATGGTGAATTAGTATTCAAATGTGTGTGTGCTAAGGCTTAGTGTAGTATGTCTTGATTAAGCTTTAAAATTATGATTGTTGAAAGTCTTAGGATTGTTTAAATTACACATTAAGGATGATTTCACTTTAAGTCTTTTCCTAGCTTGATAATATTTTAACTTATGTGTTTTTATTTTTGTTCACTATTTTCTTAAGATCTAATTATTATAAAGAGAAGAAAGAGGCTTAACTCTTTCATCCCTAGCCTAAGTTATTTTTTGAAGACAGGTTATTATGGATTTAATTCACTTAATGAACCACTTATGAATATTATTTTGCCTAAGTTTACATTAGCCTTAATGAATTTCATTCAAACATGGAAGGCATCTTAAGATTAATGAAATTAAGTCATCATCATATGAGTAATACTTCACTACTTTCATTCATTATCAATATTATCCACACTTTTTCATTTTTAAATTCTATAATATTTGATTTAATATATACATATACATGCAATATACTCATATTTTTGCATAATTGATGAATGTTAATGCATGAATTTAATTAAAAAAGTAAGATTTTATCTCATAACTAAGCATATGCAAGTATGTATTAGGAATTTAAGCAAGTACATACTGTTGTTAAACTAGAAAAGTGACATTATCTAAGACCACCTTAGGGCTACTTAAAGCCTCATGTTCCTAGGATGTCTAGACTATATACTTGCTAATTCAAATACACACAACCATATGCATGAGCATAGAAACAAAATCATGCAAAGGAATTGCATAAAAAAATCTTTTATCTATGTCGAGCTTAATTGCATAAAGAAAGAGGTTTTACTTTATATTATAACACATGCATACTCATAAATGAAATTAAGCAAGTATGTGCCATTGTTAGATCAGAGAAGTGAGATTATCTAAGACCTCCTTGGGGTAACTTAAAGCCTCGTGTACCCGAGATGTCTAGACTATATACTTTCTAATTCAAATGCATGTAAACATATACATAGAACATAAGAATAAAATAAACAATTGTTGTCTTTTGATTACAAATAAATGAGCATTTCATGAAGTATTTACAATAAGCATTGATTTAAGTTTCAAATAATTTGATTCATAATTAACTTATAGTTTCAAAATAGTTTGAGATTTATTAATGATAATAGTCACACCATATAATAGTATTTGTTAAACTCATGCAATTTGAATACAATCATATTCTGTTAATTTTTTTAAAATATAAATACATGAAGCAAATGACATACATGTTTATGATAATTGAAAGAAAGTAATTAAATACCACCACATAACTTAATTGATTTCATAAAATTCTAAGGATAATCAAGTTAAAAGAGGAGAAATGATACTTAGGATTCACTCCATCCCATATTGGTTATTTAATATGTTGAAGGAAATAAATTAAATATGTTTTATGAATTGATTAGGTTCAATCCATTAATTTGATTATCCTTCCCAAGCTTCTTTAACTTCATTAACCACTTAATCATGAGCCTCCAATGATATGCTTTAGGAAAATAAAATTAGCAATGTACCTAAAGAGATCTAATGCAATTATACTCATGCTTAAGAGTAAATTCAATTAAAGAAGGAAACTATTTAAGCTAAATACTTGTTGTGAAATGTTTATATGTTAGAAATTTCTAAAGAAGGTATACTTCCATCTTCAATCTATGCAGAATAAAATGAAGATAGAAATATACTTCCTTTTATGCATTTTTAGACACCATGTAGATTTGCAGATATTCTTATTGAGGGTGATTGAGTACGACATAGAGGAGCGGTGTACTATCTCGAAAGATAGAAGTCACCACCATACAATGGACCTAATCACCTCAATAAGGAATCCTAAGGACAATAGGTCTACATATGTACCAGAGATTCTATCCCTACTTTACATGGAAAAGTAAAGTAGGGTTTATTTTAAATCGGGTTCATTAAGTTCCCTATAGGGGCAAGCCCCCATAGTTAATTACATCTTAAGGAAGGGGATTCCTTAGAAATACTATCGATTAAGGTAAATGATCGTTATCTCCAAAGATTTCAATAGGTAAGACTATCAATCGATTAGTTCATTTTGGAAGATCAAATGGGATTGATCAAAGAGAGAGAGAGTTATTATCGAAGCCAAAGGAAGATAAGTAAGAGATGCTCACGATGCTAGGAAACCTAGCAAGCATCTAAAACTATCCTATGGTTGGGCTTTATATTTTTGAAATTAAATTATTTATTTGAGTTGAATTTTTTTAGAATTTTAGGGCTTATAATTCCACAATACAAGGTTATGGAAAGGCCTAAGAGGTGAGGATTTATGCTTATGGCCCATAGAAGGAAGAAGCAATCTCAGAACCTAAATCTAGAGAGCCTTAGCGAGGGCCAAAAGCATGACCTAAATCTAAGGCAAAAATATGTATTTTTTTTGCCTCCACAAGAGAGGACAAACCACTCAACTGCTTGGACTTACAACTGCCTGGGGGTGGCTGCCAACTAACTCCTCCTATGGTTTTAAATTTATGTAGGCAAGTCATATGCTTTATCCAAGATAGCTAGGCTATTATTAATTTTAGAAAGAGACTAAGTCCTTAAACTCACTCCCTAAGAGACTAGATCATATAGGGGGCATGAAAAATGACCTAGATCTAATGCAAAACATATTACATTTTACTTTCATTTTTGGACAATCATTTGACTCAGGCTTATAGGATTCATATGCCTAATGCATGAGAAATAATATTATGGGCCAAAATTAGCGAGAATGGGAAGGTGTGTTTCCACTATGGCTCTCAAAGGTCAAGCCAAGTTCTCGCAAAGGTGAAAACCCTCTAATTAAGAGTGAAACAATATGCTTTTATGCATTATGTTATAAAATAAATACTCATCCAGCTAAGGGGTTGCTAATTCTTTTATCTTGATTTTAACTTAAGCTTTAAATGAGGTTATGAGTTATTTATTTTTAATTTTGAGTTGATTAATTTGGTAGAAGATTTATTTTTTCGTAAGAGCCTAATCATCATCTAGGTCATACATCAAACAAGGAAGAAAGTAGGAAACATGCCATCTTAATGCACAAGCTAAACAAAACATTAAACATTTTATAAAACTAATGCAAAAGAATAAAAGGCCATTTGTGGTCGGGCACCACCGTACAAACCTAAAAATAAATTGAGTAGCTGAGCTCTATCCTCATACAACCTAAATTACAAATGAATTAATTTACAATCAAGTAACGAAATTCATGTTATGGGGGTCTTCATTTCTTCTTTCCTTCTTTCTTCTTTCTTCTTTCTTCTTTCTTCTTTCTTCTTTTGGTTCATTCTTTTCGATGATTGGAAGGTAGTTGCTCCAAAGGCTTCACATGGTACATATGATGTAATCTTATAACCAATGCTTATCCTAATCTCCCTTCACTTTCATTCCAAATCCTAATTATAAAAATTACATGAAAAGGAAAAAGTATATCTAACTAACACTTACAAAATAGAGATTAGTTACACAAATCATACAAATCCCAAGCATGTATATTGGACTTAGCACCCCACACATGGGTAACCAAGTCCACCTGGCCTATTGGATTATGCTTAGGGGTATAAGCACCTGCATATCAAAAGCATTTATATTTTTATTATAACACCCCTTAAGCACAATCCCTTGCAGAAAATAATGATTAGACTAAATCGTGCTACCATTCATTCTACGCACATTCACCCTAACATCCAAACTAAAAATAATACATCATAAAATAAAAGCAAACACCAAGCCATGCACTGCCCTAAGCTAAAGCTAGAAGTGGTGACTTAACCTAATGTGTGTGCTTTGAAAGGTTTGTGTGGTATGCTTAGAAATGGCTTTAAGGTTTAGATTTCCTAAGTATGAAGATGTTTAACTTAGATGGGTGATTTCATTTAAGTGTTTAGTTGATTTGGGTTAATTTTATTTTATATTTTGGTTTGATTTAAGTGAATCTTATAATTAATTACTATGTTTTAAAGAGTGGAAAAAGAGAAGAGAACTTCTCTTTCCTTCCCTATCTTAAGTAATTTCTAAAGTGGTTTCATATTTAATTTTATTTAGTGAATATTTTATTATGTGTTTTAATTAATCCTAAGTTTAGATTTTTCCCTAAACCAACTTATTCAAAAGAAAGACATTTTAAGATTAAATAAAGTTAATTAATATAACAAAACACACATCACTTCATTTCTTTCCCAACATGTACAACATGCATATGAATGAATCCTTAGTATATCTATACATACAAAAGGAAATGTTTAGCACACTTTATGATGAATGCTAAGAAATGTTACTTAAGAAAATTTGAATGCTTTATGATGCATGATTTTCATTAACTAGAAAAGAGGGGTTTCTTTCATCTATTATTCACATCCACATGTATATGTATAAAAGGCATAAGTGAGTACGACACCATTGTTAGCACCAAGGGTATAAGGTACCAGACCTACTTAGGGATACTTAAAGCCTTATAACTTTGGGGTTGTCCAGACTAATATACCCCTTTCTTTAAATACAAACACATGGATAAAAGAAATGAATGGACAAAGAAAGGTGCAAAAAGTTTATATTTGTTTGTTTGTTTTGTTTATGTAATTTATATGTACAAGTGTGGATGTCCTTCTTAGGTAATAGCATAGGAATGGATAGGAATGGGGTTAGGAAAGTGTTGTGTTCTTTTCAAATGAACTATACACTTTGCCAAACCCTATTCAAAATTATGCCAAAAGAAAAGAGAAGGAAAGTTACACTATGCACATCTTCATATTTATATCCACAGGCAAGCTTATAAATAATTATAAGTAGCACACTTTCAATTTTAGGTGTTTTATTTAGATTTTGAAAATATTTTTTGGATTTAGTAGTGATAATAGCCATTCATATTTTTTACTTTAGCCAAAACATGTAATTTGACATAAAGAAAACATTTTCATTTTCAATTTTATTTTTGAAAAGCATGAGTGCATGAAATTCATATGACATACACATTTAGCATGCTAGGAAAGAACTAAAGTGATGAAAGCATGTAAACACATTCACCCTAATTAATATTAAAAAAGAAAGCTTAAAGCAAATCAAGTTATTTTTAAGGAAGGTTCTATTTTGTTTTGAGTTTGATTTAATTTGAGAAATATGAGGTGAGTTTGCTGCTCCTAACCCATTCCCACATATGTTTGTTGATTTGGTATGTTCTTAGGATTATTAGTTGATTTTGATATGTTGCTTAGGTTAAGATATGAATTAAGTGTGTTAATTACCCCTTACCTACACCACCTTAGCATAGTTAATCAAATAATTATGAGCCAATGATATGACATAAAATCACATAAGAAATTTAAATCAGCAATGCACCTAGGAAAGAATGGTACCTAATGCAATTGGCTCATGATTAAGGATTAATTAAGCTAAGGAGTTTATTTTAAGTAATTTCATAACACGCCTCACACATGTGAGTTGAATTTTGATTTTCTTAATTGTACTTAGGCTCTTGAACACCTAAGCATCTACCCAAGATAGATTAATTGAGTTCTAGAAAGTTTTAGAATTTTATGAAATTAATTAAGGGGGTAATTACTAAATTAACCTATAATTAAGGTTGGATTAAGGAAGAAAGGGGGTTTAAGGAATATCTTAAGGAAAGTATCCCAAAATTATTCCCTAAACCTCATATTCACTTAAGTAAAACTTAATTGACTCAATCAAAGGGTTAAATCATTATCCTTAATTAAGCTTAATTACATTAAGGGAGTGATTAAGGAATGAACTAATAATTCCTCTAATTAAACCACCAATAAATCCCAAGAAAATTAGAGGAGTTAGGAGTCATCCCACTAATTATGTACAAGAAGTTTGGGATTAATCAGTGGAGTAATTAGAGGGTAATTAGTAAAATAACATTTCCAATAAAACCTAATCTAGAGAAAAGAACTATTCAAAATCCATTGAACTTATTTTTAGAATATTCTATGCTCAATTTTCAATCCAATATAATTTATTTCATTATTTTCTGATTTTTCTAGGCTTAGATATGAATTTAGGAATTTTTCATGATTAATTGGGTGATTTAATAGCCTAATTAAATATTTAATCCCATCGACACCATGTGGTCCACTGACGCGGCATGCGCTTTCCATGTGGTGCAACGATATTCGATATTTAAGTTGACACATCGTAGCACTGCATCAGCGGCGACTCTACGCATTTTCTCCTCACTCGTCCGATCATGGATCGGATGGCTGAGGTTAAAGTTGTGGTTCCAAAGGGAAAATCCATGGATCTATGTGTCTTTAATCATGGTTGTCCATCCAAAATGCGCAGATGGATGTCCCATGATCTTTCTCTATAATTCCCTGTGGGAGAAGACATCCATCCATCTTCTAGGGCACGATCCGAGCTCGATTGAGGTTGGATTGGATTGAAATTCAACCCACACCATCAACATGGAAAGGAGATCACATCTAACGACTAGAATCTCATGGGGTGATACTTTACATCATAAAGGACCAGACTATATCTAGATTATGCTCAGTTTAATGGCATACCTCACTGGAGGTGATCACCGGCACTTGATTCCCTTGGACAAGCTTCATCTAGTGGAGACGAAGCTTTATTGAGAGTTTGAGGTCTTGAGATTGGATGGATCCTTCGAGAGGGCAAGATCCCCTTTAAGTAGGCTCGATCTTGATCAAGATGGCACCTCCTTTGCCTTAAGAACTTGGGAAAAGGTCTAGGTAAGTTTGATTTGACCCTCTGATGAACCTTGATGGAGGAATTTGCTTGGTATGAAGTATTGGCTAAGTTGGATTTCAAGTGGAGCTCCTTTATTTTCAATCTATGAAAACTGAGAAATGGAAAATCAATTTCACTCTAGGAAGCTTGGGATCACTTAGCAATGGCTCCTCTGGCTTCTCTAAGTTCAATCGAGTGTGAGAGTGTTGGAATGAATTCAAATTAGGGGAAGTATATCTCCCCCTAGTGTAATCGGACAGCCGTGTCTTCACTTGCCATTTTGATCCAATTGAGCTCATTAAATATGTTTGTTAGGCTATTAGAGGTGTACTTGCATTCAATTTGGCCTAAGGAGTAGAGTAGTGGATCTCCCATGTGCTCAAACAAGGTGGAGGGAGGATTCCTTGTGGCCATTTTCAAAGAAGGTAGTCAGTTTTGGGTTTGGATTGGGTTTGTCTGACCCAGATTGATTGGGTCATGTGCACTAGGTTCAATAGTGACTATTTGGTCCACTAAGAGGACGTCAAGTGTCCATGAAAAGGAATTGACCAAATTCCATATGGTTTTGGCCAAAATTTACCCTATGGCCTAGGGGTAAAATGGTCATTTGGATTGGGTTTCAATTTGAATATGTTTGGTATGTTTGAAAAATAGGTTAGGCCAAGTTTCATTGAATTTGGAATTGGTTTGATGTGATTTGGCTCATGTTAACCCATTTAGGTCAAAATGGGTCAACTTGGGTCAAGTTGACCAATTGGTAAAATTGGGTCAAACCAAGGGTTGGGTCAAGTTCATATGACCATTTGAAATGTTTTGGTGGCTTTGGTTTGATTCAATTTGATTTATATTTATTTTTGGTTCAATTGAGTTATTTAAGTCAAATGGGTCAAGTTGACCAAATTGGCCCATTTGACCTATTTGGGTTAGGTCATGGGTTGGTTCATGTTTTGTAGGTCATTTAAAATGGATTGGTATCTTTGTTTCCAATCAATTTGGTTTATATTTGAGTTTGGCTCTTTGACCTTTTAGGTTAAGTTGGGTTCAAGGTCAATTGGGCTAAGTTAGGTTTAGATGGCCAATTGAGATTTTGGTCAAGTTCAACAATCATTTTAGAATGAACATGACCCATTAATTTCAATCAATTTATCTTAGATCAAGTTTTGACACATTTTGACTTTTTAGGTCAAGTTGGGTCAACTTGGGTCAAGTCCAATTGGGTTAGGCTTAAATGTTGACTTGGTCAAGTTCAAACATTGATCATGAATGAGTTTTGATCAATGGTTTCAATCAATTTGGCCTATGGTGGATTTTGGCTAGTTTAGGTTTCATTTTGGCTAAGTGTTGACTTGGTTAACCCTTAGGTTTGACTTGGTTTGACCTAATTTATGTGATTGATCATCTCAAGGTGATTGTTGATCATGATGAGAAACTTAGGTGGGCTTAGTTCAATCCAATTTGGTTAGGATTAGAATTTGGCTCATAAGGGTACTTTAGGTCACTTTGGGTCAAGTGAGCCTAAGTGGGTCAAATGGCTTGGTCAAAGCTTGATTTGAGTTTGATTGAACTCACATATGGACTATGATTGAAATATAAATCCATTTGTAAGTGGTTTGAAGTCAAATGGATTTTGATTCATTTGACAATTTCAAGTTCAAGGGGTGAACATGAGTTTGACTTGGGTTTGATTTTTGGATCTAGTTTTTGTTTGGTGATTGAAGTTTATGTTTATATTTGGATTCATGATTGAAGGATTGATTGAATCATGAAGAAAAATCAAGGGTTTGGCTTGATTTGAAATTGATTTGGCTAAGTTCAAGATTTTGACTTGCAAGGCTTAGGTGGAATTTTGATTGAATTTGAGTTTGATTTTTGCAGTTAGTTTTGGTTGTTTGAATTTATATTTGATTTATATTTGTGAATATAAATGAGAATATAAATGGGTTATGAGAAAATCTCAAGAATTTGAAGTGATTTGAACTTGATTTAGCCTAAGTCCTTAAGAGGGAATCAAAGTGACTTAGGAGAGATTTTGAATTTGGATTTAGTTTGATTGATTTGAATTTATATCTCATTTATATATGTAAATATAAATGAGAATATAAATGAGTTGTGAAAAAATTTCATGAATTTGAATTGATTTGGATTTGAATTAGGTTATGTCCATAAGAAGGAATCTAAGGACTTAGGAAAGATTTTGATTTGGATTTGAATTTGGATTTAGTTTGATTGATTTGAATTTATATTTCATCTATATATGTGTAAATGAGAATATAAGTGGGTTATGAGAACATTTCTTCAATTTGAAGTGATTTAAACTTGATTTAGGCTAAGTCCTTAAGAGGGGATTAAAGTGACTTAGGAAATATTTTGAATTTGGAATTTCAATCATAAGATTCAAACACAAGTTTCAATCATGGGTTTCAATTATTTGGCATTGATTTGGGTTTGGAGAAAATCAATTAAGCTAGAATTGATTTAGGTTTGATGTTGATTTGATTTGGAGTTTGACTTGAAGGAAGGAAGTGAGGAATGTAGTTCAAGCTATATGGTAGGAAAATTTTCCTGACACGCCTAAGGCATGACCTATTCCTATGGCTGACTCTTCGAAGTCTCTAGGGCTAGGTTGAGTGTTCACCTAATCACTAGATGTGTCTTAAGACTAAGGATCTCTTAAAGTCTAAGAGGAGTCCCATGTCTAAGATGGAGGGGTTGAGAGCTCATCCTAAAAATGAGGTCAACAATACTCTTATGATTTCCCCGCACCAATGGGGAAATTATAATTTCTTTAATGACTTTATGTTATTAAACACATAAAGGGATTAATGGGTTGGTACTTGAATCATTTAAGTTGATTTCATTTGAATTTAATTATTAATTTTCTTAATTTATCCTTAATTACAAAATGTGTTAATTAAATTCATTAAGGGAATGTATTTGGAATTCATTAGAAGAAAAAGACCTAATTAATTTTCATGTTATCCTTACTATTTTCATTGACTAATTATCCTTAATTACTCAATTTTATTATTCATTGATTTTGATAATTATTAAATCATGTAAAAGGGGTAATTATGATTAAAATTTTGGATTTCTCAAATTACATGGAAAATAATTCCAGGAAAATATGAGAGGCAGAGGACATCCCATAGAATTAACATGTAAAATTTGGAATTAATTAGCCAAGTAATTTGGCTTTAATTAAAGTAGTCAGCCTAAGTTTCAAACCTTAATTAAGCACTATTCATGAGACATTAATTGGGGATATTATTTTTATTAAATTCTCCTCTATCTAGGATTTCTAAAATTGGTTTATTCAAATTGTATGGATTCTTCTACAATTAGTTATAATTTTTTGATATTTTGGCTATTTAAATTAGATTTTGAAGCCTAATTACTCATTTTAAACTATCGACGCCATGTAGACACTGATGCGGCAGTGCTTTCCACATGCATCATAGCATTGGTTATTTAAAACATCCATCGTGGTTGCTGACTATGTGGCAGTGGACACAGTTTCATCCAAACCATCTGATTCGAGATCGGATGGCCAAGATTAATCTCATAATTATGTTGGATTAAATCAAGATTTCTAGCACGATTAATCACGACCATCCATTCTAATCACGCAGAACGGACGATGAGTGATCCATCATCCCACGTGCACTAGATGGTGGACACCATTTGCCTTGCGTCACTTGATCTAAGCTCCTCGAAGCTCATTTGATGGTGAAATTGACTCCAAAATAATCAAGGGAGAGATCTAAGGAGATTCTTTGGTGGAAATCACATGAAAACACAATTCATTTCATAAAAGACCAACACCTAGAGGCCGAATCTATAGTTGCTAAGTTTTTGCCTCGTTAGAGCTAAAGATTGGCAGTCCATCACCATAGGTAGCTTCATCTTGAAGAGACGAAGCCCAGTTAAGAAGCTCTCGAGCTACCTCCCCACCAATCGATCTATGGACCAAACGCCACCACGGAAGTCACCGAAGTTGGTCTAAGGATTCCTTCCGGTGGTCGAATCGATTGAGAATCGATTCATTTTGCATCATCGAAGTGTGGTCAAGGTGTGGAGAAAGTTAATTTAGCATTGGTGAATGTTTGGTGGGGTTGGATGGATGGAGTTCTCGAGCTTGAAGGGAGCTTGGTCTCATCGATGATGGGGAGCATAGGGAGCTCGGGGAATGTTCTGTGACTGCTCAAAATGCTTTCAAAAAGGTCTATGTCGAGTTTGAATGGATGGGGAGACATATACTCTCCTCTCCAATTAAATCAAGGGCTAAGATTGGCTCAGCCTATAACAGTCGTTCGGCCAGTATGGGTGGCCAGAGGTGACAGGGGACTATTGAGGTGGATGTGTGTGAGAGGCTGAGGAAGTATAATGGGCTGCCATGGAGTGTACACTTCTCCTTAGGTTGACCAATGGTTGCCCATAGGTGAGCTCACCCTCTCTTAGCCAAAGGCTGAACCCAACAACTTTGGGTTAGGTTGGGTCAGTGGTCCTCTATCTAATAAAGGCCTAAGGTGGTTGCCAAGGGGTGGGGAGTTGGAGAACTCATCCAAATGTGGATTTTGTACCATTTGGAGGGCTTGGTTCAATGGGTTTGACCCAACCTAGTTTACCATGGGTTGGGTCCACTTGGGCAGGTCCATGGTGACCCAAGGATGAGTCATGCCAAGTTTGGTTGGGCTTGGCTCAATTTGACCCATGTAGGTCAAATGGGTCATGTTGGGCTATGTTGACTATTTTGACCAAATTAGGTCAAAGTGGGAGTTTGGTTAAGTTCAATTGGTTATTTGGAATGAATTAGTGTAATTGATTTGGTTCAATTTGAGTTAGATATGGATTTGATTCATAAGGTTTGTCAAATGGGTCATGTTGACCAATTTGACCAAATTGGCAAAATTGGCTTGAGCATGGGTTATGTCTATGTTCAATTGGTCATTTGTAATTGATTGGAAGAGTTGATTTGAATTGATTTGAATGATTGAGTGATTTGGTTCAACTTGACCCTTTAGGTCAAATTGGGCTAAGTAGGCCAATTGTGTTTAGTTGACCAAATTGGTTCTAACTGAATGTTGGATCATGTTCAGTATTCAATTGGTGATTGGTTAGAAGCATTGGTTTCAACCAATTGTGTTTAAAATTTGATTTGGATTAATTGGCCCTTTAGGTGAAATTGGGTCAACTTGGGTCAAGAGGAAAAATTGGCTTGGTTAGGTTCAATTAGTGGTTGAGTCATGTTCAATATTCAGTTTGTAGTTGATGGGAGTCATTGATTGCAATTTATATGGCTTAGGACATTATTTGGTCCAATTGGACCTTTAGATCACTTTGGGTCAACTTGAGTTAAGGGGCCAAATTGGCTTGGTCAGGTCAAATTGATTGTAGTGGAGTGTTCAATAATGACCTACAATCATCAATGAAGAGATTGGATAGCTTGATCTGATCCAATGGAGGTTTGATTGAATTTTTGTCTAATTAGACCTTCTAGGTCACTTTGGGTTAAGTGGTTTAGTCTTGTTAATTTGGACCACTTGTGGCTATAGATGGTTGAAGTATATTCAATGATGAATTTGAAGTTGATTGATGGATTTGATTATAATTGAATTAAGTTTGATTGAATTTTGACTCATTTGAACCCTTTAGGTCAAATGGGTCAACTTGGGTTACTTAAATCTAATTGATTTAGTTGGCTTGATTGCAAGTATTGGAATAGTTTGAAATGATCTATTGAATAATTAGAAAAATTAAGAGAATTGAATTGAGTTTGGCTTTCTTGGGTTGGTTTGAATGGAGTTATAGGATTTGAAGTGGGTTAGCTTGAGTTAAGGTTTAAATTAATTTGGTTTCGAGCTTGGATTGGAAATCAAATTCAATCATAGCCAATTGATGAGTTAAGGTTAAGGTTTCAATCATTTGGTGTAGGTTCAAATAAATTGATGGGCATGAGTGTCGATTTAGACCTTAGGGCAAGTGAAGCCCACTCGTCCTAAGGTTAGCTCTAGGCCTAAGGTTATGCCCTACAAGTCTCTATGCCTGAGTTTAGTGTTCCCTTAGACACTAGAAGTGTCATAACACTAAATAAACTTAAGTGTCTAGAAGAATCCTAGACCTATGATTGGACTGAACAATCCTCACTATAAAAGTGAGGTCAACATGTAAATCATTATTAGGTAAATAAAAGTATTTTCTAGGATTGACCTTAGTAGAAGACCAATTTGATTAGACAAAATCTTGATTTTATGCATATATAATTTTTTTTTTTTTTTTGGAAAATGTATTTAACAGTGTGATGAATGTTAAGGGAAAAAAAAATATGAATGCCAGATTAAACTTAAAGAAAAAAAATTAAAAGAACTAGATAAAAAAAGACTATATGTGGTAAAGATTTAAAGAAAAAGGCATAGTAATGCCTCACATTTGATTAACAAAGAATAATTTGGGAGTAAATATAATCAATGAAGTTGCAAAACTAGTATGCATCTAATTTGAGTAGATGTATTGACATGAGGATAAGAAAAATATTTAAAATGAAAAGCCATGCTCGCCATATTTTTTTTTATTTTATAGTGCTTATTATTAGTTGCATTTAGTGCTTTACTGATCAAATGCTAAATCCTTTAATTGAGCTTAGTCTATTCTTTAAATAATTGCATTTAGCTCATTTAAATGGAGATTCCCCAAGGCAACTTGAAACCAACATTCCACTCATAGTATGTAAGCCTCAGAGGATATTCCCCCTACCTTGTTTGACTCAAAGGAGCACCTGGCAAGACATCTATCATATGAAGCTAGAGTTAAAGGTCTAGTGCAGTGTCACTAATTAAACCCTTTTGAAAGGTATCTATATCTATTCCTCATTAATATTAATATACTATATTTTTCAATCATACATAATTTTTGAAAGTACTATAGAGTTTTCCATAAACTCAAGAAGATTATGAAGAATAAAGCATATCTCAAATGCTTAATATATGAAGCATCTTTGTCTTAAGAGACTATTAATTTTTGCTTCTACTAATTCAAGAAACATGCACAGAAAGATGATATCAAAGATTTTTTAGTTTCATAAAATGTGTTTTTTATTTTCCAACATACAGAAAGAACATTACTTAGAAGCACTTTAAGATATTTGAATGATGAAGAGCTCTAGGTAGTATAGTTAATATTCTTCTCAACTACAATGAAGTTCAACCTTTTTTGCATAAGATTATTCATCTAATGATAAATAATTTTTTTATTACCATTCAAATATAATGTTTATCAGATCGCGTTAATTTTATTATTAAGTTCAGCATGCTACTACTATTAATAAGAAGATAGAAGATGATTTCCTCACATGATTAAGATTATATATAAGTAATCATAATTATGACCGAGATTTTGGTTAAATTCATTCACTATAATTTCTCTAAAAGCTCCAATTAATAGGTTCATGATTGGAGTAAAGGAGTGGAACTAAGACCTTCATGACCTTGCTTCGGGATCGATGCAAGTCATGAATACATGGCCAATTTCTTATGTGAATAGTTATATATTTTACACTAGCTCTTAGATAGAAAAAAGAAAAACATATAACTTTAGTTTGTGCATCAAAGGTGATGTATAATTAGATGATGAGATAGAATATTATAAAATTTTATAAGAGATTGCAAAATTATATTATCTTGATTTAAATGAGAGAAATGTCTTTGTATTCAAATATGATTGGTTTAATCATGCTCCTAATAGAAGAACAAAAAAAAGCCATATGGCATCACAGTAGTGTTTAAAAATATGATGAGGGACACCACACAGATTTTAGGGGGCCCTTATTGAAAGGATCAGGTACGACATCAAGGAATGATAATACCTTGAAAGATATACATATCACTCTATAATGGACTCAATCACCTAATAATAACTCCTAAGATTGATAGGTTTATGTATACCAGAGATCTTTCCCCTACTTCACATGGATGAAGTAAAATAAGGTTTATTTTAAGTTGGGTCCTTAAGTTCCCTATAGGGGTAAACCCCCATAGTTAATACATCTTACATGATATAAATCTCTAAAGAATACTCTCGATTAAAGTGATTGACTAACACTTCTATAGATTTCAAAGCTTGATATCAAAAGTTTGGTAATTTTTAGCATCAAGTGGGAAGATTCAATTATGAAAAGTTCTTAATGAAATTCAATTGAGAAATAAGTAGGAAATACCCTTAGATACTAAGAAAAGCATTTTAACTATCCTATCATTGGGCTTCATATTTTTGAAGTAAAGAATTATGATTGTTTAATTTGGAATTTTATTAGAAATTTAAGACTTATATTTCAACAACACAAGATTATGGAAATGCCTAAGAGGTGAGGACTTACACTCATAGAAAAAGAGAAACAAGTAGCCTCTTAACCTACATCTAAAGTGGCTTAGCATAAGCTAAGAGGTCGACCTAATTTTACTCGTGGAAGTGGGATATATTAGTTCACCTCCACTAGAGAGAGTGAACTGATCCTGACTCTTATGGACTTACAACCGCTTGGAGGGGCCCCTAGCTAACACCTCCTTCAACACAAAATCATGTGGTCGGTCTTATGTAAATGTAGGATGACTGGGTTGTTATTTATTAAGAGTGAATCTAGAGTTTTAAACTCACTCTTTAAGAGACTAGATTATGAATGGTATGAAAGCATGCCCTTAGGCTAATGTAATAAAATTTATCATATTTTTATTCTATTTTATTCGCCATTTTGAACTCAAGCTTGGGAAGGTCTTATGCCTACATGCATGAAATAGAGTCATGTGGTAAATCCGAGAGAATGGGTGTTCTCCACTACAAAAGAATAGCTCTCATAGGTCAAGCCCTGTCCCTTATCGTGCAAGAATGGAGACCCCCCATTTCCAAGGAAAAAAGAAAGGTATATGCATGGCGTTATAACATAAAACATAAAGCTATAGAGTTACTAAATCTTTTATTTATTTGATTAAATTCTTAGGCTTTAAGATGAATTTATGAATTATTAAAATTTAGTTAAAGTTACTTAGTTGGAGTAGTAAATTTAGTTTTCTAAAGAGCTTATAGTATTTACGCTATACAATGTACAATCAAGCTTTAAAAAATCTATGAAAGCATGCCATTTCTATTGCACAATTGTTGTAAACATGTTTAAGAATTATTGATTAAAAGAATAAAAAGCTGGTGCAGCTAGGTACCATCGTACGCCCCAAAAATGATTAGGTAGCCAAGCTCTATTCATATATAGCCTAGATTATAATTAACTATACAAATGAAAACATAGCTATTGGGGGTCTTTAATTCTTCATCTTTATCTTCACTTCATGGATCAGACACTCCAGGCATCATAAGGCCTCCCAAGTCTAAGCCTTCTATCTACTTCTCATCCTAAACCCCATAGCTCTAATCATAACCTATTATAAATTATATTTTTATGAAATAAAAATCTAACTATATCTGTAAAATAAAAGTTAGCTTAATATACACTTACACCAAGTAGTTATATTCATACATTGGGGATTAGCACCCTACCTCGAGTCATCAAGCCCACCTATCCTAATGGATTCTACTTAGGGACTTAAGCAGCACCTGCAAGCAAGTGACATTTATAATTTTTGTTATAGGGGTCCTTTAAGCACAATCCCCTGTGTAAGAACATTATTAGTCTAAGGTCGCCCTAACATCTATACTATGTACAAATAATCCTAACATTCAATTTAAAATATTATATCATAAAACAAAATATTAATCTACCACAACAAAGCACCGACCTAACCTAAAATTATGATCAGTGACTTAACATTATAATGTGTGTGCTATGGCTTAGTGTGATATAAAAAAGTTAGGCTTTGATGTTTGAATTTAGCTAATGATGAATGTTCAAGTTTCATTAAATGATTAATGATTTAAGATAAATTTTAAACTTAACTCTTAATCTCTTTATATATATTTTTTTGTTTCATTTAAACTTAGAATTTTAAAGAGAGAAAAGAGGAGTTAGATCCACCTTAATCCCTGATCATAGATTGAATCTAAAGATGAATTTTATGACTTTTAATCATCATAATGAAGCATTATAAAATTTTTATTAAGCTATGTGTTTGGATTTGGCCTAAGTTAGTTTATCTAAATATGAAATACAACTTAAAATTCATAAACCAAATCATCGCTAATTTAATGACATTTTCTTGACCTTAGTTCATCATCCCATTTTATTTATTTAATTAGATAACATGCTTAATTGAGTAACTAGATTTGACATGTATATATTATTAGATAATTTCATGCTTAATGCATGAATGAATTAATGTATTTTCATTGATAATTAATATATGAGATATGATGCAAGAATTTTGTATAAGGAAATGATTTAATTATACCTTAAACATATACATACACATTAGTATATTAAATTTGTACAAGAACGTACAATTGTTGAAATAGGGAAGAGAGATAATTAGAGACCCTCTTGGGACTACTTAAAGCCATACTCCCAAGATGTCCAAACTATATACTTATTTTTTTCATATGTATATATATATAGGCATAAGGATGGAATTATAAAAACTTTAAGATGCTATATATCCAAGTGCAAAGAGGGCTTGGTCAAATTTTTTTGGAGGTCTACACTAATTATTATGCATTTTTTAAGTTCTAGGGTAATTAATATTTTAATTAATTAAATAAAAGTCCTTTAGAGTAATTTTAAGAAATAATTAAGAACAAAAGTATAAATTAATATTTTTGATCACCTTTATTATTTTAATATATAATTAGACTTCCATAATTAATTTCATACTTTTTTTAATTTTAATTATTTATTAAATGCATAAAATTATTGATTTAGGTTTGAGAATTTGGATTTCCCAAATTACTTAGAAAATTAACTTAAAATAATTAGAAGAGCTAAAAGTCATCCCATAAGACCATCACACCAAATTTCAAGCTAATCCAACAAGTAATTAAAGTATAATTACGCAAATTAAGTCAAACTTCAAACTCTAATTAATCACTACATACTTCATAAAATTTGCGATTTTTATTTTAATTAAAGTTTCCTCTCTCTAAGCTTTCCATAGAGGGTTTATTTATATTTTTTAGATTTTTCTACAACTAGTCATGACTTTTTAAAGTTATACATAATTAAAATAATTAATTAATACTTAATTAAATAATAATTTAATTATTTTTGTAATTTAGTGTGATCCAAAGGGCCTAATTAAGTTTTTAAGATTTCTACTGTTTATTAAAGTGATTTGAATTATTTTGATAAATTTTCATATTTTTTTTAAATTTTAATTAATTATTTATTAAAAATTAGCCAATTAACTTCTAAAATTAATAACTTTTAAACTAGAAAGCTATTTAACTTGAAATTATTATGATGGGTAGGCAATAACATTAAGTTTATTTTTTGAATTTTTTTAACTTAATTGGTTAATATTTTATGAGTAATTAAAGAAATATATCATTTACTAAAAGAAATTGCTCCTAAAATATACAGCCAAAGGGATTTTGGGTTCATTAGATTTCTCTTCAAAAGACAAATCCCTAGAGCCATTATTTACACTTTTTAAGTTCAATATTTTTTTTTATTTTTTATAATTTTTTGAAGTTTCGGGTGTCAGATCTAATAGAATAAATAAAAAATGAGATCTAATCAAAAACGTCTATTCTATCCAAGTAAAATGGATGGCTCGAAGGTTGTACCTCATTAGAGGTAGACCAAAAAGGGTTAGATGGACGAGATCTATCCCAAACATCATCAAATCTCACAATCTTCTAATAATCTTGGCCAAAATTCACTTTATTTTGCATCAAGGAGGGTCAGAATGAAAAGTGCGATAGGGATCTGAAAAAAACAAATCCTAGAATCGCATCACTTTGGAACGAACATGAAGACCTATGGCTTTCCTAAAAGTTTTTTTAGATATTACCTCACTCAAGCTAATGTTAAGTGGATTTCCTACATCGAACTTGGTCATTGCCTAAAGTCAAAGCTCCCACACTATCCTCCTCCTTTGCCTCCTCTTAGATTGTCCTTACTGCTGACCCCCGCCATAGTTTGCTAGAGTATACTTGATTTAGTGTGTTTTGTGAGTGGAAAAGGTGAGGAATAGGATGGTCTAACTTTTTGGGAGGTGGAGAAAGTCTTAAATGCTAAAACGAGAACTCCTTAGCCTCTTTTTTTCTCCTTCTCTTTATATGGCCGAAAATTACAATGGAAAAAGTGATATGAGGGTGCGGCTATTGATGGGGTGGCACCTAGCATTCATTATGGGGAGTGGTTGGGTGATTCAATAATTGCTCTAAGCCAAAAAGTGGAGTAATGAGAGGGGATGTGAGGTGATTGAAAATTTTGGAGCTTTGCATCTTTTTCTCTCTCTTTTCATTCACCACTCTTGCTTTTAATTCTCTTCCACATAGGCTAAGATTTTAGCTCACGTGTGATGAGATTTGCTAGGATTTAATGAGTTTAGTTTGGGTTTGGGTTGATTTGAATCCATCATGACCCAATTTAACTTAAACGGGTTAGCTTGGGTCCAATGGGTTGGTTTGGCCAATTTGAGTTTAAATTAAGTTTCAATCGTGTTTATTAAGTTAGTTAAAGTGATTAATTTTGATTGATTATGATTAGTTTAGATTTATTTTAGGTTCGACCCGAATTTCTCTAATTGGGTCAATTTGAGTTCACTTGGGTCTATAGGTCAAATTGAACAAATTGGACTCAAATAAGGGTTAAATTGAGTTTAATTAAGTTTTTAAAAGTGATTTGAAGTAATTAATTTGATTTAATTTTAATTTATTTTGATTTTTTCTTCATAATTTATGGTGTTTTCAATTGGAGTGCACATAAGGATGCCACCCAGATCTTAGGTGGTACTTGTTGAAGTGATCGAGTGCGACATGAAGGTGTGATGTACTATCTCAAAACATAGAAGTATCACCATATAATGAACTCAATCACCTAATAAGGACTCTTAAGGTAGACGGGTCTACGCATATACTAGAGATCTTTCTCCCACTTTACATGGATAAGTAAACTAAGGTTTATTTTAGTTTATTTTAAACCAGGTTCTTTAGTTCCCTATGGAAGAAAGCTTCCATAATTAGTTGTATTCTAGGAAATAGAAGTTTCCCAAGAACACACTCGATTAAAGTAGTCAACTAATGTCTCCAAAAATTTCAAAGATTGATATAAATGAATGGGTAATTGTTGGAAAATAATTAAGAAGACTCAAGTGGGAAGAGTTCTTTATAAATTCTGAAGGAAGATAAGTAGGAAGCATGCAAGATACTAGGAGATGTAGTGAGTGCTTCAATCTACCATATAATGAGATTTTATATATTCAAGAAAATAAAATAAAGTTTATTTTGAGTTGAAATTTTCTTTAGAATGCTAGGACTTAGATTTTAATAACACAAGATTATGAAAATGCCCAAGAGGTGATGACTTATACTTGTAGCAAGGGTGACACAAGCAAACTCTGAACCTATATCTAATGTGTTCTAGCATGAGCTAAGAGCTCGACCTAATTCTACTCTAGGATGTGGAATATGTTATCTTACTTCCACTAGAAAGAGTGCACCAATCCTAGCTCTTCTGGACATACAACTGCTTGGAGTGGTTGCCAGCTAATACATTATATGATATAAAACCATGTGGGCTGGTCATATGTAAATATAAGATAGTTGGGCTATTATTTATTCTTCCAGTGCCTGAAACTCCCTCTCTAAAATATTAGATCATGATTGGTGTGCAATTCATGACTTAGACTAATGTGATAAATTTTATATGTTTTTATTTCATTTTTGACTTATCATTCTAGGACAAAGGCTTGGGAGAGATTATGCCTAAATGCATGATGAAAATAAGTTATGGGCTAAATCAGAGAGAATGGGTGTTCTCCACTACAAGGGACTACCCTCATAGGTCAACCCTATCCCTTATCGTGTAAGAATGGAGACCCCTATCTACAAGAGCAAAATAATATGCATGCATGACATTGAAACATACATCCATAAAACTAAGGGGTTAATAAAATTTTTATTTCTTGATTAAGATCCTAGGAGTTATGGTGGGGTTATGAGTTTATTAGAATTTAGTTGAAGTTATTAGTTGAGGTAAAAAAAGTAATTTTTCTTAAAGGGCCTACCGCATCCAAGCCACACATCAAACAATCATATTTTAAGAAGCTTATGAAAAATATACCATTTCTATTGTGCAATCAATGAAATACAACAATCAAACATTAATCGCATAAAGAATAAAAGGTCAGTGCTGCTAGGTACCACTGTACACACTAGAAAAGAAAAGAAATTAAGTAGCCGAGATCTACCCTTATACAGCTAGGATTACAATTAATTTATAAATGAAAAGAAACTATGGGGGTCTTTAATTTTCATCTTCACCTTCAACTTCACGTCATGGATTGGAACAACACTTTAGGCTTCATAGGGCCTCTCAGGTCTATGCCTTCTAGCCACTGCTCATCTTAAACCCCATAGCACTAATCATAATTCTATTATAAAAATTATATTTTTATAGAAAATTAAATCTAACTCACCTGCAAAATAGAAGTTAGCTTAACACACATACACACCAAGTAATTATATTTTATATATTTGGACTTAGCACCCTACCTTAGGTTACCAAGCCCACATATCTTAATGAATTATGCTTTAGGATGTAAACAGCATCTGCAAGCAAAAGATATTCATAATTTTTATTATTACAGTAGTCCCTTAAGCACAATCTCCTACAGAGAACATCATTAGTCTAAAATTATCTTAACATCTAGTTTACACACAAACAATACTAACATCCAGTCTAAAATAGTACATCAAAAAATAAAATATAATATCATCACAACAAAACACCGGCCTAACATAACACTAGGATTGGTGCCTATCAATCTAATGTATGTGCAAAGATTAGTGTCGAAGCTAGGCTTTAGTGTTTGAGTTGTAATTTGCAAAATGAGATTTAGTTTATTACCATTGTATGACTTTAATTTAAGTAACTAATGACTTGAAGAGTGATTTTGAATTTTAATCTAGTTTAAGTTAGTGTTGGATTAATGTTTTGAAGAGTATGAAGAATGGTGAGCCTTGCTTAGGGAAGGGCCCACTCTTCCTTAATAGATGAACACTTCATCAAAAGATGAAAATTCACCCTAACAGTCTAAATTAAATATTTTTTATGAGTTTTAGTTATTGATATTTTTTTTAATTATCAACAAAACTATGACTTTTAATTAATAATAATTATGATTTAAATTCAAATGGCTTCACAAATTTCATATGTTATATCTCAAGATTAGAGAACAAACTTAGATATATTTTATAATATATTGATTAAGCAAATTTTAAATTATTAATTAAATGTTTAAATAAAATTCCATATTAATAATAAAATATCTCTAAAATCATAAAGACGTTCCCTAAAGTTGGCAAATATTGCATAAAAATTTGAGAAAACTTTAAATTGTTATTTTTTTATTATAGTATTTTTTATTTTAAATAGAACCTAAAATTAAATATATATGTTATAAAGTCAAAAAGTTTGTTGGAGGATTAGGAATGAGTTCCCCAATAAATCCCATAAAAAGTTTGTCATTTAAATTTCTTTTCTTATCTCTTCAATTTTTTATTTACATGAATTAACTAAATATTTAAATACTCAAAATATTTCATTATTTAAAGCATATATATATATATATATATCATATATATATATATATATATATATATATATATATATATATATATATATATATATATATATATATATATATATATTGGTTTTATCTTATTATGTCATAGTGATTCTTTTCTAAATGTAGTTAATTTATATTGAACTTTCAAGTCAAAGGATTAATTAATTACATATTATTTTGTTTTTTTTTAAATTACTTAACCTTATCACTTAAAATTCTATTAAATGATATAATCATCTTTGTTTAATTGTTTCAAAAAAAATATTTTAGGTTAGCGAGAATTTCAGTAATATCTAATAATCTTTTTAATGAATTACCAGAATTATTATTATTTTTATATTGTTATATCATAAGTGTTAACATATTAATTTCAAAATACAAATGAAATTAATTTTTTTTAAAGGATTCTTCATTGACTTCTAAATTTATTCATGAAATTTATGAACCATTTAGATTTAATTTTAATTTCATATATGTTTGATTGATTAGTTTAAACTATTTAATTATGATATTTAGAATACTAATTATACATTTTTTTGCTCATAATTCTCCTTCACTTCAACTATCCATGTTTTAAAGGATTTGAGTTTATAATTTTTAAAAAAGTGATTTAACTTATAAATTTCTCCAAACTTTTATATGAGTAACAAATTAAATAAAATTTAATTGATTATAATTAATAGTGAAATTAATTATAATTAAGGATATGTCACATAACTGAATTTCCTTTTCGGCCTTTAGGATCAACATATAACAATTAAGAATTAAATTGGTTTTATAATTTACTTTCATAAATCATGTTCAAACAGCTTGTTATATTTGATTATAATATTTATATTATTATTGGTTTATTTAATTATTTTTATATTAAGTTTTACATAGATTTTATGGTAATTTAGTTTACAGATTTATTTGAATTTTGTTTGATCACATATTCTTTCTTTTTTTATTCTTAAGATTGATTAACTCCCCTTTTTTTTATAGATTTAAATTACTTTAAACAAAATATTGGATTAATCATGTCATTCAATCAAGAATCAGATGGCCATGAGTTAATCATAGCTCGATGGGTGGAATCAAAGCATTGTGTCATTCAACCTAATCAAGACTATTTATTCTAAACATATAGGATAAATAGCCTTGGTTTTTTCTCTAAACTCTCACCAAAAGGATTAAAAAGTAAAGTGCATGGGATCTAAAGGTTGGATCCTAATTAGCGACGGTCACATTCAATTCATCGAACACAAGATTCCTAAAGTTTTCCTAAGAGCTTGAAAATTATCCCTCACTGGAGCTAATGTCCAGTGGATTTAAACTGAGAGGTAGCTTCATTTAAAAGAAATGAAGTCATGTTGAGATGCTTGTTGGGTGCCTCCTAGCCAAATACTCCAAAGATTGAGTCTCCACTAGGGCTCATCGAACTTGATCAAACTCCATGTTTGAGAACATAAGAAGAGATGAGAGTGTCCCCTCTTAACTCCTAAAACTTTTGGAAGAAAGGAAAGCGAGAATTAGGATGAATTAAAGGCCTTGGTATGGGTTTATCATTATGGGGAGTGGAGGTGGAAGCTTCAAGGAGGTCAGTTTAGCTAGTGAGGGAAGAGCTGAGAGGAGTTAGGTGAGCTCCAGTGAAGCTAAGAGCAAGGTGCTGCAAGTGACGGATTGTGAACAATATTGTGTGAGCTGGGTAGCTCATGTGGTGGTCACGAGAGCACAAAAAGAGAGAGAGGATGAGTCGGGTGATGCATGCAGTAAGGTAGAGAAGCCTTCAGTAACTGCAACTGGCTAAAACTCACATGGAGGAGTAGCGACTCTTGTGATGGTCGATGGTTGGGTTCAGTGAGCTCAACAGGTCAAGAAGGAGCTGACTTTGACCTATACAGAGAAGGGAAGAGGGGCACCGACTGCAACTTGGGTGAAGATGTGGAGATTTTCACATGGAGTTAGGATGGGATGCTATGGGCTTTAGGGGCGGAGCCAGCCCCTATTTTAAGGGTGGGGAAACTTATCATGTAAATAAAATAATATTAAAAATGCTTTAAAAAAGATAATATAAAAGTCAAATCAAAGTCTTGCATTCTAATATGATCAATGTGTTAAATATTAATTACAAGCTTTGCAATCTATTTTACATTTTTTTTTATAATGTTGTATAATAACATCATTAGGAATCAAGTCAAACACTTCATTTTCAATGTAAGGAACTAGACAGTCATTAAACCATTCATTTTCATTTTACTGCGTAGTCGATGCTTGACAATCCTCATTGTGGAAAATGCTCTTTCTATTATAGTGGTAGCAACTAGTAAAGTTAATGCTAAAGTGATAAGCCTGTATACCAAATGAGACACATCATTCTTCTTCATCTTAACTAATGCTTTTGCAAGATCAGCAATCCCTCCTAAGAAAAAAATTCATCACAGTACACATATCAATAATGTAAGTAGATAACTGATATTGAAGAGCCATAAAATCAATTATAAAGAAATCATTTAGATATAAATCTATCAAATGAATTAATTTTCTCTTAGAAAATATAGAGAAAGAGTCACTTAGATTTAAGCATGCCACACAAAGAAGTAACTCAGAACTAGCTTCAAAAAAATGATTATAAAGCTCTTGAAGTTTATGATGTAAAATAACTCAACATGATAATGATGTAAGTTTATGATTTCTTTATCTCTTCTTATAGATCATCGATGATACTTGTACATAGAGTTCAAATTTGGTACAATAATATCAAAAACACTATAAAAATGTGACACTTCCTCCAATAAAGAACTTCATCCGCCATCCCTCATCATTTGTAATTATTGTTTTGATATTTGGACCAATCTCATCGCATTCTCAATGTCTTGATCTTTCCTTTGTAATGATTTTGATAATTTATTTGATGATCCCAAAATATTAATCATTAAATGCATTGAAAAAATAAAATCAAAAGATTCCATTACATCTATTTGCTACACGCGTGCTATCATGAACTAATTACATAAGCATACACAATGAGCTAATTAATGATAAGCTTCAATGTGTTGGTTGTGCAATTCAATCTCTTGATTCAAACTACGACCACTATTTAACTCTCCACTTTTAATATGTATGAGAATTTTTTCATGCTGAATGTTTTTTAGAGTGTCATTTCTCTTACAAGATGCTCCAACAGTATTAATAATTCTTATAGTAATTTCAAATAAATGTTTTATTTGCCCATGATTTTTTGTTACAGCTACTAAACATAATTGGAGTTGATGAGCAAAATAATGAACATAAAATGCTTGAGCGTTATCTCTTAAAATAAGTGCTTTCAAACTATTGAATTCTCCATGCATATTAGATACTCCATCATAGTCTTGATCACATATTTTATGTAAATTTAATGAATGTTTAGCAAGAATAGCTTCAAGTGCTTCTTTTAATATTACTGTAGTAGTTGTAATAGTAGTAGAGAAGAAATATGTTTAATCCCAATAAATCTTTTAATAACTTATCCTTTTTGTCAACATACCTCACTGCAACAACTAATTGCTCTTTTGTTGATACATCACGAGACTCATGTATAATTATAGAAAAATATGCATCACCAATATCAGCTATAATAGAATGTAAGGTCTCAGCTGCAGCTGCACAACAACTTTTCTTTTGAACCTTTGGTGAAATTAATTTCAACTTTTTGTTTGCATTTTCAAATGTAACCTTTTTTATTTCTTCATTATGATTAGTTAAAAAATGAAACAAGTTTAAGTAATTTTCTTGGTTGGTTGATTCAAAAGACTCATCATGACCATGAAATGACAGTTCTTATCGTAGAAGGAATCGAATACATTCAATGGCTGCAGTCAACATGATATGATAATCTTTTCTATTTTTTCCTTCTTACTCAAAAATGTAACAAGAAGACTTTGTTCACGGGCTTCATTAAATCCTCACATTTCTATCTCTCCTTATTGTGAATACTATTATGATCTCCAAAATGAGTTAGAAGCTTATATTTTTCTCTTCCAATTTCTAAACCCTTCAATAACGAATGAGTCTCCACCATCTTAGCTTGTGCTAGTTTGTCCATGTGACTTGAAAATATAACAATAAAGACAAAATGCAACATCCTTTTGAATACTATACTCTAATAAATCTAGATATTCTTCAAACCATTTAACATTTAATCTTCGTGCAATATTTTCTATCATTGTTTGAGAAAAATTAAAACTTTTAGACCGATGAGGTCCCTTTAACAAATATGCCCTTCGTACTTGTTCAATATCATTAACATCATAACTCCAAATTGAACAACGAAGTCCAAGGTCACCGGAAGGCTAGCAATGCCCAACTCTACCCATTGTTTCTTCTTCAAGAAACGATCCATTTACTAAACCCTAAAAATGAAAAAAAAATTATATTATTATGTATAAGTAATCTTTTATAATCACACTTTTAACCTTTTTTAAAGACAAATTAATATGTAAATGAATACAAATAAAGGCACATTTTCAGCCCTTTTTAAAACAAAATACAAAAGCCACAATATTTTTTAAAACAATGGCACACCTTCGATCATTTTTCTTTAAGACAAAGACACATTATCAATTATTTTCAAAATAAAGGCCCACCATCGACCGTTTAAAAGAAAACAAAATTAATAATTTTTTAAAAACAAAGGCACACATTCGGCCATTTTTTGAAACAAAAATATATAATAAAATGTTTCTAAATCAAAGGCACACAGTTAGTATTTGTTTAGAATAAAAAAAAAACTAATCACATACCTGTATTGATTGTCAAGATCTTTCAACAAAGAATATTTTGACTGCTCCAACTCTTAAAGATCACCTTTCAACAAAGAACATATAATATAAAAATTAAACTATGTTGATATTATCTATGGTACAAGTAAAGAGTAAGAAAATAATGAAACATCAATAAATATATAATAAATAGAGTGTGAATCTATATTAGGGTAATGTGTGTCTCTTTAATCAAACTAAAAAGAGTTTGAATATTTTTAAGATATATTACAAACAAGGAGCTACAGAATACAATTAAACATAAACTTAGATTCAAAGTCTAAAAGTGAATTTGATGACAACAATGTAATATAAAACATATGGGTGACTTAGTAAATTGTCTTGACTTAATGCAAAATGTGCATATCTAAATCATATAATAATAACTTTAAGCAAATGTCAAAGTGATATCAAGAAAGAAGAATCAAAAGTATAATAAGGAAATAGATTATAATTTGATATCTAAAATAATTACATTTTCTTGTAAATAAACAAAAAAAAACAAGTTCGAAGGTCGATTTAGTATTTATACATATGTATATATATATATATATATATATATATATATATATATATATATATATATATATATATATATATATATATATATATATGCACAATACACAATTTTACAAGGATCAACAAACACCATTGGACGACTACTATTACTTAATATCAATTCACCGCAAAAAATAATTTAAGATAATAATTTTCGGCTCAACCAACTACAAAAAACACATAACCATAAGTAAATACACAATAAAATAAATGGTCCTGCAAAAATTGATCTTAAAAGTCTCATTTTATTCGGTTCATTGGCTCTTTGTGCATTGATGTGGTTTTCATTACACCATCAAAATAATGGAATTAAGAAAATGTTTGGTTATCTCTCATATAAAATATATTGCAATCAAGATCAATGTCTAACTATAGTGCTACTTAAAATGATGAATGATAAATCTAAATTTTCTCTTGTTTAGCTCAGAAGACATGAGCCACTAGATAACATCAATATCATAATTATCATGATTAAAAATTGACATTTGCAATCCAATACCTCAATATCAACCTAACATTTGGCATGTTGAAGTATCATTTTGGCCAAATAACATAAATCTTAGTCTTTTCGCAGTGAAAGCACCACCATTAGTTCATAGCTAAATAATGATTAACCATGCCCTCTCTTCCAAAAGAGAATGCATAGAAACCTCAAGACCAAGCTTATTAACAATAGAATGGATACAATATGCATTTACCCTACCTTTTTTCAACCAACCAACAAGCCTCTAAAGAACATATTATTTTCTCAGAGAACATCAGAGAGAAATCTCAGAGTTTTCTAATAGACAAAGTGGGGAAAAAAGAGAGGCTCGGAATTTTTTGAGAATGTACAAAGTAGAAATTGTCCAACTCGTTAATGGTCTCAAGGATTGCTAGAGAATACCCAAGCTATCATCAATACCTTTATCATTATTTAGAACATTGTCCATTGTTGACTCAAAGAGGCTCAAAATTTTTTGAGAATAAATAAAGTAGAAATTGTCAAACCCGTTAATGGTCCCAAGGATTGCTAGAGAATACCCAAGCCATCCTCAATACCTTTACCATTTTTTGATACAATGTCTATTGATGACTCTTCATCAATTCTTTTCAAAGAGAAACAAAAAAAAATCAGCCAACAAAAATGTATATTGTGATCTCATAGAGCATCAAAAAGAAATGCCACTACCTCAGAGAGAGAGAGAGAGAGAGAGAGAGAGAGAGAGAGAGAGAGGCTCAGCATTTTTTAGAACCATCAAAGTAAAAAAATTGTCCATCCTGATAGATGTAGCATGGGTTACTTGAGAATCAATAGATGTACACGATCAATAGATGTAGCATGGGTTGCTTGAAAATGGAAGGAGATTATGAAATAACCACATAATAACTAAAAATAAACTAAGATTTGCACTCAAAATAAAGAGAAAACTCATTTTCCACAAATCAAGAGTTCTACAATAAAAACCAACCTAAATATTAAAAAATATGTAAGTTCGAACTCGCGGTGGAAGTGGACTGGCATGACGGCGTCGATAACCTCTTTAGGTGTCGAGGCTCAAAAATAAGGGAGAATATGAGGAGGGTGAGGGTTGGCAAAGTGCAAGAGAGGAGATCAGGGGATTGCTTGCAACTAGGTATTACGAGTTTGTAATTTGGAATAGGTGAACTGTGAATGAGAGATCGGGCCGTCAAGGGGTTATTTCGGGGTGGTTTTGAGCAAAATTACTAAAATTCCCTCACAAGATTTTTTTTTTAATCAGGGTGGGCAATTTCCCACCGTGGGGTAGTGGCAGATCTGCCTTCATTCTTTTTTTTTTAAAGGTAGTCTCACTAGCCGTGGAAGTAAGAAGGGGCTGCAGCTAAAGCTGAGACGGGAGGTGGGAGAAGATAGAGTTGGCCATTGTGCTAGCTTTGGCCAACAGTGTAGTCGAAGACAAGACCAAAAGGTCTTGTGCATGGGAAAGAGCTGATGAGCTCTCTATTATGCCAATTGAGCCTAGTTAGGATGGAAGAGGGAGATCAGCATGTCAAGTGGCTACCAATTTTGGGGTAGATACCGACCATTCGCATGAAGGGTTGTTATTTTTTTTCGATTTCTAAAGCAAGGGTCGAGAGGCCACTTGTTGGAGAAGATTAGCTGACTACAGGTTGAGAGAAAAATGAAAGAAAGAAATTCCAGAGAGAGAGAGAGAGAGAGAGAGAGAGAGAGAGAGAAGGATAGCTTGATGCAAGTATGGAGAAAATGCAAGTGTTGTCTTATATGCTAGAGAAAAAGAAGCTCATATGTCTAGCTAAGAGAGATATGATAGACTTATCTTTTTCTGAGTGAGTTGGTGCTCCCTTTTTTTTTAGACTTCACAAGTTGTCCCTTTTATGAATGTTGACCCATTCTTTTTAAAAAGATACAAATCTTGCATAGGTTTTTACTTGATTTTGATGATCATAATATTAATTTATAAAGTTTATAAATTTGTTTGTATGTATAAATATGAGTTTTAATTATAACTAATAAATATTAGTGATAATATAAGTGTATAATTTAATTAATTAAATTGCATATTCCCCACTTATCTGATAATTAATTATTTTGATTTGAGTATGATCAAATTTAAGTTTGATTTTTAGCCTTGATTTAATTTCACTATTCTCTCTCCTTTTTTTTTATATTTCAAGTGGATTGTGTAAACTAAATTAAATTTAACTTTCATAATAGTGAATTAACACTCAAATCATAATTTGAGAATTTAAACTTAAGCTAGATTAAATTTTCATTTGATTCAAATAATTTATTAAAGTTATAAATAATCTTTTGACGAAACTTGAACTTTAATTTCAAAGTATTACAATTTAAGATAAATCTAATAAGTTTTGATTGAGTTAAATTATCTCATAATTTGTTAGCATTAATCAATGAAGTAATTTGATTAGACTTAAATTTGAATAATTTATTAGAGCTAAAACTCATATAATTTCTCGACCTTAATCTGAAAATAAGGTCAATATATGCTCATATAGGTCAAATTGGGTCAACTCGGGTTACGTTGACCAATTGACCAAACTAGCTAAATTGAATGTAATTGAGAGTTGAGTCATATTCAATAATCAACTTAAGAATAATTTTAGACATTGATTTAGTTTAATTTCGGTTGAGTTGAGTTTTGATTTAAACTCATTTTTGACCTAAATTGAGCTTAATGGGTCAAATTGGGTTCACTTGGGTCAAATGACCAATCTGATTCATATTAAAGTATATTCAAGCTTCAATTATTTTTGATTGAGTATTTAAAATGATTTGTAGTAATTAATTTTAATTTATTTAACTTTAATTTTAATTTAGACCCATTTTAGCGCAAATTAAGCATAATATGTCAAATTAGGTCACTTAGGCCAAATGACTAATTTGGTCGAATCAAACTACAAAAAGATTAAATTGCGTTCAAATATTATTCTAAAATATTTTGGAATATTTAATTTGAGTTAATTTCAAAGTTTAGGTTCAGTAGGGTCCATTTGGGTTCACTTAGACTAAGAAATCCGATTAAGCTATTTGAGTCATCATTGGATTCAAATTTCTTTAGTTTTGTGTTTCATTATATTAATTTGATTATTTGTAGCCTTTGGGATGAATTGAATTGATCAAATTTTGACTAGTTTCACTTTTGACTTGGTGGAGCCCACTTATGTCAACTTAGGTCAAATGACCTAGTTAGCCATTTCATGCCCCATCTAAATTTAGTTTTATGTTCATTTATGTTCATATGTTGGTTTAGTGCTTTAGGTTTGATTTAATTTAAATGTATTTTGATTTTAATTGACCTACATGATTTTCGGGCCTAAACACAATTAATTGGGTCAACCATGTCAATTGCCTAAATCTAGCTTAATAAATTTTAGTTTTCAGTTAGATTTACTTGGTTTAAATTTTTATTGAATCTTGTTAAATTTAGATTTGATTAGACTCACATTGTCCAATTAGGTTAGGTCAGTTCTTGTGGGATCCACTAGGATACCTAGGTATTCACCTTAATATATCGACTTCTTAATTTAATTTTGATTCCATATTTAGTTTTATTTTGATTTATTAGTTTAATTTCTACTTTAGTTTAGGTTGTACACTTAGTTGTTAATTGTAGTATCCTAAGTGCCTAATTAGGGAGCTCTTAATCTAGGATTGGAGATCCTAATTATTAAGATTAGGATGATTATCAACTGCACTTGAGGTCAATAGAACCTTATTACATAGATCAAATCCTAGGTCGAAGAGGAGGGTTGTCAACCTCACTAAAAGTGAGTTCAACAATCACCGAAGTGAAATTAAGTAGAAAATATGCTAAATTTAATCCATTTATTCTTGTGTATCAAGCCACTCAGGTGTATCACTTTAGATAATCTAGAAGAATAAGAGAAAAAAAATAAATTAGGCTACAATAATAAAGATAAAGCTTAGAGCAAGTGTTAAAGTTTAAAATATTTTTGATTTTGCTCATCACAAAGAAGTGACTATTGGTTTTAGACTTTTAGGTGATGACGTTGAGCTAGTAATAGGCTTTCAAGATATTAGTGATAATAATGAGAAATTTATTCAAGCTAGTTTTGGGCATAATGATGATGATGAGGATCAAGAGATTTTGAATTCAGCTTCTAATGATTCATCACAACAACTTGTATGACATATATAGGTAGAATATTGTTTATATTTTCTTCTTATAAGTAGTAAAACTATTCATTATCTCTTTCTTATTTAATACCTAGGATGTGTTGTTCTTTACTTTTGTCATATATTGAGTTTAAACACAATCTTTTTAAAGTTTATTACACAGAATGTGTTGTTTTACATCTTTTAAATACTACAATTATGTATTTCCATTTTTAAGCTTAATACCTAAAATATGTTTTTTGTTACTTACTGATCTAATAATTTATTTTCTCTTTGTTATAGTTTATTTCAAGTGGTGGTGAGGATGTCTCTAGTAGTTCGAACACTAGTATTTTTAGAAGGAAGACAATTGTTTTCATCACAGTTTTTAGACAACTACGACGTTGAACTCACCACCCCATACCACTAGACCTATATAGACACAAGCTTATTATTCTCTAGAACATGCTGACACCACTTTGTTATACCCGTTTCAACACCACAAAGGTCATAGGAAGCCTAACTATCACCATCCACCACCACTGCACCAAGCCGATCCATCCATGCCAATTGAGTAGGGTCAAGTTCAGACACCTACTACATGCACTTTTATTAAGCTTGAGAAAGAAACATAAGTTTTAATGCATTAATTTTAATTTTTAGATTTATTTAATGCTAGCTTATGTTTCTTTCATAAGTTCAATCCAACAAGGCAAGCAGTACATAAATTAAGAGAAATAATAAGTAGCAAATTTGATTCTCCATATATATTGTGGATGAAGATACCAATAGAGGTATGCGATATATAGTTTAGAGATTTTGAGGTATTAACTAAGCTCTTCACACTTATACATTGCAATAGATTATCATGAAGGTCTTCTCATTCTCATTAATGTGTTTTATATTAAAGAAAGAATTCTAGTAGTTACTAGAACAAGTTAGAATATTAGAAGAAATATTAGAAGAAAATTTAAGCCAAGAGGTACTACCCATCTACATGATATGTTCAAAGACGTTCACAAGTCTGGACAGAGACCTCTTTGGATTGGAAAGAAAGAGTAGGCTAAGTAATGTAAAGCCTTAGCCTCTTCAAAGTATCTTTATAAAAGGGAGCAACATAAATAAAATTAGTCATCTAATTGTGGAGGCATGGATAGCTTCTTACACACTAGAGGCTCAATTCCTGATATCAAGTGTAGGAAATGACTAGTAAGTCATTTGTTACTTATGTTAATTAAATTTATAAGCACTATTTATTAATTTTATTAGTATGTTTACTTAAAGAGGTACTTAGAATAAAGCCAACAGTTATAGAATTACATAGTAGAACTTTGCAGCACCAAGTGGATTGATGCTAGGTGACAAAGAGCTTACATAAGTAAAATTTTTATATTTGAATTATAATTTCATTGAAAATATTTTTGTTTAAATAACATCACAATATTCTATAGAATTACTACATGATGTCAAAGGAGGTGTAGAGTCAAAGTTTTACGAGTGTAGGAAGTTCAAGTGGACAGTATAAACAGTCAGAGTTTGACATATGAAGAAATCCTATTGGAGATAAGAAAGATAAGAATATATGGCTTAGTTCTGTAGAATTTGGCATATGATGCACACCACTCTTATTTTGGATTGAGCACTGATTCAATTGTTGATCTGGTCAAAAAGCATGTAACTGTAATGGCTAGGGACATACAAGCTCTGATGACTGCTCAGATGAAAAAGATGCACTCTGGATAGTCTGAGCTCTGATGACTACACAGATGTAAGGGAAGAGAGACAATGGTAGAAGACCAGAAGGACAATGACGACATTGAGGAGATCGATGATGATTAGTTTTTTATTTTTAATTCTATCTTTCTATTAGTTTCATGTTTTTATTTATGTGTACTCCAATTATTAAACATTTGTGTGGAATATTAATGATATCAAACTTAAATGAAATGTTTGATTGAATCTTCTTTTTCTAGTAGTATTATCTACTCTGTGTATTTGTTGTGAGCCCATGATAGTCAATTGTATATTTTTAGCAAAAAATTTAAATATATTTGTTGTATACTATTATGAAAAGTGTAAAATGGAAAATATTTGAAGCACTTTTCATTTTTATATATGAACAATTTTTTGTTAAATTTTCTATCACTATGTTCGATACAAATCATCATGTAAAATTCTAATGGGGAATTTTCTAATAGAACTTTTTGATTGAATTCTATTGAAAATATTTTGCTAAAAATTTGCTAGAAATTTCTATCAAAATTTTTGTAGTGAACTTTCCCACTATGATAGATCTTTTGACATCTAGGTCCATTGATTCATCTAAATTGAATTCCAATAGAAATTTCATCAAAAATCCATCGAATATGTTTTCTGATGGCTCTTTTTTTTTTTTTTTTTTTTTTTTTTTTTTGCTGTTAGATTGCATTTCCAACCAAGGATTTTTTACGGAACATAATTCATAAAAAATGGAAATTTTTTACCAAAATTTTCTATTTTATGACAAATTTTACCATCAAAAATGAACTATTTTCCTATAGTTGGCGCTGAAGAACTAGTGTCATTGTGCTAAAGTCTCTTAAACTAAGATAGAGATCATAGCTCTTTGGCATTGAACAATAGCGTTGCACTGCCACCATCATTTAAATTCTAGCCTAGAGATAATAAACAAAGCACCTAGGTCCTGATATACTAGTGTCATAGTTTTAGAAGACAGTGAAACTTTCACCTAGGTGCTACAACACAGCATCATGGTGTGATACAGGACATGACCTATTAGTTTCAAATAGTTGTAATAGTTGGCTCAGAGAGTTGCAAGGGCAATTCAAAGGAGTTACTGAAGGGAATGTGGGGACAACTTATTGAATGGTGTTACTCTCATAAATAAATATCTAATTGCATTGGAAAAATATTTTGGCAAAGTGTGCGTGTACCATAGTGTATGTAAACATATTATCACTTAGAAAGTGAGACTACAAGCGAATGTTTGGTGTGCATAGTGTTATGTTGTTTATATGTTGTTCGAGTGAATATTGAAAAAGGAGAAGATCCAAAAGTGGAAGATTTATATAGGGAGGCATATCATGGGATTAAGATGAACTTAGAAGAATTTAGATAGTTAGACATACCATAAATTCAAAATATACTTTCTAAAACTTAATTAAAATCCTATTTAAAGATAATAATAATATTTAAATTTTTTTAGTAATTTTAAATTTTCCATAATTTAATTTGGTTGGATAGAAATTAGGATAGAAAAATATTGGTATTTAACTTAATAAAATTTTATAAAAAATTCTCATAAGAAGGATACTCAACTCATCATTTTATTATTTGAACATCACGTGCACTTGTATTCTCATTTTTAGCCTAACAAGCGATCAAAATGTTTTAAACTAATATTCATAAGTGAATATTTTAAAGGTTGCATAATTTTAAACTCTAATCTTTTCATCAAAAGAAAAAAGTATTTACTACCTGAGTGTTACATGAAGATCATTTATGTAATCCAAGTTGCCAAATTCAAGAGTCTTCAATTATTTCAATCAAAAAATGCTCTTTGGATAAGATTCTCAAATCAGAAGCATTGTCTCTCATACGATCTTCAAAGTTATAACTTTGATCATCCATTGAACCTATATTAAATTGTCTTTCCATTTCTATAACTACAAGCAAGCTAGAATTGATTTGTTGTTGTTCTTGCTCAACTACATGAATTCATTATTATAAACAAGATAAAGAGAAGTATTTACAATATTATTAGTTAAAAATTTATTTAAATATTAGAATTTGAGTATCACACCACTATAAAAAAAGCAAGAAATTTTCAATATGAGGTTAACTTCAAGCCCTAGGTAAAGTTATCATGATATCTCATTGAAGAGAACTATGGTGGAGAAGCAAGAGCTTGACCATTACATAATTGCTGACCAAGTAGGTGTGAACAATAATTGGATTTATTTCTATATTAAAGGCATTAATAAATTTAATATGGAATTCGAGTGTCCAAGTAACACAAACTCCCTTTTTAAAGTGAAGTCGTCTTCATAATCATTATTATTATCTTCAACCCTTTCCTTCACAGAAACTATGAATTGAGAAATAAAATGTTGATTATAGAATGAGAAATCAAACCTAAAGAAGTATGAAAAAAATCTAAAATCATTTGAGAATATCCAGTGATGAAAGGTATAGTAGACAACAAAGACTACTTAACTGAAAAGCAATTAGAGGAGAAAACCTTGAAGTAAGTTATCCTAAAACAAAAAAAAAAAAGGCCCTTTGGGAGAGAAGTTATGCCAATATGAACTTGCTTTGCTCATATTCAACACCATTTCAACAATAGGAAATAGCATTCAATTCTACATTAACTAGAATTTTTTTTATGAATTGACTCTACATCCTTTAACTACTAAAATGATTCTATAAATCTCGATCATTTTGGTTAAGGCGTAGAGAAATTAATCTACATGATTGAAGCAACGAAAGAACCAGGATATTCCTGTTCTTAATGTTAAAATGAATATTAAAAATTTACTGTCTATACCCAATTGGTTAATAGCATTAACAAATTCAGCATGGAGCTCTCTTTTGTGAAGTCAAGTCATCTTCAGAATCATTTTCATGATCTTTACATTATTTTCTTTAAGAGATCTTATAATCACATGCTTCCAAATAAGCCTTAGTTATTTAAGCCGAAATTAAAAATCCAGAAACTGAAATTTTTTTAATATTCAAAATTTACTCTCATATTCTTTTTTGATTTAAAAAATCAATAAAAATGATGATTTTACAGTCAATGATCGAACCTAAAGATGCGTTAAAAAAAAAATTCGAAAATCTTTTGAGAAGCTTCAGCGATGGAAGAGAGAGTGGGCAGCGAAGACTACTTTTTCGAAAAGCAATTAAAAAGGTTCAGATCTATGGTAATCCCCAAAGGTGTATTAAAGCGCATTTCTTCTCTTACAGCCAATTTTTTTTACCACAATGGTGTTGCAAATAAATTATCTACTATATCTTGGGAGAAAACAGCTAGACCTATCGATAAGGGAGGTATTGGAGTGTTTTTAACTTATTCTCTTAATGATTTGTGCAAGCTCAAAACATTGTGGAAAACACTCACTCTTGATTCACTTTTTACAAATTGGTGTAACCAAAAATATGGCTCTATTTGGAAGCAATTGATTCGTTTTATATCACCCATGTGGAAGGAACTCAAACTATTTGCCAAACATTTTTCTGAAAACTTCTCCTATCACATTGGGAATGGGAACAATTTTTCCTTATTGTTTGATCCTTGGTGTCATAGGAGATGTCTGGCTGATTCTTTAAGCTCTCACGATATTAACATGCTGTTATCTTCTAACAACTCTAAGCTTCAGGTCTTCTTGCGGGATGGCAGTTGGCATTTACCTAATTGGTTTGAAATAGAACATCCTATGCTTGCTGTGAATATCAAATCCTCCCATATAACTCAGGGTGAGGACTGGATTTCATGGGATTCCAAAAGAGATCCTTCATCTAGAGATTTTAAAAAGGTTCTTTTTGAGCATCTTCCATCTACCAATTGGTATAATTGCATTTGGTTCAAAGGTGGGGCAATTAATTTATCCTTATATAGTTGGATGGCTTACCTCGGTGGTTTAAAAACTTCAGATTTGCTTGCTAGGAGAGGGCTGGGTGTAAATTCTGATTGCTGTTTTTGTTTTGGGGACATTGAATCACATGCGCACCTTTTCTTTGAATGCCCTTTCTCCATGCATTTGATTAGGAGTATTTTGCCATATGGTAACTTCTTTTTGATGCAATCTACCTTGAAACAAGTATTAAATAGTCTGGATCCACATGTGCATAAAATTGTTAGAAGATTACATTACCTTTCTACTGCTGCGATTGTTTACTGTGTTTGGCGGGAAAGAAATAAAAGAATTATGTCTCATATTGCTACTTCACGGTCTTAATCAATCGAAGGGAGAGGATTGCTTATAAAGTGGTTAGATGGAATGTGAAGGAGTCTTGGCCGGAACATGTATTACGTACCTTATCTTCCTGGAAAAAAATTATTACATAACAGGGAGTGTCTCTGTTCTTTTGGTTTTGATGGCTGGTGGCTATTTGTTATTCTGTATTTCTGTTCAGGTTTCCGTTGGCAAGCTTTATTGGGAGTGTCTCTGTTCCTTTGGTTTTGATGACTGGTGGCTATTTGTTATTCTGTATTTCTGTTCAGGTTTCCGTTGGCAAGCCTTATTGCAAGCTGGGAGGTTATCTGGGTGAATTCGTCATGAGTATTATTTTGGCATGTTATCTGTTTCTCCCCCCTCGATCTTTTCCCCCCGTTTTCTTCGAGCAGTTGGTGGGTGGTTGTTTTTGAAGGAAAAAGGACTATGATGATTATCGCGCTTGTTCTTGCAAGGATCCTGATTGGATGGCCTTCACAAAGAACCCGGTTGCTGGACAATGCCTCTACGTAAAGTAAAAGTGGATGGTCAAGGAAACCGCAGGATCTTTTATGCTGAATCCCATACCAGATAAACTATCCTTACTCTGGTTAATCTGAGTCCTTCCTTTTTAAGGCTGTTGCCTTGTTTTTCTCGCTGCTGTTATTTTCGGTTTTTGATTTGGTGGGGAAGCTCTGTTCAGCTCTTTCTACTGAATGATGTCTTTTTGGTATAGATGTTTTTATGTCATAGGTCTGGTGTCTTTTTTGTAATTGTAACTTTTATTACTTTTGGAATCAAATTGGGCTAATGCCCTCAAATTCTTCAAAAAAAAAAAACAGTGAAGCAAGTGATCCAGAAGCAAAATAAAATATGCTTTATGGGAGAGAAGTTATCGCAGCACGAACTTCTTTTTAGGGCTGCCGAGCTGAGTGTTTGCCAGATTAGACTTAATTTTTTATAGATGTTCAGACTTAGCTTATTTAATTTTATCTATATTCAAATTTAATTTATATTTGACTTATTTAAAATAATCGAACAAATATATAATTGATTTAATTAACGAGTTTTACCAAAAGCACACTTCTGAGTTGAGGCGGGGCGCGTATAATCTGACTAATTTCATCAGCTCGAAGGACTTAAGTTTTCTCTAATTTTTTGCTACAGTTATTCTCTTAAATCTCATATAAAGTTTTCACACAATATAAAATCTAGATTCTAAAAAGAAATTAAATCATAAAAATTTTAATAAAGAGTAATTTGGCTAAAGCATATATAAAAATTAATAGTTAAATATTATGATAATATAATGTGGTCGAAGAAAGTCAATGTGAAAACGAGAGAGTGGTTGGTGAAAGTTAATGTGAAGACGAGGGAATAAACAGTGGAAGTTGATGCAAAAGAGGAGTTAGAGCTTCCCTTCACGGGACAAAATCAGCTTAGGGCTTAAGACGTGAACTGTAAATGCGAGAATAAGAAAAAATCACCAGATATGTGACTTAGTTTCTAACTAAGCGCTGAGCCCGTGAGCTGTGACTTGAGTTTGTTGGGTCACCAATTTAAAAGTAAATTTTTAGACTTAGTTAAACATTTATATAATTCTTATATATGTTTTAAATTTTTTTTTACTTTGAGCATTTATCCTAAAATTTATAAAGCTATAATCTCAATTATATTATATAAATATTTAATTAAATGTATAATATATTTTATAAATTATAATATATTTTTATTAAATATATAATTAAAAAATTTATAAGTTAAATTTACTCATATTTTAAAGATAATAAATGAATTATCACCGAGTTTAATATTAAGTATTTAATAAGTTGTTTGTCGAATAATAAACGAGTATGTTCATGAACATAAATAAGCGAGTATGATAATATACATGTTCAGTTCATTTAACCTTCGAGTTTTCAAAAAACGTTCAAGCTTGTTTGTTTAATAATTTGAATAAATATGAACAAGCATTAATCGAGCAGAATTCGAGTAGTTCAACAAGTACACTGGTTCATTTACAGTCCTACTTGTTTTGCTCATATTCCACACCATCTCAACAGTTGAAAATAGTGTTCTTCATTTCAATTTTAAAAGAATGAATTTCAGTTCTTCATTTGTAACAGAAAGAAACAAAATAATGACGAGATATACATCACGTTTTGATTTTATTTATTTATATTAATGATAATAACACTGAGATAAACATTAAAGTGGTTTTTACACAAGTTTTAAACATTCACTAAAGAAATAGAATAAGAGAATTAAATTACTTATTAAAAAAATTCTATGAATTGACTTTACAATCTTTAACTTCTAAAATCATTTCTTTTAAACTCGAATATTTATGCAAGATAGCCTTAGCCTAATGATTGAGAGCTTAGGCTTTCAACCAAGAGGTCTTAAATTCAAAGCTTTGCATATATATTGTGTGTGTGAGTTTGCAATTAAATTTGTTCAAATATCAAAATAAAAAAATAAAAAAACTCGTCCATTTTGATTAAGGCGAAGAGAAAAATAATCTACAAAATTAAAACAATGAAGTGATCACGATTTTCTGTTCATATTGCTAGAAAAATGTTTATAAGAGATAATAAATCTAAAATAATTAACTGGTGCTTCAAAATCTGAAGATTAATTCAATATAATCCATAAAATTTATCAATCAAGAATAAGTTAAACTAAATGTGTGAAAAATGATTATTTTGAAGGAGAAAGAGAAAACAAGAACGATATCTTAATAGTTGAAAGTTCCAACAAAAGCTCTTGGAGAAATTTTATTGTTGAAACTGAGATATTAGAAGTTAAAAAAAAAAGTGTTGAAATGCATAAATATTCCACCTATTGCATTAGTAATTAACGTTCAAAATTTAATGAATATATGAATTCAATAGACAATAGTTTTTATGATGACAGGAAGACTAAGCTTAAATCAACTACGGAAAAAGAATAAAACTTAAAAAAGAATAAAACTTGTTCATGATTGTGCTCCATCGCTTAGCAATTTTCTTAGTTTGTTCTCTATACAACAAGGATGGAGTCAGTTGTGGATAGGGCACAATCAAGTGTGTGCATGTTCGAGATCAAGCTTGTTTACCATTATTGAGCTTAAGCTCGAATTGAGCTTTTTGGATGGAGTTCAAGCTTCAGCCTATTTACCATTATCTAGTTCGATTCAAGTTTGTTCATTACCTCGGTTCAAATTGGATTATCCAGCTTGCTCATTTAATGAAATAAACAAGCTTTAATTATACCTTAATTGATCTTGTTCGCAAGCTTGTCAAGAAATATACATGAACTGTATCAATTAATGCTATTCAGCCTAAAAAAATATAAATAAAAATAATATTTTTCACAAACAAGCTTTAATCAAATCATAATCGAGCTCCTTCACGAGCTTACTCATAAACTTCAAATGATATTTTTCATAAAAATGATTAAAGCGAATGATAAGTTGTTCAAAGTTATTCATTTAGCAATAGACTATTGATCAAATTGTTCAAACTCGTTTGATTAGTTAATCAAAAAATCATGAATGAGCTCTAATTGAGCTGAGCCATGAATATCTTATCAAATGCTTGTGGGCTCTGAAAATTCGTCACCGACCTCTCAATTAAGAAAGTAGATTAAATGCCGATCAAATTTTCAGAAGGCAAATGGAATAGTAGATAAGACACTACCTAGAAATTTTGCTCTCATTTTGTGAGGGCTTTAGATCTGGTTCCAGGTTTCCTATAAGCACAAGCACCTACAGTTAATTACCCATCCCAATATTGAGAGAGAACTTTCGATTAAGGCCAGTCGTTAGATCTCTGAATGCATAGCATATAGTAGCAATATGTGGAGTTTTAAAATTTAAATTTATGAAATTCATCATCATTTAACTTGATGTGAATGGTTGGGAGGACGATTATGCGCCTGATCAAGATCCGATAGTTTCATCATCCCGGGCTATCGTGGTCCCTAGTCTACTTAGTCAGAGGAGGTAGTCATTGGCGTAGAAAGATCCTTATCGGCAATCATGGGTTGCATCATCCGATAATCTTATAAGTTTAGCGTGGTGTTTGTCGAAACAATAATCTTAAGTCTATCTTAAGACAAAAGGGCTTTGTGCCTATCAATACCTATGATTCATAACTCAAAGGCCGAGCCATTGGAGAACATATACATCGTAATATAATAGTGTCATTTGAACCAATACACGATCAAGACTCGTCATAATCATCATATGTACATCCAAACCACGCGGACAAAAGACACGGGCCATGTCCTTACTGGCATGAGATTATTTGAGTTTGAATAAAATAATTTATTTGACTTGACATTAGCTCCTTTGTGAGCTAGAGTTTTCTTAATCTGTCATCTCCAACAAACGATAATGGATGGGCGAATGAATTATTTGCTTTAAGTATTTAAATAAAAAATTTTATTTAGTCTAGATATTTACTTAGTTGAAATTTAGTTTTTTGATGAATTAATTTAAAGCTCAAGTATCTTTTGATGATAATATCCTCTCTGATTGAGATTTTTAATCAACGCAACCATAATCGGGGTATATAAGTCTTCTTATTCATTTAGTTTATTATTTCAGATCCTGTCGACTCTATTAATTTAATAATAGAGGATCAAATCTAGATTTATATTTCGAGTCTTTTGAATTTGAGGATATTGAATATAATATCATAAATATTTTGATAATAGTTATCCCTCCAGTTGATATCTTCAATTAACTCAGCTATCATTGGGGTAGACCTTATCAACTCTATTTATTTGCTAGTAGAGGATCGGGTCTATGACTTATGTGTAAGTTAAAATCTTTAGGAAATTGATATCATAACACACATTGTCAACTCTATTGCAAATATAGAGGATTAAGTCTTATGATCTAATATAATTTAAGTTTATTTAGAAGTTGATCATTTAGTAGACCTTGTCAACTCTTATTGCGAATATAGAGAATTGAGTCTTATGATCAAATTCTATGGAGTTGAATATTTATCCTTCATGGACTTGAATTAGCATATGAATACATTCATTAACTTTCATGCATATAGTTATAAATGATTGAATTAATTTCATCATTCTTCTATTTTTTTAAACCCGTGCAGCAACCTCAAACACCAAGTTTAGGTGCTCAGTATAAGTGTCGGGGCCCATGTGGGTATTTAGTAATTTAGCTAATTTTATTTCTAAATTATTCGATTAATTTTTATATTTATTTAATCTCAACTTAGCCTGCACGGCCTTTTCAAACATTAAAATTTACACTTTAAATCTCTATATTCGAGCACAAGCTTGTAGTTTTAGCTGAGATAATTTCATCTAATTAATGAAATCATTGATTTTAAAATTTATAATTAGAATGAGAATTTTCTAATTTTTGGAATAAATGAAGCTCCTTAATTCATGCAGAATTTAATTTAGTATCGCCTTCTGTCTGCTTGTACAAAAAGTTACAGATTCGGTGGCGATATAATGTGATCTAGAGCTCCTGAGAGGACCTGATTATACTCAATAATGAATTATTTAAATATAATATAAATCTTCACATAAATTATGGTTAAATTATATCCATACTTGAATCCAATATTTTAGTCACATTATAAATCCTTGAGAATCCAAACATATATTCAATTGAATTCATTTTTGGATCATTTGAAATGAAGGGTTGCAAAGTCATGTTTGTACTCATTGATAGACTATTAAATTCATTGCATTTGTTTTATGATCAAGTATTCGAATATTTCATAAGTTTCTTATCCTTTGATCATATAGTCGATTAAATATTTTTAAATTATTTTATTATGAGTTTTAAAATGATTTCAATAATTAACAAGAGATTTTATCTCATGAATTTCAATTCCAGTTAAACTTATATTTTTTTTTATAGATTCATCCATTTCAAAACTTGATAAGCTCAAATTGAATATTGAAATTATCTTAATATTCAATTTAGGCTTAGATTCTATTTAAATAGATTCATTTAAGTCATTGTCACTATAAATTTTGGCGATTTTTGGCGATTCCAAGATCATCCCTGCACGTAGGAGTCATCGGAATTTCTTAGTGGATAAGCGTCTTGAAATACCACAAAGCCTTCATATCCACTAAAGTTGCACAGCAGAAACACATATATGCAACTTCTACACATTCAAATTTTGTATTAGATTGTTTATTTTTTTGATGTGATTGATTTTTTTTCTTTTTTTAAATAAATCTTTATTCTTCCCTCTTTTTCTTAAGTCCAAAATTTAGTCAAAATTTCGGGCGTCGTCCTCTCATAGGGGGCTGCATTGAAACTACTTTGGTTTACCCAATATGCTCTATTGAGTGTAGCGGACAGTGTCTTGCGACACCACAGCCGAGTCTTCATACCCACTAAGCCTTATTGAGCATTAGTGGGGTCTTCAATCACCTGCATGTAGTAAACACATATAATTTTCACATATTTAAGTCTCTTTATATTATGCCTTTGCAATGAGCAATTATGACGATTATCAAGTGTGCTAACCCGCTACAGTCTATTGAGCATAGCAGGGTCTTCAAACCTACTATACTCTATTGAGCTTAGTAGTATCTTTGATCACCTCCTCCTTGATACATCGATGGGATCAGATCCAGGTAATGAATTTCCGCCTACCACCAATCCACTAGATTCACTCAAAGTATGCAATCTTTTTCCACATAACATCTTGTCGAACAATGAAGCAACAGGATCAAGAATTGGGCGCAGAAACTGAGGCAAGAAGCTGGAGAAGGAAAACTCATCACTTGGATCACCATTAAGGCTAGTTTCAGGCTTTCTCTGAAAATAACACAAGTAAAGTCAACCCATATAGATGCCAAATAGTACAGTTGGAAGGTAAGAAGATGACTCCTGTACGAAAAGCTCACACCTACAGAAACCATGGCAAGGAGAGTAGGAATCCACTTTGCTCTTATCTTCAACAGGAAAAACAGACTCATCTCATGATCTGGCATAAGTTGCTTGATTCCTAACAAGAAAGCTAAAAGGATCCCATGGAAACCTGATACAGGTGTATAGAGGTAGCTCTCCTGTGTTGTAATGTAGTATAAAGCAATAGCAGTGACAAAAATACAGATCGAAATTAAGAAGTTGACAACAATAATGAACTTAAAGAATTCCCTCGATCCCCATAGTGGCTCCAGCAACTTCCTAATTAAAAGAAGACCAACTATGCTGATAACTACCTCAGGCAGTGTTTGCTCCATGTAACTAGCAGTTACAAGGTTACAGGCAAATGGAATTGTCATTGCTGGAATAAGTGCGAGATAGGAGACTGCAAAAGGAAATAACTGCAGTATAGCATGTCCAGCAACAAGCACAAAAGCAAGGCCCTTGCACAATCGAGTATACCCAGAGAAGAAGCTCCTACTCTGAGGAGGTCGGGTAACGGAATCCATCTAGCACAGAAGGTCAGAGGCCGACGACAGCAGCGTAACTCGACAGAAGCGGAGGTTAAAGAATGCAAAGGGAAGTCAATGAAAGAGAAGCGGTGACAAAGCAACGACGGAGGGGCGAGGGTACAAAGAATAGCCGTCGCTAGCACTGTCGACGAAGCAGAACGAATGAAGTGGTGGCAACGGTCAGGTAGAAGGGCGGTAGCAATGGAGGGACAGCTGCCAAGAGGTCGGTGTCACAGAAGGAATTAAGATCTGTGATGAGTGAGGAAGTGTCAAGGAGGCAACAAGCTTTGAGCGACGAGAGAGGTCGGTAGAGGGAGAGCTTACCGCTTGTAATTTGAAGCTTGAAAGGGGAGAACGAGAGAGGGGAGTCTGAGAGAGCGAGCAGGCGACAGACGAGAGAAAAAAAAACCTTACCCGTGAGAGGAGTTTCGGCTGCTTCAAAAATCCTCCCGATACTAGGGAAAATCCACCAATTAATGTGGATTATTACCTTAATTATTTATTAGAGTATTTTCATATAAGATTAGACAAAATTTTAAAAATTTTGAATGAAACTTTGGATGTGGTTAAGAAGCATTTATGGAAATTATTTAATCTGATTAATAATTCCACTTCATATAAATTTTTTTTTGATTTAATCATATTATGATTTAATTAATAAGATTAAGTTGGATTGTATTTAATTAAATTAGATGTCTAATTTTCAAAATATTCCATCAAAATTTTTATGAATCTTACTGAAATCAAACACATATAATATGAGTGTTATTTCTAGATAAATTCGATGTTCGATTGGAATCGCGTCGGACGTGTTTTCGTCCAAATCGGATCAATTTCAGTTCAAAAATGTGCATTATCGCTTTCGACCTCTCGACATTCGTGCAGACTCGTCTGAATTGAACGCGGATAGTCTTATTTGATAGGTTTCGACATTTCGACATTAACGGCTTGATCAATTTTATGAACGGATGTCATTTGGTCATCATCGTAGCTTCATGACCTCGATATGCACGTATGTGCGTCGACGGATCTTCTTCTTGATCGGTTGATTGTTGAAATATGCAATATGTATATTTTGATCAATTTCGACATTCTGAACATGATGGTGAAGTCCGTTCATTGATCGGAGATCGTTTCGACTGATTTTTGGTGATGCCTAGTGCATTTCAGCTCTGATTATTGCGCTGTTGCATCCAAAGTCCGTCGAATTTATCTTGTAAGCTCGACTCGGCTTATGTGGCATACATGGAGGTCAACAAATGCCCCCCAATAACTGTGATTCACACATGGAGTGAGTCATATTTGATGAAAACTAGTTGACCCTTCAAGCCAACCCTGAATCTCAAATTACTACAGCTTCAATTTCAATGGCTTCGCTGAAGAGCTTCTTCAACCATCTACTCTTTGCTTTAATGAGTTAGTTGAAGATATTTTTCTTCTGTGTCATTGCAGATCTGGGTTTCCTCCAACCCTAGCTTCGTGCTTGATCGGGTTTGATGGAGAAATTGGTTTAAATGTTTTGAGATTTGAAATTCTTTCTCTCACAGCTTTAAGCTTGATGGACTTAATGAAGGATTGACCAAATTTATCCATATTGACTTGTCAGCAAGTGTATGTATACCCTAAATCATGTGCTTGTTATTTTGACGGACTCTTTGAAGGGTGCATACATATGACCCAGCCTTCCGGCTTATATTAAATCTATAATGCTGAGTTATCAGTCTAGCATGTGTGCTTTAACATACTGAATAACAATGAAATTCTCCTAGTTTAGTTATTGGCTTCGTATAAACTATTGAATTGCTTCCTCTATCTTGTGTTTTCTAATTTGGTGGAGTTGATGAGAAGATTGGATTTGATCTGTGCTTTATGCTTGATCAGCTCGTTTGAATATAGATTGGGATATCACCTTGCAGGCATTATTAGAGATTGATTTGAGGCTGCTCTAAATTGAGAGTTATTACCTCAGATTATCTTGATCTATCGATCAAGTAGAAAGTTCTCTAGGATTCTAGCTGCTTGCAATCACTAAGTTGAATTTGGTTTGACATTGAACAGCTAGTCATTATTCGTTATATACTATGCACTAAATTCAAAAAACATTCAATTCAAACATTTTAGATAAATTAAAACTCTTTTAAAAACACATTAAGAAATTGTTGAGATGAATTTTAATTAAAATCAATCTCAACATTCATCAAACATTCAACTTTGATTAAACATTATCAAGCTTAAGCCACTTCTAAATACCAACAAACTCATGTTAGCTTCAGTGTTTCACTAAGTCTCAAATGTTTCTTTAAAAGCTTATTTGAATCAAAAGAGCTAGAATTCAAGTAAAATTGAATAAAATGCTAAATTTAGTTTGATTAAACAGTTACATTAAATGTTAAGATCAAACTTTAAAATCATATGAATCATCTAGGATTCAAAATCATTTATAATTCAATGTGACTAATTGATCCATTTGGCTATAAAATTTAATAAAATCAATTTTAGTTCTCATGATATTTGGTTTTTTTATTTAATTCAATTAAAATTTAAACCCAAGAAGACTAAACATTTCCCTTCATAGAACCTTCCTAAGCTCAGTAATCAGTAATGAAACTTAATGGTGGCTAGAGGGGCAGATGTCACCCATAAAAAAAGACATTTTTTTGCGAGGGAAGAACCGGTCAATGATGATTTATTTATTTATTAATTTTTTGCAAGCTCATTAATAACATACATTGAGAATGATATTATAGTGTGCTTGAATATTAAGTCATTAACTCATAAATTTAATGCAACGAAAAGCATTGGACATAATTTAAAATATCTAGGCATAATGACTAAATTAAAAAAGATAAACATTTCTTGATTTATAAGTTATTTTAATTATTTTTTATTTTATCTTGTAATATTTTACTTATTTTTATCAAGAAATTAAAATTAATTTTAATCAATTTTAATTTTTTTGAAATCTTCTCTTTAAATTTTGATTTGGCCACTATCAATAGTATATGAGACAACAAACACGCCAAAATAAAAATAAAAAAATGCAAATTAGAATAGCTAGGATCGTTCTTGGCTGTAAACTAATGATCAATATATATAATAAAATGGATCTAATTAACATGAAATTTAGGTAAACTTTTTAAAATGATGTTAGCTCTTTACTTGATCAAAAATCAAATTCAAAAAATATTCAAAATGATTTAAAAAAAGTCTATGCATCTTTCTATTTGAAATAAACTTCTTAAAAAGAAAAAAAATTAAATTAAATTCAAAGATGTTAAATAAATCTTAAACCTATTATTCACACAATAAGTATTTGTTGAAATAAATTTTAATTAAAATTAATCTCAACATTCATCAAACTTACAACTGTGAATAAAGATTATCAGATTCATGCTAAATACAAATACAATTAAACCCAAGTTAGGTTGAGTGCTTATCTAAGTCACAATTGTTTCTTTAAAGGTTTATTTGGTTGAAAAGACTTAGAATTCAAGTAAAAATGAATAAAAGTGAAATTTAGTTTGATTAAATATTCTCATTGAATGTAAGATCTAACTTGAAGGGTGCATTTGGGGCAATTTTAGCTATCTAAAAAAATAATAGTAGAGTTGTTGTAGAAGAAGCTGCATGAAGAAGCTGTGGTGGGTGCATAAATTTTTATTTTTTTATTTTTATAAAAATCAAATCGTAACTTTCTGATTGTCACCGCATGTACTCAAATCAGGTTGAAAAATGCAACGTTCCTATCACAGATTCCTCAAAACTCAATCAAAATGCAGTCCGAATGTGATTGCCAAACAAAGCAATAGTGCGCTCTCCCAAATACACTCTAAATCATATGAATCATCTAGGATCCAAAATCATTAATAATTCAATATGATTAATTGATCCATTTGGCTATAAAATTTAATCATATCAATTTTAATTCTAATGATATTTGATTAATATCTTTAATGCAATTAAAATTTAAATCCAAGAATACTAAACATTTTCCTTCATATAATCTTCCCATGCTCAGTAACATTATGGGACGACAAACACACCAAAATTAAAAAATAAATGCAAATCGAATGGGATCGCTATCTTGGCTTGTAACCTGTCCAGCCCTTTTGCGAGTGTAATGGCCTTGGAGCCCGTCAAGAGAGAATTGGCTCTTAAAGACTTTGTTAAGTAAACGATGACATCAAGTAATAGACAGACAAAATACAAGTGCTAAGCAAGAAGCTAACAACACCGGATCCAACCAACAGAACATCAGAGAAAACACATTTCAACAAACAAAAACCTCCTTTAGTAAGAACTTCAAGAAACTGAGAGAGGATGTAAATAAAAAAACCAAAAACAGATTCAGTTAGAAACCAAGAAGATGTAACCGCTTGCTTATAAATAAACTGAGGAAACAACAAAGAAAGGGATGAAGTATTTTCCCAGAACTCTTTTCTTCTTCCTCTTCTTCTTCTTCTTCTTTTGCTCTAGCGATCTCTTCCTTCTCTTTCTTCTCTCCTCTCAGAACTTTTCTTTGGAGCTCGGCCGCTCGAATGGCCTTGTTGGTTTCGAATAGTTAGGTTATCCCAAAGCAGCCGCGATTCCTTCTCAAAGAAAGATCAGTTCCTTCTCTCGGAAGCCACTCGCATCTCGAGGGACACATATTTACATCACTAGGAGCCGTGGTTCCAATCTCAAAGGACGCGCCCCCATCATTGGTGCTCTCGTTGAGCCTCTGCATTGAAAGAAAATGGTAGAAGGCATAAGACACATAGTAAAAACAATAGATGAATGTGTGGGGCGACTGAACAAAAATGATGAACAGATGACATCAATTATCATAATCCTCAACGAAGTTTCTCGCAGATTATCAGCCATTGAGGACAAGCTGGAGAAATCAATTCAAGAACAGCAACAAAGAAGCACAGAATCACAGGTATGTCATTCTACACCTATAGAATTTACTCCACAAATAAAATCAACAAATATAAACTCAAGACCAGTTAAAGTGGACATGCCCCCGCTTTAATGGAGAAAACCCAAGAGGATGGTTATTCAAAGCAGATCAATTTTTTTAGTACTACAATCTTTTAGAAGAACAAAAGTTTATTATAGCATCAGTCTACATGGATGGGTCAGCATTAAGTTGGTTCCAATGGATGCATCTTAACAAATTACTTAATTCTTAGCAAAACTTCAAAGATCAAGTCATACAAAGATTTGGACCACCATTATATAGAGATTTACATGGAGAACTAGCCAAAATGCAACAAAAGATATCAGTACAAAATTTCTACAATGAATTTGAAGATTTAGTAAATCAAATTTCATGAATTCTACCAGATTTCCTTCAAAGTTGTTTTGAATCTGGATTGAGACATGACATAAAAAGAGAAGTGCGAGCTTTACAACCAACATCATTACAACAAGCTTTTCAGTTGGCAAAATTAATGGAAGATAGATTATCAGATGAAGTACACATAGGGAGAAGTTACCGTAACAATCAAGTAATAGCATTTAAACAACAGCAACCCTTACTGCCCACACCAACTACTCAAATCCAAAACAACCAAGAAAATAATAAATTTACATTGTCAATTCAAAGACTTACAACAGCTCAGTTGGAAGAAAGAAAAAAAAGGATTATGCTTCAATTATGATGAAAAATATCATAAGAGTCACAACTGTAAATCAAAGTTATTTGCCCTCATGGTAGTTAATGATGAACAAGAACACAATCTGCAATAAGAAAGCCAACAGGAAAACACATTAGTCCAGCATGATATCCCAGAAATCAGCCTGAATGCATTCACAGGACAATCAAATCCAAGAACTTTATGTTTACAAGGAATAATTGGAAATATTACAATACAAGTATTGATTGATAGTGGATCGACAAACAATTTCATCCAATCCAAACTAGCCAAATTTATAGAACACAAGGTAACACCTGCATCCTTCTTTAAAGTATTAGTAGGAAATGGGAAGACACTACAATGCTCGAGAATTTGTACTAACATACCAATCAAACTACAAGGATACACATTTATAACAGACTGTTACCTATTACCAATGCAAGGAGGAGATGTAGTATTAGGAGTGCAATGGCTAGAACACCTTGGAGAGTGCACAACAGACTACAAGAAACTTACAATGAAATTCAAATACAAAGACACAATAATACAATTATAAGGAGACACAACACCAAACTAGGAACAAATTTCTCTACACTAGTTTACAAAACTGAAAAACAAGACTAAAAAAGTATCATACCTACACATCAGAGAAGTTTTCAAGCAGCCAAGCTATCCATTAAATGACTTCAAAGAATTACCTGCAAACATATAGCAAGTATTACAACAATATCAAGAATTATATCAGACTCCAACAGAATTACCTCCCAAAAGGGGAATAGACTACCATATCAACTTGTCACTAGAAGCCCAGCCAGTTAGAGTAAAGAATTACAGATATCCTCATTTTCAAAAAATAGAAATTGAAAAATTGATCAAAGAAATGCTAGAGACAGGAATAATAAGAGAAAGCATTAGCCCATTTTCTTCACCATCTCTTTTAATCAAAAAAAAAAAAGATGGGACATGAAGATTTTGTGTGGATTATAGGGCATTAAACAAAATTACTATCCCTGATAGATTCCCAATTCCAACACCAGAAGAATTAATGGATGAACTACATGGAGCAACCATTTTTTTCAAAATTAGATTTACATTCAGGTTACCACCAAATCAGAATGGAAAAGGAAGATAAATACAAAACAGCATTTAGGACACATGAAGGACATTTTGAATTCATAGCCATGCCATTTGGTTCGACAAATGCACCATCAACTTTTCAAGCAATGATGAATACAATCCTAAAACCCTTCCTACGTAAATTTGTGTTGGTATTCTTCGATGACATATTAATCTACAGCCCTTTCATCAACCAACATCAACAACACTTACAATCAGTCCTGGAAAAACTGAAACAAAACACTATGTTTATCAAGCCATCAAAATGCACATTTATACAAAAAAGAATAAAGTACTTAGGCCACATTCTGTCAGCTCAAGGGATAGCAGTAGACCAGAAAAAAAATTGAAGCAGTACAGTCATGACCAACTTCACAATTATTAAACAGCTAAGAGGATTCTTAGATTTAACAGGATACTACAGAAAATTCGTGCGACAATATGCATCAATTGCTGCACCTTTAACATCACTACTAGCTAAGAAACAATTTCAGTGGTCAGAGGAAGCTCTTAAGGCTTTCACACAACTTAAAATGGCTATGGTATCATTACCTGTATTGGCATTCCCAAATTTCTCCTTACCTTTTGTATTAGAAACAGATGCTTCAGGTACAGCAATAGGAGCATTGCTACTCCAAAACAGCCACCCTATAGCATACTTCAGTAAGAAACTATCATCAGCTTTACAAAAAATATCAACTTATGCCTGAGAATTGTATGCAATCACAGAAGCAGTGGGGAGATAGTGTCAATATCTGCTAGGCGATAAATTCACAATTAGAACAAATCAAAAGAGCATAAGAGAGTTGATGCAGCAAATGATTCAAATACCAGAATAGCAAAAGTTTCTAATCAAACTCTTGGGTTTTGACTACACAATAGAATACAAATCAGGAATAACTAATAAAACAGCTGATGCCCTATCCCGCAAGAGTCAAAGCATAGAGGAAGACCAAGCTACAACTGAAATATCATAAAATCACAACTATCTGAACATCTATACTTATACACAACAATTCAACTCCCTACTAGAGCAAATTACACAGGAAACACAAGCTCACCAAGAATTACAACAACTTTGTCAATAGATTACAGAAAACTCAGAGAAGTTTCAGAACTACAGAAGACATAAAGGGTTAGTGTACTATAAAAATCGCATTGTACTGGTTGCAGACTCTGAATTGCGTATACCAATCATGAGAGAACTGCATTCATCTCCACTAGGAGGTCACTATGGGATAAGAAGAACACTAGCAAGGATAACTCAATAGTTTTATTGGAAAAAAATGAAACAAGACATTCAGCAATTCATCAACACTTGCCTCATATGCCAATAAGTAAAATACGATAGTCAAAAACCTGCAGGTTTACTGCAATCTTTACCCATACCAACAGCTATATGGAGGAGCTTTTGATGGATTTCATCACAGGCTTACCCAAATCACAAAATAAAATAGCTATCCTAGTGGTAGTAGATAGACTATCAAAGTATGCACATTTCTCAGCTCTTCAGACCAATTTTTTAGCAACATCGAATGCACAGATTTTTGTATCAGATATATGCAAACTGTATGGCATACCACAGAGTATTGTTTCAGACAGAGACCCTATTTTTATGAGCAATTTTTGGCAAGAGCTATTTAGATTAAGTGGCACTACACTTAACCATAGCAGTTCATATCACCCACAAACAGATGACCAAACAAAGGTAACTAATAGAACACTTGAGCAATACCTTCGCAGCTTTGTATTAGAGTCACTCAAAAGTTGGCTACATTATCTACCTTGGGCAGAATTCTCCTACAACACAGTCGTTAACACCGCCACAAAAATGACCCCTTTTCAAATAGTTTACGGGAGACTTTCACCACCGATAATACCATATAGCAGTAATTCCTCTACCAATACAGAAGTAGAACTAATCTTACAACAAAGAGACAAGATATTACATCAGCTCAAACAAAATTTACAAGAGGCCCAAAATCAAATGCAACAAATGGCTAACAAAAAAAGAAGAGAGTTGCAATTTCAGGTAAATGATCTGGTTCTCGTAAAACTCCAATCATACAGACAGACGTCAGTAACAATCCAGCCTTATACAAAATTGCAAAGACAATACTATGATTTTTTAAAATCATACAAAAGATAGGATCAGTGGCCTATAAACTGGAGCTTCCAGACACAGCAAAAATTCACAACGTATTCCATGTCTCTCGCCTCAAACAATTTAAGCAAGACTCCAACTTACACCCAACAGAACTTCCAACACAAGTTATCGAAGGCCAACCATTCATTAAACCAATCAAAATCCTAGATGAAAGAACCGTATTACAAGCAAATAGACCCATAAAAGAAATATTAGTGCAATGGGATGGACTACTAGCCAAGGATGCATCTTGGACATCTTTCAAAGACTTTCAAAAAGCTTACCCTAACTTTGACCTTGAGGACAAAGTCGATTGTCCGGAAGGGAGTAATGATGTGTGCTCAAAGCCGACATCAAACCTTAACATAAAAAGAGACAGAAAATCACCAACATGGCTTAAAGACTTTGTTAAGTAGACAGGAAAATGACATCAAGTAACAGACAGACAAAATACAAGTGCTAAGCAAGAAGCTAACAACACCGGATCCAACCAACAGAACATCAGAAGAAACACGTTTCAACAAATGAAAACCTCCTTTTGTAAGAACTTCAAGAAATCGAGAGAGGATGTAATTAAAAAAAACCAAAAACAAGTTCAGTTAGAAACCAAGAAGATGTAACTACTTGCTTATAAATAAACTGAGGAAATAACAAAGAAAGGATGAAATATTTTCCCAGTTTTCTTCTTCCTGTTCTTCTTCTTCTTCTGCTCCAGCGATCTCTTCCTTCTCTTTCTCCTCTCCTCTCAGAACTTTTCTCTGGAGCTCGGCCACTCGAATGGCCTTGTTGGTTTCGAATAGTTAGGTTATCCCAAGGCAGCCGCGATTCCTTCTCAAGGAAAGATCAGTCCCTTCTTCCGGAAGCCACTCGCATCTCGAGGGACACGCGTTTAAATCGCTGGGAGCCGTGGTTCCAATCTCAAAGGACACGTGCCCCCATCAGGTAACCAGAGAGGGCCTGAAGATGGAAGCTCTCTTGTATAAAGCAGTACAGAGCAGCATCTCGGACAGTCCCCCTCATGGCCGTCCGCCCCACGACGATTAGCAAGCCAGGGAAGAGCTGGAAAGGAAGCAGAACAATGAGCTACAGAGAAATTCGTGAGTTTTAGGTGATGATGGTCTCTGAATTCTGATGAATTTCGACAAGCTGCCGCAGCATACGAGTTTCCAAAACCTTCAGCGACGAGCTGTTTTGAGGAGGAGATTATTGCAGCCCATGTGGCCTTGGCTGTGGAAGAGGCCACAGCAGCGATAAACAAGGAGGAAGAGAGAATTTCGGCATTCAACAATTCCCAGAGACACCAAGAAGCATAATCGGAATCTCCAATTCTTTCTCAAAAATTCCAAATCCCAGTTCGAACAAACCCCTGTAAATAGATCTCGGCCTTGATAAATTTCCACATTCGGTCGCCCATTGGAGTTGAAGTCTTCAAGGAAATCAGTCCTCGAGCTTATAAGAAGCTCACGAATCTATTTGATCGAGCCTAAACCCCGTGAATCCAGGTAATCCTGAACCCTTCTACATTTCGTTTACGCCCTGGAACTTCCTGTAATGAACTTAAAAACTAGATCAATCACACCGTTAGAATGCGAGCTTGTGATCCTCCCAGTATAGGATTCTTGAAACCATAGCATACGTCGCTTGAATCATTTTAATTTTAATGGACGGTTGTAGTTTAAGGGTGAAGGAGCAAGATGACCCTAGGGTCGTTCGATTAATGGATCCAGGGCCAAACCCGAAACCCTAGGCCTAAAGCCCATATCACCTCGCTTACCACGTCAGAGTACAGGTGTACTGGGGCCGCCTCTTAGAGCCAATAAGAAAACACCACGTAGAAAACGATGAAAATGTTTGATATGTTATTAAATCAGATTATGAAATCATTTAATACACCGAAACTTTAAAAAATTGTAAAGAAAATAAATACGTATCTGAAAAACACAAGTAAACCATTGTAGAAATCAGAAAACATAGAAAAATTTAACAAAAATAAAATCCCCAAATAATTATGAGTATGTGGTGATTAATTAAGAAATTTTAAGAATTAAATTAATGCAATAAAGTTCAAAATATAAATCCAATAAATATTTAAATTTCACAGAGGATTCATGGGGTTTTTCTTAACTTATATTGATTTTCTCAAAGTTTTATCTTATGATTTTGATAAGAAATAAAATTTTATTAAAAGATAGATAAGATAAATAAAAAAATAAATTCAAACTTATAAAAAAAAATTTAGACAAATTAAATAAATATTTCATTATGTTTAATAAGTAGAGAAAATTGATTTGAAAATATTAAAATCTTAATATTAATTAAATATAATTAAATAATTAATTATTAATTAAATTAACTAAATATTAATAAAAATAATATAATTAAACAAGAATACTTTAAAAATTTATAAACAAGCCAAATTAGATCTTTAAAGTATGAAATAAAATTTAACAGAAAGCTAATGAAACATAGAATAAGAAATAAAATAAAAGTAAAATAAATTATGTTTGAATTATTATAATTTAACAATTTATATTAATTCAATAATAAATCATAAAAATTCAAAATAAGTCAAATTAATTCCAAATTTAAATGGATGATTTCAAAGGTTATTATTGACCCTTAGAAAAAGTTAATAGAATTTGGAAATAATTTGATGTATAAATTAGAATTAAAATTAAAATACATTAATATAAAATATAGAAATAATGTTCAAAAAATTTATAGGATGTCCCTTTTATTGTTCAAGTTAGAGGTAAAATTTTCATAATTTTTAGAATTATTTTAATATTTTCTTGAATCTTTCTTTATAAAAAAATTAAGAAAATTCATAAAATCATAATTAACAAATAAAATCATTTAAACCATCAAAAGAGTCATAAAAACTACTTAGGGTAGTTTGAATGTGTTATAAAATGCATTCACATTTCTTTATTTTAGAATGCATTTCATAACATTTAAGATATTTAGGTGGTGGGGTTCACCCTCTAATTGAACCTTGCTTTCAAATATTTTAAAAACTTTTTAATAATTGAACTCCAAATTAAATAAAAATAAATTAGAATCATTTAAATTAATAATCACTTAAATTGAAATCAACTTTTGATTAAATTTAATTTTAATCAAACTTAAAAAATTGAAACATCAAATGCAATTTAGGTGGACATTCTTATAGCTTAACACACTAAACTTATTTGCTAGGACATGGCCCTTAAACCTTTGGATTAGGGATGATTTGTCATTCCTATCTATTATGATGTGATGTTTTCTTGTGATACTTTGTAGTGATGTGATGTTTGTTTTAGATTTATTTTATGATTGTTGGGTTAAGATAATCCTAATTTTATGATTCTTGTATAATTTAATTTGGACTAATTTAACACTATTTTCTACAGATGATCATGCTTAAAGGAGGCACGCTATTTGAATATTATAAATGCTTAATTCCTCTTAAGCATGACCAATAGGATAGGTGATTTGCTTGGCACTAAAAGTGCTAGTTATTGTGTGATGGATGAATGTTTGAATGTGCTCCTTGTAGGTTTTTGGGTTGTATTTTTTTGAATTTATAAATGTAATTTTGTAGAGTCCAAAGCTATTTTATTTTGGCCTATGAAATTTTAGGAGTGAAAGAAGGAGATACAAGAATGACCTCTTGCAAATGAAGTCTTATATCCTTTTGGAGCTAGAAGAATTTTATAAAAAAAATGAAATGAGAAAGCCCACAGATCAAGTATGTCAATTGTAGGTTTAGGATGAGCTATATATGAGCAAAGCTCTATTATCTATTTTAACTTTTCTTTCGAGTAGCCGACCACACAGGCCTTCTATTTATTTATTTGATTGCATGTGAAGTTTACTTTGTTTGTGCAATAGAAATGTACACTTTTCTAGATTTATTTTTATGATTGTTTGTGTTTATTGTAGCCAGGATTTTTATAGTAGGCTTTTAAGATAAAATAATTTTTGTACCCAACTAATCAACTTAAACATAACCAAAACATATTTAAAGCCTTAGAAATAATTAATAAAATCAACTAAAAATAATTAAAATGTTGAATCATAAGTGATATGACATTGAAAATTATACTAGTCGAAGCACAAATCTTGATGTCAAAAGCAAGTTGATCCTCAGTTGAAACTAGTCGAGATCAAGCACTTAAAATATCATTTGAAATTTTGGGATATCAGTTAAATCCATAAATAGCTCTTAAACATGGAGTGTTTATAGTCAAATCGAGCGTCTTGATGAGCCGGATCTAACAAGCCCAAGATCTCATAATTCTGACTTCATTTGAGCATTCAAATACTTAAAATATATCAAATGATTAAAGGAATCATTCTGAGCCGTCCGATGAAGTGGAGTGGTTCGGATTTTGCATTAATTTACAGAGATGTCACTCCTCCATTCTATAAATAGCCACTCATTCCTCATATGATGGGACAGAGAGGAGAGAGGCTCAAGCTTGAAGATCCTCCAAACCGTCGTGCCACCACTCGGCGGTCGTCAACCGCCGCCACGCGCCGTGATCCTCGCCGTTGTCAGTCTCTGTCGGTCTCCATCATGACGACCTTCATCGTCAATCGATATCCCTCGTTGTTCACCATCATCTGCTACCACTAGCAACTATTACCACCTGAACGTGATTACATAGTTGTTGTTACTTCTCATATACAATTATGTAATCCCGTTATCGGAAAAATTTTGTACTCTGAAACAGATACATAGTAGAAGATTTTTGCTGGGCTAGGCCCCGTGGTTTGTTCCCTTTTTCGAGGTTTTTCCACTTAAAAATTTCTAGAGTTTTCTTGTTCACTATTTAAATATCTGTGTGTGTGCTTGATTTTATAACAAGGCTAAGGCATAAACTTTCACTCTACCGGTTTTCAGCATAGTTTAGCATCAGTGAGAAAAGAATCCTTCAATCACAATTTATGTGAACACTCGTTATGGCCGATAAAACACTCGTACACGAGCCTCGCTCTACTCCTCATTCTCAAAACCAATCCTTGAACCAAGGGCCAAGCTTCTCCTCCCCGATAGTGACCACTTGGGATGAAGGCGATAGGAATCTCTTTAAAAGATCGTGTCCGCCGAATGGAAGAGTCTCAAAATGAGATGATCTGACTTTTGCGAGGAACACAATAGCCACTACTGCGGCAAACACATCTCTCCCAAGATCGATCGTTAGCCGTGGGAGGTCAAAATGCTAATCTCCTTGACAATGAAGTTCCTCCGCGTAGAGACCGTGATGTTGATCTCCTTGACACTGCTAGTTCTACTCATCCATCACGTGCAGCTCAACCGATTGATAATCCATCAATTATTCCTGGTAGCTTGACACATTCTCATCTTGTTGACCCCGTGTCATGTTATGCATGAAATTATGATGCTTAATGCAAGGCAATTTCACCTTTAAGATAAAATCATCTTCCCCTCACGCTATGAGGAATCCTCACCTTTAGGCTGAAGCTATTCTTCAACATCCTATTCTGGTTTTAAGCTTTGAGCATTGATTCCATGATGAGGCGACCCACATGAACACATCGACCATTATAGGACTATCATGCATATCCAATGAGCTCGACACGCTTTGTCGTCTTTCCGTTACCCTCAAGGGACAAGCTCGCACTTGGTTCTACTCCCTTCCAAAGGGATCCATTCGTACCTTTGACGAACTCGCCAAGATTTTTGTAGAACAGTTCATTGCAAACAAGAGGATCATTAAAAATTCCTCCCATCTCTCCGACATTCGTCAGAATGAGATTGAATCACTTAAGGAATACATCTAAAGGTTCTCCTTAGAAGCTCGCCAAATACCTAGAGTAGATACTGAACTATTAAGAGGAGTTTTCCTTTGAGGACTCCGTCCAGGGCCTTTTTACTCATCACTAATGCGAGACACGGTCCGCTCATATGCCGACTTAGTTCATCATGTGGAAGCACAAATCTCTGTCGATGAGGCTATTAATGTCCATCATAAATAATTTGAAATCTTGTCCCATCAAAAAAAAAACAACAAGGCAACCTCGATCTCCCTCCACGGCCCCCATATCAATGACATGAACCACGGCCAGAAAAGGAATACACGCCGCTGAACACATCTCGTGTCAACCTCCCGATGGCTATTCGAGATGAAGAAAACATCATGTGGCCGTAACCACTAAAACCAAATTCAAGAAATCAGGGACAATATTGTCATTTCCATCGAAGTCGTTAACATACTACTGAGGCATGCAAACAACTCAAAGAAGAAATCGAGAGGCTCATTCAACAAGGATATCTACGTCAATTTGTAAAGAATCAATCGAATCAAATAAACATACCTCCAACTGGGGGTCAACTAGGACAGTCATCATAAAAATAATTAAATAATCATCAAATAATTGGGGAAATTGAAACAATCGCAGGAGGACCAATACTATCTAATCAAATTTTCATTACCACCTCTGAAGAGCCAGAGTTAAAGAAGTCTCGTATTGATCATTCCATCACTTTTAATGACTGGACTTAGAAGGAGTCCATGTTCCTCATCAAGATCCACTTATCATCGTAGGGATCGGTGACCCATGCTATAATGTTAAGAGATTTTGATTGATGACAATGAGTTACATGTCTTATTTTACTCCACATTTCTTAACATGGACTGGTTAGGGAAAAGCTCCAACCATTCGGACCATTCGGGTTTGATAAATCGTGCGGTAGAGGGACAATCACCCTTCCTATTATCCTTGGTGAATTTCCTCGATAAGTGACTTATTTAATCCAATTCATGGTGGTCAAGTCAGATTAAGCATATAACGCTATCTTTGGAAGGCCCCTACAATCAATTTTTGGTGCATCACTTGATATCTCATCTTAGGAAATTTCCAACCCGTTGGAGTTGGTTGTGAAATCAACAAATAGCAATCATGCTACAAGCTCAAAGCTTTCTTCCCTTGACATAGATTTTAATTTTTGAGATGAAGGAGTACATCGAAAAGCTTCCCAAAGACTTGCTCTCTTTTGCATTATCAGATGACCAACCATTACGAACAGTGCAAGTTGGATCTCTTCTCTCAGATGAACAAAGGGAAAAATACATAGACTTCTTGGGCAAAAATCAAGACATCTTCGTTTAGAGTCCGACGGACATGCCGAGGGTCGACTCTAATGTGATCATGCACTCCCTCAAGATTGATCTGACATTCAAACTGATGATCCAGAAGAAGCAAAGTTTTGCACCTGATCGCCTCTAGCTATTGAGCAAGAAGTTAGCAAGCTTCTAGAAGCGAGATTCATAAGAGGTACATTACCCTACATGGCTAGCAAATATTATCATGTTTAAGAAAATAAACAAAACATGGAGAATGTGTATTGATTACACTGACCTCAACAAAGCTTGCCCGAAAGATAGTTTTTCTCTTCCTCGCATTGATCAATTGGTTGATACGTGGACATCAAATGCTCAGTTTTTGGATGCTTACTCGTTACAATCAAATAAAAATGGACCCAACGGATGAAGAAGCTGCAACATTTCAAACATATAAAGGCTTATACTATTACTAAGTTATATCATTTGGGTTAAAACATGCTTTATCAATGCCTTATGAATAAGATTTTAAAGACCTCAGATGGAGGTATATGTGGATGACATGTTAGTAAAAGCTTGAAGAATCACATATTTCGACTTAGAAATATACTTTAACATTATAATAACTTTGTCCAAGTGTGCTTTTGGGTTCGTCGAAAAAATTTCTTGGATTTATATGGGATAGAGGCCAACCCTGAGAAAATCAAAGCTCTCAAAGATATGACTCCTCCGAAGAATATCAAGGAAGTTCAACATTTGAATGGACGAATTACGTCATTTCCCCGTTATGGGGATAAATCCATTCTTTAAAATATTAAAGGGAACTAAAATAATAATTTTCTGGGGATGAATGAATGGATGCTTTTGAGCAACTAAGGAGCATTTAGCATCTCCACCCTACTATCCAAGCCTATTCAAGGAGATGTTATACTTATATCGCATCTCTTCACGATAAGCTCAGTTTTAGTGCGAGAAAAAATGGGATACAACAACCAATTTACTACGTTAGCAAAATTCTCTCTAATATAGAAAGTCGTTATCCACTTGCAGATAAGGTGGCTTTAGCTTTAGTTTTCTCAGCACAAAAATTGCATTTATACTTCCAAGCTCATAACATCAGTGTTTACACTCATTTACCATTAGGGGTTATCCTACAAAAACCAGAAGCATCTGGGAGGTCAATTAAATGGTCTGTAGAATTGGGAGAGTTTGATATAAATTTTCTCCCTCGGCCTGCTATAAAGTCTCTCAAGTACTTGAGACTTTATAGTGGAATGCACGACTCAGAAAAGCTATCTACAACGCCTTTTGTCTCCTCAATGGACCCTCATGTTGATGGAGCTTCAAGAAATCTGGTCTTTGTGAATCTTACTTATTTCCCCAAGTAGAATACCTTAGAGTATGGACTTAGCCTAAAATTTTCGCAACTAATAATATGGTGAATATGAGCTCTCATCGTGGGTTGAGACTTGATTGTGAAGCTCAAGACTTAGTGATTCTCGACTCTCATTGCCTCCCAAGTTGAGAGAAACTTTAATACTCATAATCCTCAGCTGGCATAATATCTCCACTTGGTAAAGTCTCTTCTTGCCCATTTTAGGACACATCAAATCATTCACACATCTTTGAGAGAAGAATACTGTGACTCTCTCATTAAGCTTGCTACATCACCTTAGAGATCTATTTAGAGAAGATATGTTGAAGAAATATATTTTCCTAGTATCCAAGGGTCGTGGGTAATCCAAGAAATTAATGAGATAAAGGAACCTTCGTGGATGAACCCTATCCTGTCTTTTCTATAAGAAGGGACCCTTCCTGAAGAACCAACTACTGCAACTCGTCTCCAAAGACAAGCTTCAAACTTTATTATCATCGGAGGTGAATTATACAAACGAGCTTTTTTTGGGCCATACCTCAAATGTCTCTTACCATGGAGGCCGATTACGCATTAAGAGGTTCACTGGGATATGTGGCGAACTATGAGGAAGGGCGTTAGCCCTTAAAATTATAAGTCAAGGGTTCTATTGGCCTACGATGAAATAAGATGCCTTGGAATTCACAAAAAAATGTGCAAGTTGTCAGTTGCACTCTAACCTCCCTCACATGCCGCATACCGAGCTCTCATCCATTCAAAGCCCGTGGCCCTTTGCTCAGTGGGGAATCGATATCATGGGACTTTTTCTGATATCATTAGGACAACGAAAGTTCATCATTTTAGCCATCGACTACTTCACTAAATGGGTGGAAGCCAAACCACTTGCTAAAATCACGGAGGCAAATGCTAAAAAATTTATTTGGAAAAACATAATATGTCGATTCGGTCTTCCTGCAAAGATCATCACTGACAATGGAACTCATTTTACTGGAAAAATCTTTACATCATTTTACAAAGATCTTCACATTCTGCATCGGTACGTAGCACATCCTCTAATGGACGGTGAGGCTACCAACAAGACTATACTCAAAGGACTAAAATACATCTTGAGAAGGATGGGGGCAATGGGTTGATGAGCTTTCTAATGTTCTTTGGGCTTACACTCATCGAACCAGGTGAGACATTATGTAACTTGTGTTTCGGCACAGAAGCTATTATACCAGTAGATATCGGAGTTCCAAGTCCAAGAGTTCAATTATTTGATCATGATGGTAATGCAGAAAAACTTCGACGGCACTTGGACTTGCTCCCTGAAACTCGTGACATGGCCTACTTGGTTGCTTCTATCACCAAGGGTAGCTCGTCACTTCAGAAGAGTAAAACCTCGTCTCATAGGTGACTTGGTCCAAAGTCTCGCGGCAGGCCCTCAAGCAATAAACTCTCACCTCTTTGGGATGGCCCATATGTGGTTATAGCTATGGTAAAGCCGAACATTCAAGCTCAAGGATCTAGAGGGAAAAACTTTACCTCAAATTTGGAACACTGAGAATCTCCGAAAATATTATCAATAATTCCTACTCCATAATTATTGCAACTTTTATTTTATCTCGTTTGTCATTTCCTCTTCATGTAGCCGACCCCACTTAGTGGGATAAAGACTTGTTGTTGTTGTTGTTGTCATTTCCTATTGAAACTCATATCCATGTTAAAATCGTCTTATGATTGTATCGTCGAGCTATCAGAGTAATGAATTTATAGTTTTTTCTTACAAGCTTGTTTCTTCTTCATTTAATCCTCCCACTTGAGAAATATACAACTCACGTTGTATCTCAATCGGGGCATAATCAATCCCAAGGGGACTTGATCGGACCTCTTCCATACAGGTAAGAAGTCAAGTAACACTTTGGCCGATACCTAGGATAGGGCAAAAGGTCCTTGATGGAAATCCTGCGACCTCTTCCATATAGGTTAATGTCATCAAGCAACACTTTGGCTGATACCTAGGATAAGTCAAAAGGTCCTTGGTGGACATCTTGTGACCTCTTCCATACAGGTTAATGTCATCAAGTAATACTTTGACAAACAACCTCAGATTGATCAAAAATCCTCAGTGGATTCAATTCAACCTCATCCGTACAGGTTAGCATCGTCAAATAATATTCCGACCAATTACCCCGGATAGGTAAAAATAAAACAAGAGCATATCATCTAAAAAATAATAATTTTTCATTGACAGCATTAATATGATGATATAAGAAAAAATCAAGATTCTGATACACACTAATAACAATACATAGAAAAAATGCATCCCCAAGTGACGCTACATCATATTAGTTGGTGATATCAACATACTCCTCACCACTAGGAGATGCTCCCTTGGACTCACTCTCAACTCTTTCATCTCCTGAATCTGACGAAGAGTCTTCGGATACTTGGCTGGGAGATAGATCCTCAATACTATCTCTGATCTTGTGATGCACTAAGCGGATTTCTTTTAGGAACCCTCGGATGAAGCCCTCCTCTAAACATTGGTGCTCCAAATCCTTCATTTCAACATCAAGAATATATTTATGAGCTTCCTGGACATGGTCTTCGATTGTACCACGATAGGCCAAGGAGTTCTTAAAGTCTTCCACTGCATTCAAGGAGATTTCATTTGCTTCCGCTTCTGACATTATATGCTCCTTCTCAGAAAGATGATCATGTAATGCTTTCTTCTCCAGTCGAGAGCTCTCTTCTCTCCTGCAAGTGTCTTGAGTCTTTTCTCTTTCATGAGTCTCTCCTCACCTCAATCACTCATCACGAGTGCGCTCCACCTCGACACAAGAGAAAGAGAAGTCGACATGTTATTCTTCTTCGATTGCACCCGGTCATCTGATCCTCCAAAGTCACCACTTCTTTGGCCTTAACACTCATCTTTCGCTCATACTCACCTTGCAGATATTTTTTTCTTCACAAATTCAGTATTCCACTCATCTAAAGCGACACCCAAATGAGCCATCTGCCCTAATGTTTGAGTTATCTATAACAAAAAAAATATCACAAATATTACACAAAGGAAAAGAAGAAAAGAAGAAGGAGGAGAGGACAACGTACCAATTCATCTGCTCATTGACATCCACTGCATATGTGATTTAACACCTCTTCAGGAATATGTGATTTCGAGAAACGAACTCTCCCATCATTAGTTGAAACAACTAAATTCTTAGAGTCTAATTGGGGGTGAACATCTTCTTGATATCTAGTCACTTGACACATGTCTTCTTTTTACGTAAAGATGAAGCGGCCCAGTGATTGTGGGGCTTCTTGAGAGAACCCTATGAGTATGAGGATACCTTTCATCGCCTCTACTTGACCTCTTCAGTGGAAGAGCATGAGATCTTCCTGCCTGGATGGAAAGACCAACCTTGAACATCCTATCTTCATCTATATATTTATCAATGTGACGTAACTCATGTTGCAAGTTTCCTACATCAAGAATATTAAGAGTTGCTAGGATCTCATTCTCCGCTATCAGCAATGGATCTAGAAGGTCATTCAATCTTCCCCATCTCTTAGAGAGGCCCCACTCATTTTTCACAAGAAAGAATCCATTAGACCAATTTTTAGATGGATCTCATGCTAAAAATTCTATCCAATTCTTTATAGCCCAATAAGAAACATGTCCATGAGCGTCACATATGAATCTACGCTCTCTGAAGAAGACAACCAAACCGATGATGACCACTAAAGCCCGAAATGAAAATTGTGACAAAGCTACACCACATGTTTTGAAGATCTCTCAATCATTCGGGAAAGGAATCGATCCAACACAAAGAATCATCTCGAAAGCGATAAAGTACCGGTGGAGGTGAGCTCGATCGGACTTTTTTAGCAACAATGGCCACCAACTCATTAGGGAAGTGATTTCTACGTGGAATACCATTAAACTATCGATGTGATAGTGGATGATATATCTTACATGGCCATCCGTTATAGATTTTCTTAGCCATCTGAAAATACATGATAAATAAAGAGGAAGAAATGACAAAAATCTAAAAATTTTGTGAAGCAGCTTACTTATCCCAATACTTGGGTGTATCCTTTTTTGACTCTCTCGCTCACGGATAGCTTGGGATAAAATTTTTCTCTTACGATCTGACAAAAAAGATACACATACATATGAGAAAAAAAAGAGAGAGAGAGAGAAGATACTCCCCTCTAATGATGCTCATAAATTACGTGCTAAACTTTTTAAGTCATTCGAACGATGGTTCCTAGCTAATGCTTCTCCGCCACCTTGGCGGTTATCAACTGCTAAACCATCCATTGAAGTTTTAAGAAATCAAATTTTCTACAAGAACAAGTAAGAACTACGAGCCTTGATCGCCTCCAAACTCGGTCGAAAACTTCCGGAAAAGCAGCTGCCGTATGAACTAAGGGTCTTGATCGCCTCCAAACCCGATCGGTCCGACAAGGGCAATTAATGCATCTTTCAAGGGAAAATCGGAGTCTCGCCATATGAACTATGGGCCTTGATCACCTCCAAACCCGGTCGGTCCGACAAGGGCGGTTAACGTCTCTTTTGAGGGAAAATCGGAGCCTCGCCATATGAACTACGAGCCTTGATCATCTCCAAGATGTCGGCAATGGTTGACACCTCTTTCAAGGGAAAAGCGTAGCCTGCGTATGAACTACTGGTCTTGATCGCCTCCGAACGGTCGGTCGAGGTCGGTTGACACCTCTTCGAGGGAAAAGCGGAGCTTTACCGTATGAATACCATTGCTACCTCCCGGTCGGTCGGTGAGTCGGTTGACACCTCTTTCGAGGGAAACATGAACTCTGGTCTTGATCGCCTCCGAACAACTTTTACTCAAGAAGAAGAGAAGCACTATAGCACCTGAGAAGTGTGCCTTCTCCCTTGGCCCTAGGGGGGTTTTTATAGACCCCTTATAGGGGCAAAAAGGTCATAAAGCCAAGAAAATGGCTTAAAACCGCTCAAAACTGCAAAAAATTGCGGAAAATGGACAAAAATGGACTAAAATACCCTCATCGGCATGGTTTCCTGGCATCAGCGTCTGACCAGCCCATACCTTCGACACTGCCGCCGACCCAGCCTTCGCCCGGCAGCTCGATCGTCAGCCCGCCAGTGTCACTTCATGGCCATCGCCGCCCGTGGTCTCAGCCCCGCTATCGCGATAGCGCCTTTCGCGATGGCATGGCGATGGTGCTTCGCCCGTGATAAGCCAGCGGCCGTGACTCGCCTTGCCCGGCTGAACCACCCCATGCCAGCTGCTCGTCAGGGCGCCGCACCTTGCCCAGCCTCCTGGCCGCGTGCCGGCGCCTCCAGCGCACAGTGCCGATGGTCCATAACCTCGAATCTTACGTCTGGCGTGCGCATCATGACCACACTTGCGATCATAGTCTTGTGCTCACATGAATATTTGCGCTCTCAAAATATATGGTTAATGGACCCGCAAATTTCATTGAAGAATTTGCTATTTTCAAGTATATGGCATAAATATTTTTGGATGATTGAGATAATGTCATCCAAAAATAGGGAGAACTGATATGATACTGAAAATTCTACTAGTCGAAGCACGAATCTTGATGTCAAAAGCAAGTTGATCCTCAGTTGAAACTAGTCTAGATCAAGCACTTAACATATCATTTGAAACTTTGGTATATCAGTTAAATCCATAAATAGCTCTTAAATATGGAGTGTTTATAGTCAAATCGAGCGTCTTGACGAGCCGGATCTAACAAGATCTCATAATTCACTTCATTTGAGCATTCAAATACTTAAAATACATCAAATGATCAAAGGAATCATTACGGCCGTCAGATGAGGTGGAGTGGTTCAGATTTTGCATGTATTCTAGAGACGTCACTCTTCCATAAATAGCCCCTCATTCCTCATATGAAGGGACTAAAACAAGAGAGAGAGAGCTCTAAAGCTTGAAGATCCTCAAGCACAATCGTGTCTGCTTCGGTCGTCAACCACGCCCGTAGCCGACCTCCCGTGATCTGGTGTGGGTCTGTCGGTCTCATCATGACGACCTTCGTCGGTCATGTCCTCCCTCATTATCTACCTCTTAACTATTACCAGCGTGACTACATAGTTGTTGTTCCCTTCTCATATACAATTACATCCGTTATGGAAAATTTTGTACTTTGAAACAGATACATAGTGGAAGATTTTTGCTGGGCTAGGCCCTGTGATTTTTTCTCTCTTTTCGAGGTTTTTCCACGTAAAAATTTCTGAAGTTTTCTTGTTCACTCTTTAAATACTTGTGTGTGTGTTGAATTTTATAACAAGGTTAAGACGTAAACTTTCACTCTACCACAACTGGTTTTCTAGCACGCAACAATAAGGCATATTGTTTTTACTTTTTTGATTTAGCTCTTCACCCATTGCATTTAAAGGGCTATTTGTCTTGTGAGGATGATGGCCCTTTTTGGAGAAAATTATCTCTAAAAGAATGCTCTAATTGCATGTATAGTAGGCGTAAATTGCATATGTATACCTTAAAATAAATCAAAGTGTCTATATATATATATATATATATATATATATATATATATATATATATATATATATATATATATATATATATATATATATATATATATATATATATATATATATTAATGCATAATTGCATATCCACATATAGTTTATATTAGTGGTTAAGTCTAGGCTTAGGAATATTTTTAATTAATAATAGTCTTACCCATCTTGCATTCATATATGACCATACATCATGATTTTAAAGCGATTTGGTGGGTTAAGTGATAGCTTGTTAGGTACCTTATAAGTTTAGTAAAGTCGGGTTTATTTCAACTTCAAGTAAAATTAAAATTTTTAAGTCATATTGCATATCATTATACTAAATTTTAAGAGATTATTTTGTAGTAGTTCTCACCTTAGTGTTTGTTCTAAAGCTGATCATTTCTCTTGGGCTACTTCATAAGGCCTCACCTTTCGGGCTCATTCCTAGTCATGTGTTAGTGAATTATAAGCCTCAAATTTCTAATAAAATAAATAATTCAAAATATAAATAAATTCAAAAACTAAAATATAAAGCCCAATCTTCGGATAGTTTGAGTACAACTGAGTTTCTCAGTTTCGTATGCTTCCTACTTATCTTACATTAGAAAAAAAAAAAACTCTTTACTAATTTGAATCAATCTTGTTTGAATGTCCAAAATATCTAATCCTTGAATTTAAATGTTTAATAAATCATAAAATTATCAATCACTACTTTCATAGAGAGTTTCCTAAAAAGTTTTCACTCTTAAGATGTAATTAGTTTTAGGGGCTTGTCTTTATCAAAAACTCATACACCTATAATGAAATTAATTTAGATACAATAATAAGAAAATCCTTGTTATTTTAATCTTTGATTCCATTGTAGAATTGTATTTCTATATTTTGAGATAGTGTATTATTTTTGTAGTATTCAATCACTAAAATAAAATTAATTTTAAAGTTTGTTGGTTTCCCAAAAATTTTCCCACAAATATCAACCATATTCATTAGTTAGGCTAAATTGTTATAATGCCATCTTATACCAATGATATCTAAAACGATCCCTTATATAATAAAATAATAATGAGAAAAAACATCTATATCACAACTTATATACCATTATCCAAATACGTTAGTAATGATTCTCTCTCAAAGTCCCATATGTAAAGTGATTCAGTGTGCATGGGAGCATTTTATTTTTCTGAATGATGAGCAATAAAATAAAAATTATATGTTTAGAATTGAAGATTTAAAGAAACAATTCTTTTCCAATTAGTAATAAGCCACCCATTTATCGCAAAGATTCTAATTTATTAATTTTTAATAAATCATACTTCAATTCAACCTCTTTCAAAATAAATTTATACAAAATTATCATGAAAAAAAAATTATATATATATATATATATATATATATATATATATATATATATATATATATATATATATATATATATATATATATATATATATATATATGAAATAGCATTCTTCATTTTAATTGTAAAAGAATGAAATTTAATTCATCATCTGCCACAGAAAGAAAGAAAGAAAGAAAAGAATGCTGAGATATACATCAGATTTTAATTCTTTATCTTCTATTAATGATACTAATGCTGAGATATACAATAGAGTATCTTTTAAAGTTCTAAACGTTCACTAAAAGAAATAAAATAAGAAAATTAAATTGCTAGCAAAGAATATATTCTATGCATGGAATCTACAAGCTTAACTTCTAAAATGATTCCATAAAACTCGATCATTTTGGTTAAGGACTGGAGAAAATATTCTACAAGATTGGAGCAACAAAGGACTTGAGACTTTCCTGTTCATCATGCAACAAAAACAAACAAACAAAAATATATTAGAACAAACAATTATTAGGAGACTTCAAAATCTAAAGAGCAATTCAATAAAATTTACTACCAATCAAGAAAAGTTAACCAAAATGAGTAGAATAAGATTATTTAAAAAATAAAAGGAAGAAAGAACGATACCTTAATGATTGAAAGTTCCTTCAAAAGCTCTTGCAGAGATTTTATTGTTGAAACTGAAATATTTGAGGTTAAAAAAGTGTCAAATACACATAAATATTTCACATATTACATTAAAAAAAAAATTTAATGTTCAAAATTTAACAGATATATAGACAATTTATTTGATGACAGGAAGATTACATACTTAAATAGACCCTAAAATCATTTCAATGGAATAGTTTTTTTTTCATAAAATCGAAGCAATATTACTAATACTAATATTCAATGTAACTTTGAAACTATTATTATTTGAATGTTTGACATAAAATTAAGATTTTTAATGCACATGACAATCAAAATATTTAGGTTAACATTCATAAGTGAATATTTAAAAAAAGAAATGCATAATTATAAATCAAACTTTTAATCTTTTCATCAAAATAAAAAACTATTTACCTCCCTAAGTGCAATATGAAGATCATCTGTGTAATCAAAGTTGTCAAATTCAAGAACTTTTTCAATCGTTTCAGCTGAAAGTTGCTCATCAGAGAAGGCTGTCAAATCAGAATCATTGCTTTCTCTATGATCTTCAAAGTTGAAGCTCTGAACATCTATCGATCCAATATTAACTTGCCTTTCCATTTCTGCATTGGCAATTGAGCCAGAATTAATCTGTTGTTCTTCTTCTTCAACTGCATGAATTCAATATTACAAGTTAAAGGGAAACATTTACAAATTTATTGATAAAAATTTTATATGCAGATTAAAAATTGAGTATCGCACTATTATAAATCAACAATATGAGGTTAACTTCAAGCCTTTGGGTACTTACATGTAAATAAGGTAGCGAACTCATTGGAATTGCCGTTATCATTAAAATTATTATTTGAAAATGTTTCAGTAACTTGCTGGTCCATAATACCTCCAAGCTGGGAAACTGAATTAGGCTTAGCATATCCATCGCTTATCCATGGATTTTGAGACCTCTCTGCTTGACAATTAAGCCAATTTGAGCTTGTATTAAGAGACTGATAGCCTGAAAGTTGAGTTGACATATTCATCAAACAAGAATTTGTTGTCAACCCTAATTGCTGCGTTCCCAATTGGTTTCCAAGTGAATTCGCCATATATTGTGAGCAGAATGTATTATGATGTCTCATTGAAGGAAACCATGATCGAGAATCAAGAGCATGGTTATTACGAAATTGCTGATCAGGAAGGTATGAAGAGTATACTGACTTATTTTTGTATAGATTGGCTCTGGATCTGTTAAAAGTAATTGGAAGAGAACTTCCACAATATCCTCTTGTTGCAGCATGGCCAAGAACTTGTTGGCTAAACTCAATTGTATTTCTTTTCAAACTTTTCCTGTATTTCTATATAATGCATAAAAAAAAATTTATTTAATCATGATGTTATGAATGAACGAACGAACGAATAATCATTACAAAAGTCAGCTAATAATAATCAAATAATTTGAAATAGAAACCATTCAACAATAAAAAATAAAATAAAATAACATTGATTTCATACATAATAAGAAAGATTCAAGAACTAACCTGTAAATGACTTGCCACATTCTCTCTAGAAAGTCCGGGTATTTCCATAAGATCAAGTATTTTCTTTGGGACTGCCCCTGAAAATAAATAAAAAAAATTCTTATTTTAAGATTAGAAAAAAAAAAATGAAAAATATTAAAAAAAGAATTGAGAAAAAAAAAACTTACTATCTATGCCCAATTGGTTAATAGCATTGATAAATTTAGTATGCAGTTCGGGTGTCCAATTAACGCGCGCTCTCTTTCGTGAAGTCAAGTCATCTTCAGAATCAAAATTATCATCTTCAACCCTTTCCCTTACTCGATCTTTGGGTTTTTTGGTGAGCTGTGAAACACGAACATCAACTTTTGATTCATTATGATCCTTCTTTTCACTAAGAGATCTTTTAATCACATGCTTCCAGATAAGCCTTAGTTCTTCAAACCGTACGGGCTTAATAAGATAGTCAACTGCCCCATATTTTATGCCTTTCATAACACTTTTAAAATCAGAGTCAACAGAGAGCACTGCATGTAAATTTAATCACATTTTAAAGAGTAATTGACAAAGGAAAAAAAAAAAAATTAAAACTTTTGTGGATGCTTGATAACTTACTAATTACTGGTAAATTCATTTCAATTGCCACAATCTCCAACAACTTAAATCCATCCATCTCCGGCATATTAATGTCAGTAATCACTATATCAAATTCAGCTTTATTTGCTCTTAATAATTCCAATGCTTGAAGTGCATGATTAGATGTAGTGACTGTAAATTAACAAAAAATTATTTAATAATATGAACTAAAACAAAATAATAAATGGCATAAAAATTAGAATAACTAAACAACAACAAAAAAAAAACTTTTGAAACCTTTTATTATTCCTTTTCAAAATGAAATAATAAACAATTCAAAAAATTAAATAAATATTCAGTAATAGCTGTTAGAAATTTAAAAAAAAAACGACACATGACAAAGCTTTTCCTATTTTTTTTACTAATTTGCATAAAAGAAAAAAAAAACAAGTTGCCTTTTTTAGAGAGGAATATTTTCTTCAGACTTTTCTTTTATTTGTATCTTTCTCCGTAACTCAAAGAAAAATCAAGAATATATGAAATATTTCAGTATTATAAACGAACATTTGTCGTCTTACAACTCCTATAAAACCTTACCTATCTGAACAAAATAATTATTAAACTAAGCATTAATTCAAGACAATGTTAAATCGCGCTATTAATTAACAATGTCGTCAAACAGATCCGTCATCTGCAAACCTAATAATGTTCTCATATCTGTTTTATAAACATTCTCTTAAAACAGTAATGGAAAACAAAAACAAAATATTAGCATGACAATTTGATAGAATAACGTCAACGCTGAATTAAGAAAAAAAATAAAGAAAGATTTTTTTTTTTTTTTTTGCGTGATCTTATTCATAAGATTGAATCTAAACCCTCATCAACAAAATCAAAACCCATATATAATTAAAAAATCCGCATCAGCACCCCACCCAGAAATAGATCCGTCAATTCAACTATATATTTTAAAATGCATGCATATTTATGGTCAAAACTATCAACAAAAAAAAAAAAATCCTTGAACAACTTCGTCTTCGAAAAATCAGCAAACCTAAAAGGAACAAAAAGCATTGCTCAACCCTAAATCTTTCATTTAAAAAAATAAAATAAAATAAGCTGAAAGCACCGAACTTCATAAAACCCTCAGATGAACAAGCTAAAAACTACCATATAGAAAGCACTGCGTCATTTTTTTTTTTTTCAGCACAGGAATGTGATCTAACCTTTATACCCGCACTTGACAAGCATAAGCTCAAGCGATCTGAGAACAACCAAGTCGTCGCCGACGGCGAAAACCCGCAGCCCAGCGGGAAACCCATCGGGCATCACAACTTCAGATTCTGCCATAAGAAACAGTTCAAACGAGAGGAGAAAGATCACCAACACCCGGAGATGGTAACTAACCCTAGTTCTGGCCTTCTGTTAATTCCATTAGAGAGAGCTCGCAATTTTAAACGAGAGAGAAGATGGAGAAAGAAGAGAGAGAGAGCAGAAAAGGAATAGAAGAAGCGGGCTGAGTGATTCCTTATTTAAATAGAGAACTGTACTCGATGGACGGCCCTGATTATATTATAATGCCAGATATTTTCCAAGGGTCCCACCGGCCTTCCTTTTTTGGAAATTCATAATAAATATACTCCATATTTTGATTATTTGTACACCTTTCCACAGAAGTGCGGCGGGATAGAAAGGCGGCGGATGGAGAGGAGCATCTCAGTCAGGGGGAAGTGCACTTGGGATTAGAGGGCTGTTTCTGTCTTTTTTTATTTGTTTCCTTTTTTGGGGGCTAGGGGACAGGAAGTCGAGTTTGGGGGATAAAAGTTTTTAACGGTCTTTTAATTTAAATTCATAGGATACAACAGACTTAGCGAATTTATTAAAATTCATCGGATTCATGCTACAGTAAGTTTTTTTTTAGGTTTTTTTTTTTTTTTTGCATCGAGAAAATTTAATAATAATTTTAATGAAAAGCAAGGAAACTCGTGCGAAAAAAGATTTCCAATTATTGAGCTCCGCCTTTTTTTTGGTATGTTTTAGTTTCCCTCTTTAAACTTTTTTCTTAAGAAAATATTTTATCTAAAAATAAGCCTTTTATTAAAAAAGCATTTTAAAATTAAAATATTGAATTAAAAAAACGGGTTTTAATCAATTACATAATTTTGAACTGTACTATTATTTAGAATAGGGGAGTTTTTTTATTTGAGTTTATAATATTATTCTCAAAAATAAATCGCACACTAATGATGATTTAAAGGAAATATTTTGTTAAATAGATAATGCATGACAGATACATCATATTATCACTCGTTGTGATTTATATAATTCAGTGATGATGCCAGGTTGAATTAAATTGATTGCTAGATGCTACATTTACTCAAGTTCAATTCATTATTATTATGGAGTTATGATTTTGCATATGAACCTAAATTCAAGTTAATTGCTCGTTTGATTGTTTGCAAGCTAAAATAATATTATTTTGGAAATTTTATAAAATTTATTAGATTCATTGTTTCATTTTTATGACAGTGCAAATTTGGCTATTTATTAATGCAAAATGTCTTTGTTATAAAATGATATATTTAATTTTGATGTGTTCTAAGAAAAAATCATCTACTTAATGCAAGCATTTGAATTAAAAACTTTTAAATGTACTTCATAATTACTCAAACTCTATTTTCAATAAATCAAAAGTTAACATGAACAAAATCATATTAAAAATATTTCGATTCGAGTTCAAATTAACCTAAATCAATCACTCTAAAATTTAGTTAAAACTTCATGATATTATTTAAGGGATCAAACAATTTTTAAATATTATGCTAATATCAAAAATGAGTGTCACAATAAAAAGAATCTAATAGACCTCAATTTTAATATCATTAAGTCGTTATAATAGACACTCATCATTGTCATAAAAGTCCACATCTATCATCAACATTAATGCTTAATCATGACACTGCCACCATGACAAATGCCCACCATTGACACCAAGTTCAGTACACATGTTGACCTAACTTTTAGTTAGGTTGACACTCATTTCCTTTAGTCCTAGGATTTCTATCTTAGTGCTAATATTTTCTTACTTAGAGCTCTAAGACACTCCTAGTGACTAAAGAGACACCAAACCTAAATCTAAGACTCATAGAATTCAACTATAGGGTTAAGTTCATCAAACTAGTGGACCCAACATAGCCCAAACTAACTCAAGCTCTGATAAATCAAGTTAAATCAAACCAAATTCATATGAGGCCAAAATCAAGTGAAACCAAATTCAAATCAAATTAACCCACTTAAAGCATCAATCACCTCATATACATGATTGAACGCAATCCATGTCAAATTACAAACTAATTTGGCCAATTAATTCACTTGACCCAAACGAACCCATATGAACCATATTGAACCAAAACCCAATCAAATCCAAATTGAATTAAACAAACCCTCCCAATCCATTCCAAATTGACAATTGAATATGACCCAATAATCTTTTGGATCCAATTTGGTCGATTGGCTCACTTAACCCAGCTTATAACCCATATGAATTATATTGAACCAAAATTCAATCCAACCTAAAGTAGGCCAAGCCAATCTATCAAATCCACTTCAAATTGATTATTAAACATAACCCAATGCCCCTTTAGACCCAATTTAGCTAAATCGACTAATTGACTCAAGCTAATCCAATTGAAATTATAAGGCCAAAACCAAACCAAATTGGATCAATCCAATGCTTCAAAAATATCATACATACATGATTGAATATAAGCCATGTCAAATTGAAGCCCAATTTAGCTAATTGACTCACTTGACCCAAATATGACTAAATGAATCACATTGAGCCAAATCCCAAACCAAGCTAAATTTGATAAAGCTAATCACTCCAATACATTTCAAATTGATATCTGAACATAACCCTCTAGTGTTTTGATTTGGAATTGCTTGGACACCACGTAGATCTTAAGGGGTATTTATTGAAGTGATCGGGTATGATATTGAGGTATGATATACTATCCCGAAAGATAGAAACATCACCATACAATGGACCTAATCATCAAATAAGGACTCCTGAGGCAGACGAGTCTTCATATATACCAGAAATCTTTCCCCTACTTTATATGAAAAAGTAAAGTAGAGTTTATTTTATGTTGGGTTCTTTAATTTCCTATGGAAGCAAACTTCCATAGTTAATTACATCCTAAGAAATAGAGATTTTCTAAGTACACTCTCGATTAAAGTAATCAATCAGCATCTCCAAAGATTTCAATATTAGACTATCAAATGATTAGGTATTTTTGGAAAATCAAGTTGGAAAAGCTTATTTTTGGATCCTAAAGAAAAATAAGTAGGGAACACCCATGATACTAGAAAATCTAGTGAACACTCTAAACTATCATTTGGTGGGACTTTATATATTTGAAAGAGATAGTTTACTTTTATTTGAATTGAAATTTTATTAGAATATTAAAGCTTATTATCCATCAATACAAGATTATAGAAATGCCTAAGATATGAAGATTTATACTCGTATGTTTACTCTCAGTTCATCTCCACCAAAGACGAAACTGCTCCCACCTCCTCTTAGACAAGCAACTGTTCCCGCTCTCGTTCATCTAAAGTAAAATCGAACGAACCCTTTTTTTTTCATTGAACTGAAAACCGCAACAGAAAACCGCAACAGAAGGATCTACTCCTCCCCCTCTCATTTGAACTGCAAGTCCTCTCTTCGCCCGTCTTGGCCCTGAGTATTGATCGCACCTGCAGCTCTCCCGTCGCTCCACTCAAGGCTGATTGAAGGATCTCATCCGTCTCGAGCAACACAGGAGATCCAAAGCCTCTTGTTTCTCTCGATTTCAACCCGTCCTACCCAAGAGAACAAGCAGTAGCTGCCGTCCGTCTCTTCCCAGACAACAGCCGAATAGGCTATTCTGGTTTCTAGTGTCGATCGAAACCACCGAATCGCTGATTCCAAGTTGGAGACCCGTCCCTGCCTCTCGCTCTCGTTTTCTCTTGGACAGGAAGCCGAAGGCCAGGCGCACTCACAAGCCAACTTCCCTCTCCGCAGAACCAAACCCAGCCGAGCGACCCCTCCCGATCTCTCCTTCTCCATCTCACCTTCCTTCGCGCGCTTCAGTTTGGGTAAATTCTGTAAATCCGCTTGCGAATGTGATTTACTGGATCTGGGATTTAAAGCAAAACGAAGGAGAAATGGGATTTAAAATTCGGTGGGATCTAAAGTTGCATTTTTGGCTGTTCGACAGGATTTAGGTTAAATCATGCTTAAATCCTACTGAAGTCCTACAAAACAGCCAAAAAGAGATTTGAAAATGTGTGAAAATTATCTGCATATATGCTTCTCTCTCTTTACAGGTTTTAAAACTTCACTAATACCCAATAAGGCATAATAAGTGTGAAGCGGCCAGGTCAGAAGAAGACCGCTCACCAAATGCATGCAGAGTAAAATCGCAAAGGTGGCACTATGCGAAACGCTACAAAATTTGGACTGAATTTTGGACTTAAAAAAAAGGAGGAGGCTTAAATATGTGAAAATTATATATGTTTGCTACATGTAGGTGATCGAATATCTCACTAATGCTCAATAAGGCTTAATGAGCATATAGACTCGTCTGTGGTGTCGTAAGATACCATTCGCTACTTCATAGAAGCGTAGAGTTTAGTACGCGGATGATGAAATCCAAATAATCGTCGAAATTTCACAAATTTTTTGGACTTAACAAAAAAAAAAGATAATGATTTAACATTAAATTAAATATAAATTATAAAGTCTTAAAGAAATGAATTTGAAATTAAATTTATATGAACTTAATAAATATTAATATCATATGAAAATATACTAAATGAAAGTGAATTTAGTCACTTAGGCTTCGTTTGGGAAAGCTTTTTTAGTGCGTTTTGCTTTTGAGAGCATGAATTTTTAATTTTGATACACGTTTGAATAGTGTGCTTTTGAAGCTTTTAGCTCCATCTCAATCAGTCTGCTTTAGCCCCTTTTCAAAAAGCAAAACAAAACTTTTAAACCAAACTGAGCTTAGCACCACCACCAAAATGAAGGCTGAGCTTATTGCTTTATATGTTAAAACAAAAATGCTTAAGTCAAGCAAGAGTGAAATGTGAGATGAATACTTGACTCATAATGGATTGATAATACATTTAAATCCAATTTTAAATATAAATGGAACTTGAAGTTGAGTAAAAGATAGGGTAAGATTAGGTTTGATTAACTCAAATACAAGCAAGAACATAACTTGAATATTTTCCATTGAGCCTGATCATGGTTTATTCAAAAAATGCTAGCATTATAATATATTATTCTAAGTGAATAAGAAAAATAATAATAATAAATAATTTCAATCGAACATGATCAAGCTTGGATAATGAAGGTGAAACTTGATAATCTATTTACATGCTATAGAAAACTATAATGGTTAGTTGGCCAAGAAGAGTTAATTGAATATTTTGGCTTATATTATATTATGTATGAAAATGATGGAAGGAGAATAAGCCAAATGCAATGCAAATTCATGTCATACTTATAGGAAGTTTGAATGAAGCTAGAAGGGTAATTTTCAAATGAGGTAGAGTCCAAATCAAGCTCTAGAGTGGGATTTACAAAGAGCATGCCTTCTTACATTGCAACATCTATTTTAAAATGAATTGAGGATGGCACTAAATGAACACGAAATTAAAGCACATAAGATTTGTTGAGTGTTGTTTTCAAACTAAAGTGAAACTCAAATAAAATTCATAAGAGGTTTTCACTATAACTAAATAGCCTATTAACAAGCATAATTGAAACTTCTTACTAAATAATCAACTTGTATTCAAAAGAAGCTTGAATTCAAATAAGCTCGCTTAAAGGAAGTATAACAGCTTGTATGAGCCAATATCAAATTTGAATGTTGAATTTGCAAAGATCTAATAGGTTTTTAATGAGCATAAGTCAACCATTGAAGTTTAGGAATTATGCAAATAAATAAAGTGCAAGATACAATATTTTGAGTGCAAATATAAATCTAATTCTGCTTCACATATGTCACCAGATCTGCAACACTTTGTACAAGCAGACAGAAGAAGACAATAAATTAAATCCAGCACGAATGAAGGAAACAACCTTCAATCCAAAAATTAGAAAATTCTTATTATAATTATGATTTTCAAAATCAATGATTTTATTAATTAGATGAAATTATCTAAGCTACAAACACCTACATGTGCCCGAATATGAAGATTTAAAGTGCAAATTTTAATGTCTGAAAAGGTTGCACAGACTAAGTTGAAATTAAATAAAAATATGAAATCAATCGCATAATTCAGAAATAAAAATTATCTAAATTACAAAACACCCGCATGGGCCTTGACACTACGCTGAATACTTAAACTTAGCGTATGAGGATGCTGTGTAGGTTAATTCTCGGTTTGGTCTTAGGACCAGGTCCAGGTTAACAAAACCTAAAAGTCAATAATAATATTATAAGAATCTTCACTTAATAAAATATATGAGAAGCTAATTCTGTCAAATGATAGTAGATTTGATCCTCTATTATTAAATTAATAGAGTCGACAGGATCTAAAATAATAAATTAAATGATCAAACAATGCATCCACCTCGATGATGACTGTGTTGAATGAAGATTTCAACCGAAGGGGATACTTATCATCAAAATGTGCTTGCAAACTCAAATTGAATTAATCAAAAATCAAATCTCAATACTAATATAAAAATCAGATAAATTATTAAGTGTTAAATGCTTAAATAAAATTCAATCTTTAAATTCTTAAAACAAACTTTATTCAATCCACCTTCTGTAATAGTTTGTTAATGATAACAAATTAAGAAAACTCTAGCTCTCACAAAGGAGTCAGTGTCAAATCAAATATATTTATTTATTCAATCTCAATCAATCTCAAGCTAGCAAGGACGTGGCCTGTGTCCTCTGATTGTGTGGTTTGGCCAGTAGGCTCTACATATGATACAGTTACGACCAGAGTCCTCTGATCGAGTGGTTGCCACCAAATGACACTATTATATTACGATCATGACTTTAGCCCGTATGTTCACCAATGGCTCTATACCTTGAGATGTGAATTATAGGGTACACCTTATAAGAAAAAAAAACCTTCTGTCAGCTAAGATAGACTTAAGATTGTCTCCTTAGACAAACACCACCCCAGGTTTACAAGGATTACTTGGACGATGTAACCCATGGCTGCTGATAAGGATCTTTCTGCCAGGTTGGGTCGACAACCTCCTCTAAGTAGACTAGGGACCGCGACAGCTCGGGATGACGAAACCATGAGATTTAGATCGGGCACGCCATCATCCCCCCAACCATCCGCTTTAAGCTAATGATGATGAATTTCATAAATTCTAAATCTAAATTATAAAACTCTACATGTTGCTACTATACGCTATACATCAAGCGATCTAACGACTAGCCTTAATCGAAAGTTCTCTCAGCACTGAGAGGGGTAATTAATTATAAGTGCTTGCGCCTATAAGAAACCTGAAACCAGATCTAAAGTCCTCACCAAATAAGAGAAAAATCTCTGGGTAGTGTTTTATCTACTATTCCATCTACCTTCTCAAAATTTCACCGACACATCAAATCATACTCTCTTCAATATGAGAAGTCGAAGGCGAATTTTCAGAGCCCACAAATTTCTGGTGACTCCATTGGGAATATAGATTTCTCTTTCCATCTTTGGCTAGTAGAATTTAAGCTATAGTAATAGTGGAGTATAATAAAAATCAAAAAAGAAGAAAGAGAATAAATTATCAATGAAACTAAATCTAAGCTAATTATGTCATTATGACTAATCTGCTTATTTTTTATATCGATGGATCTTCAGAACACACCGTTCATCATGTAGCTAGGTCTCGGAGCTAACATCCGTCTAGTTAATGCTGTAATCAATATTGGGGATGTTGGAGCTACCATCCAATTTAGTAGTGTAAACTTCTCAGCCCTCGTTACTGCAAATAATTCTCTATTTAAAACACTTGCATATTGTACACACCAAGCTGTGCAGAGGAGACAACCTGAAACATTGTCAGCTAGAATACAAAATGTTCTTAAAGTGGCTAAGGCAAGAGGCTTAATGAAAAGAAAATTTCAGAGGGCTATGATGATCGAAGATACTAAGATTCCACCAAGAAAGTTATCATCTCTTATGGTAACTAGTCATCAAGCCAAGTATGCTTCGTGTTGTGAGCATCAGAGCATGACACTTGACGGTCTAAGAATCTAGTCGAAGGTCGGTAGCAGATATGGAGGCCAAGGCCCCACGATAAAATTTTGAAGAAAAAAAGAGGTGTGACATTTGATGCACATATTCAGAAATCCACCTCAAAAATAACTCATCAGAAGTTGATACCTAAAAGAAGGGATATCACTGATAAAAGACATGATGGTTGACACCCTGGAGAATCCTCTAGGGGATCCCGTCATCAATCAGGGTCACCCCCACGGTAGAAAGTTGACTATGATCGCAGTCCCCCAATGAAGAAATCTTTGTTCCTTATAATGAACCAGAGATCCATTGAAAGTGTCAATTAGAAATCCATGTGCAAGAAGATGATGATGAACAAGACACTATGGAAGTAGAAGTTGTCAATATGATGAGACATATAGATGAACTTTCTGGTCAACATCATCAGCAACATGAATCTAGTGAGCTTGAACCTGAGTTCGCTGCTTACAAAGAAGCGTCATGACAAAAGAGAGTAAATGATGGAGCTTCAATCTCTGCTGAAGAGGAAGAAAAAGAAGATCAAAATGAAAAGAAAGTAATGGGAGTTGAAACTGTTTATATGGTTGAACCAGGAAATGATCAACCTGGTACACGCTTTTATAATCAGCATCGTTGTTTAGCCTTAGCAACAACTGTCCCTGCAAATGCGCACGGAGAAGGACAATCAAGTTCTTCCCATGAAGATGAGCAAGGAGGACAACAATAAAAAGAAATAAAGAAGAAGAAGAGCCTGTATTGCATGACATAGTGGGGCTAGCTAGAGAGGAAAGACAAATATAGCATCAAATAGAAGCCAAAAAATAAGAAAATTTCACAGCTTGGTACCAAGATGAATGACATGATGGTATAAATGAATATCATGATGGATATGTTGGAGAAGAATATCACATCAAATGTAGCACATGTTTCATCTGCTAATCAACAGGTAGCTAATAATACAACCTCTATGCCACCAATTACTCTGATACCTCAAGCTCCTACAGTACATGCTATTCCTGAAAAGAGGAGTGAAGTTAATCAACTAACTCTTCAACCTATAATTCAAAATGTAGCTAATGCACCAGGAACAATAACAACTGCTCAACTAGAAATAATAATTAATGAAAAGATAAAGACAGTTATAGCTTCACAGCAGGCTAAAAAGCTGGTGAGTAAGGGTCGCCCTTACCCAATTGAATTTGATAAAGTGTCTTCCCCAAAAGGTTACTCGATACCAAAATTTAATATTTTTAATGGGCATGGTAATCCTAAGTAACATCTAGCCCAATTCAAGGCTACTTGTGATAGCACAGAAGGAAATGATGCACTACTTCTCAGCCAGTTCATCAGCAGCCTAACCTCAACTGCTTTCGAGTGATACGTAGAATAGCCGAATGATTCGGTCAAAACCATACCTGAGCTAGAGACAATGCTCGTGAAAAGATTCGCTAGTGCAACCAAGAAAATAACGATCTCTAACATTGCCTTGCTAAAAAAGAAAAAAGATGAGTCAGTGACAAAAGTCATAACCTATTGGTGTAACCTAAGCAAGAAGTGTGAACAACAATTAGAGGAAGAACATGCAATCCAACTGTTAATGGGCAATATAGATGATAAAATTGCATCATTTTTATGTATGCCGTCAATTACAACATTCCAGGACTTGCTCGATAAGGTGGCCAAATTTGGAAGCTAAATCACCCTAAGTCTGAAATCTATACATATAAATAAAAAAAACCTTCAGACTCAAGAAGAAACGAAACTTATGTCGCTTTCTATAGCTCAAGTGGTGAAAAAGTGAGTAATCTATAATGTGGATAAAAGAAAGCAGCCAATGGACAATGATGATAAGGGAAAGAAGCTTGTTCATCCTAATCCACAGCCAAAATTGGTATTAGGAGGCATGATAAACCTCAGACTTTTCCAGGTGGTGGAGAGCATCCAAAATACGTGACAAGAGATGATGAACGAATGCAGCCATCTCTTAAGAAAAAGATGAACAAAGAATATTCTTTTAGAAGGGATAGTGTGACTAAATTATTTCGACAAGCAATCAAAGCTGATCTACAATTACCAGAAATTAAAAGGGTTGAAGAAGCTGATCAAGTCAATAATCTTACTGTCCCAATCATCGGGTGATCAGTCATCCTATTGAAGATTGTTATATGGCTAGAAAGGAAGTATCTAAATTTACATTATCCGATAGTATTCTAGTCAACCCGAAAAAAGAGTCTACAAGGTTGATTACGTCCTCTTCCGTATCATCCATTAAAAACAAAAGGAAAGAAAAATCAATTCAGATTGAAGAATGGAAAACAATAGTCTCTAAGAAGACCGTGAAAATATTGAAGTAACTAAAAGGTGTCCCTAATGGTAAGTGAAAATCATCACTTGAACCTACATTGGACTTAAAAAAAAATGCCTAAACTAAGCATTTTGGCTTCTCAGCGGCATTTTGATAAAGCTACTTCATCACAGCACGAAGAGCAGTCTACTAAACATAGGCCTCATAAGTCAAAGAAGTTGGCTAAGAAAAAGAAGAGCAAGAAGAAGACTATAACTCAAAAAATTATTAACAATTTAGAGGAGTATCACCAGCTAACAAGACAACCATTTAGGCTTGTATACTTTATGCCTAAACTTCGTATTGTTGAATTGGATGAATAAGATAATGGTAAATCTTATCTGGCAGAGACATGTCGAATTATTTATGTGATATCAGATGTTCTTCAACATCAGTTATTCCAAAATGACAAGGGTAATCAGATAGACTCGACCAACCAATCAAAATTCTTATCAGGAAAATAAGAAGAGCCTGAGGAATTAACACCTGAATTTTATTTAATAACTCATAAGATAAATGTCAAAGAAGATTTAAGATTTATGTTTTACGGAAGAGTCAGACTCATCGATATCATCATGTATGAAATGTATGAAGTTGAAAAGTGAGTCTAGCCCTTTTGGTCAATCCTCCAGGATAAGAAGTGAATTTGAAGAAACTACTTCTTCAGAAGAATCTGAGCAAGATAAAGTGATTTAAGTTCAATTGAGAAGTGGTAAAGTCTTACGACCATCATCAAAGAAGGGAAATTCAAATAAAGACAAACACAAACAAATTGAAGTCAATGAAGATATCATTCCCAAAAATCCTAAAATAAAGCCTAAATCAAGCGAAAAGATGGATTATAATATTCTATCACATTTGAGAAAGATCTCTGCACAACTGAGTGTATATGAGGCTCTCTTGATGTCAAAAGACCTTCGAGAAACTTTGATACTGACTCTCAAAAATCCAGAGAGTTATGATGCTTACTTTGTCAAAAAATGTATGACTGAACCATTACAAACTCAAGATCTTCCATTAATCATATTTTTTGAAGAAGATCTTATGTTAAGAACAGCAAAGCACAACCGCACTTTATATGTTACCGCAGAGAGTGATGGCATTTTGATCAACCAAATATTGATTGATCTAGGTTCTTCTATCAATCATATGAGTCTCAAAGCATTAAGAGAATTATCACTTGATATCCAACATCTTTGGAGGGATAAGTTGATGGTTCATGGTTTCAATGAGAAAGGACAAAAAACATTGGGTTATTTTATTCTCCCACTCAAGTTTCGAGATTTGTATATAGAAGCCAAGTTTCATGTAATTGACGATGATACATTATTTACAGCTCTTTTGGGTCAGCCATGGCTGCATGAGTATGACATTGTCCCATCAACTATGCATCAGTGTATAAAGTACCTAAAAGATGGAAAAGAGTTCAGAATTTCTGAAAATCTACAACTATTCTCCGTCCATGAAGCAAAGATTTATGAAGATGCAAAATATCTCATTTCTAAAGAGCCTAAGCTAACAGAACCTCTTGAGGCGGTAGCATCCACTTCAGGGATTAAAAACCAACTTCAGAAGGTAAAAGAGCAGAAACAAAGAGGAAGAAAGAAGGCAATGCCAACTCTCCCTAAAGCATTTGATTCTACGCCTAAATCAAAAAGAGCAGTTCCTCATTTGGGAAGTGACACACAAGAAGAAGAAAATATTTCGGTCAAACTTAAGAGAACTTATAAGCTTTCAAGAAAGGTAAAGTATAAAATAAGTGATTCTGATTCAGACTATGACTTTAAATCTACTTATGGGAATAGGGTTCAGAGGATCGCATTAAGAAGGATCGAGCTTACTTGGCAGTGTAAAATGATTTCTTTAAAATTATACACATCCCTCAGCAGTACTTCAAAGAAATCACTCCACTGGAGATTCATAATATTGAAGAATTAATAATATTCTATGTGTCATCGTTGAGTGAGAGTGACGGAACAGGAACTCTATTTTACAAATCTAAAGAATCTCAACCTCACAATTTTGATCGACCTACTCAACATGAAAATTCTGATGAGATAGTGCTAACAAAAATACCAATATACTATCCACAAAAATTGCAAAGAATGATGCATAAGCTTAGAATTCATATTAGAACTACTAAACAATAAACTCAAATCTTTAATAAGATGTGGAGCCAAAGAAGTCCCCAAGCATCATGAAGAAGTGATAAGTTTATCCCTAAAGGTCTTAGGTTCATCCACAAATCTCATCAAAATAAAATTTATTATAATATAATAGAAGCTGAGATCAAAACTAATAATGACGAAGACGATAATTTCTATGAAATTCTTCTTACAAATGATGGAGAAATAGAAGCCAAGCCTGCGCCTAAAGAACTCAGAGATGGTGGACAAATAGCTATTATGGATGAACTCAAAGAAATCAACTTAGGAGCTGAGGATAATCCCCATCCATCTTTCGTTAGTGCCCTTCTAACTGATGAAAAAGTTGAAGAGCTAAAAATGCTACTTTGTGAATTTAGGGATTGCTTTGCCTGGACATATTCTAAAATGTCAGGTTTATTCCCTAATGTGGCTTTTCATAAATTGGCAATCAAGCCAGAGACAACACCTATTAAACAAGCTCCTAGGAATAAGATTGGGGATTGCATAAACTAAGAAGTTGATCAAAGCAGGCTTCATCCGGGAGGAGAAGTATGCATATTGGATAGCCAACATTGTCCTAGTTAGGAAGAAGAACGACCAAATCCGCATTGACTCCGGGACCTAAATAAGGCGTGCCCAAAAGATGACTTTCCACTTCCAATATCAGAACTACTAGTGAACAATACTTCCAACTTTGATATGTTCTCATTCATGGACGGATCATCAGGATACAATCAAATTAAGATGACTCCTGAAGATGAGAAACACACATCATTTAAGATGCTAATTGGTATATACTGCTACACAATAATTCCCTCTGGATTGAAAAATGCTTATACTTTTAATAGAAAAGAGAGATTTTCATTCTTTAGTTAAATACACATACACATGTATTATAGATTTAAATAAGTACGTGCCATTGTTTAAACCAAGGAAGTGAGATAATCTAAGACCTCATTGGAGCTACTTAAAGCCTCGTATTCTCAGAATATCTAGATTATATACTTGTTATCTTAAATACATACTAATGTATACATAACTATGAGAATGAGAATCATGCAAAAGATTGTATATTAATAATTTTATTTATTCATGCAAAACAAAGTTCTATCCAAATTCTAGTATATGTATACATAATAATAAAATCAAGTAAGTACGTGTCATTGTTATCCAGGAAAGTGAGGTAATTTAAGACCTCCGTGGGGCTACTTAAAGCCTCGTATTCCCGGGATGTCCATACTATATACTTACTAACATTCAAATATATATAAACATACACATGAATCATGAAAATAAAACAATACTTTAGCATGTTTAAGCTATAAACAAATGTAAATCATATAAAATATTCATAGCCAACATCAATTCAAATCTTCATTTATAATTTTGAAAATAGTTTTAAAATTTATTAGTGATAATAGCCACACATACAATAGGATTAATCCAACACATGCAACTTACACATAATAAAATTCAATTAATTCTTTTATTTGAAAATATGAATGGAAGATATCAAATGGTATACAAAATTTATAATGATTGAAATGGAATAATCAAACACTTCCACATAATCCATTCAACTATATTAATTCTTAAAATTAATCATATTAAATAAAATCATTTAAAATTAACCAAAGCTTCTTATGAAATTTGATGTTTATGTTTGAATTATTAAACATAAAGAGAAGAAATAATATTTACTATTTTGCCCCATCCCATGTGAGTGGTTTAATGTGTTTAAGGAAAGGTAATTAAATGAATTTTATGGATTGATTAAGTTTAATTATTTAAACAAATAATTTATTTTCCCTTTCTAAAGTCTATTTAATTTAATTAGTCATTTAATCATGAGCCTCCCATGATATGCAAACAAGAAATTAAAATTACAATGCACTTAGGGACATAATGCAATGAGGCTCATAATTAAATATTAATTAAATTAAATAAAAGTCTAATTAAATACTTATATGGTTTTCCCACACCCATGAGTTAACCATAATTTCCTTAGGGGTCTTTATGCTATTGAACACATAAAGAGAAACCCACAAATTCGATTTAGATTATCTGAAATAATTATCATTTTGATTTGGTTTAAATTCATCATTAATTACGTAATAATTCCTTAATTAAATCATAAGCTAATTAAATTAATTAGGTAGGGTAATTAGGTTAAAATTCTAAATTCTCCTAATTACCTTGCTAATAAATCCCAAGATAATTATGGGAGGCAAAGGACATCCCAAAGAATCAAAACATTCAATTTGAGATCAATTGGCCAAGTAATTAAGAAAAATTTTAAGCCATAATTAAGCATTGTTTATGTTCAAACATTGGAGATTTTATTTTTATTAAATTCTCCTCTATTTACCATTTCCAAAATGAGTTTATTTGTATTGTTAAGATTTTTCTATAATTAGTTATGAATTTTTAAAGTTCTAGCTAATTAATCAAAATTTTAATCCCTAATTAACCTTTTAACCCATCGGCACCATGCGAGAGCTGACGTGGCGTCGCTTTCCATGTGGTGCCATGGGATAGGCCACTTAATCGTCCCCAGTGGCTAAGTCAGCGGCGATGGACGCATTTTCATCCCCACCATCCGATCTCGGATCATATGGCAGAGATTAATTTCATGATCTTTAATGGATTAAGTCAAAAATCTAACATCTTAAATCACGCGCCCGTCTAATCACGCGAACGGATGATGATCCTTCAGACAGAACCAGGGAAGAGACACGCCCACCCTCCTGACGATTCGCTAGAGCTCGTGAGGCATCGGGATCGACTCGAAAATGTTTAGAGGAGATATCTAAGGAGATCCTACGGTGGAAATCACATGAAATAACAAAATCTTTTACAAAAGACCAACTCGTATTGGATTTTCTATGGTTTGCCGGAATTTATCTCGCTGGAGCTCAAGATCGGCAGTCCAATGACTAAGGTAGCTTCATCTTGAAGAGACAAAACCTTGTTGAGAAGCTCATGAGTTGCCTCCCCTCCGATAGCTCTATGGACCAAACGCTGCCGCAATAGTCGCCGGAGTTGATCTAGGAGTGGTCTCTGGTGCTTGAATCGATCGGGAATCGATTCATTTTGACTCGCCGAAATTTGGGGAAGGTGTGGGAGAAGTTAATTGAACTTTGGTGAGGTTTTAGTGGTTGGACAGACATAGGGCTCGGGTTAGGTCTCGCCGATGATGGGGAGCACAAGAAGGTTTGGGGATGCTCTGGGGATGCTCTTAAACTCTCAAGGAAACTCTCTATGTGGTTTGAATTGGATGGGGAGGAGTATGCCATCCTCCCTAATTAATTTGACGGCCGGAATCAATTCGGCTTTTAGCAATCATCCGACAGGCGCAGGCGGTCGGAGGTGTCAGTGATGGGCTGAGGTGGAGGGTCTTGAGTGGCTGCAAGAATGGCAAGGGTTGAGGCGGTGTGTACCTCCTCCCCCAAGTGTGCCAATGGTAAGCCATGGGTTAACTCACCCTCTCTTGACCCATGGATAAACCCAATCAGCTTTGGGTCAGGTGAGTCAATGGTCCATGTGTCCAAAATAAATTAAAAGTGGTTGTCAAGGGTTGGTGAGTAGGTAAAACCATACAAATGAGGATTTTTGTCTCATTTGGATGGGTTTACCTAATAGGTTTTTGGCCTAAACTGGGTCAAACATGGGTTCGGTTCATCTGGACTGACCCATGGTGACCCAAGAATGGGTCATGCTAAGTTTGGACTTGGTTTGGAAGGATTTGGCTCAATTTGACCAGGTCAAATTGAGTTCAATTGGGTTAGATTGACCAATTGGTCAAATTGGGTCAAATTGATGATTTAGGTAAGTTCATTTGATCATTTGGAATATATTGATTTAATTGATTCGGTTTAATTTGAAGTAGATTTGATTTTGACTCATATGACTTCATATAGATCAAATGCCCTAAGTTGACCAATTTGGTCAAATTGGCCAAATTTGCTTGGGTGGGAGGTTGGTTTAGGTTCAAATGATGATTTGAGAATGATTGTAGGTGTTGATTTGAATTGATTTGGATTTGAGAATGATTTAGTTCAATTTGACCCTTTAGGTCAAATTGGGCTAAATGAGTCAATTGGGTTGGTTTGATCAAATTAGGTTCAATTAAAGGTTGGGCCATGCTCAATGATCAATTCGTGATTGATTGGAGGCATTGGCTTGAATCAATTAGGTTTGGAAAGAGATATGGCTCAATTTGACCCTTTAGGTCAAATTAGGTTAACTTGGGTAAAAGGGCCAAATGAGCTTGATTATATCCAATTGGTGGTCAAATCATATTCAATACCCAATTAATGATTGATTGGAGGTAATTGGTTTCAATCAATTGAGTTTAGAATGAAGTTTGGTTTAATTTAGTTTATATATGCTAATTGGGTCAACTTGAGTCAAGTGATCAAATTAGCTTGGTTTGACTCAATTGATTATAATTGGTCAATCAAGGATGATCAACAATCATTGTAGAAGAGGTTGGATGGATTGATTCAATCCAATTTGGGTTGGATAGAGGTTTGGGTCAAATTAGTCCTTTAGGTCACTTTAGATCAAGTGAATCAAATGGGTCAATTGAGTTGAATTGGGTTGAATTAGGTTGAGTTGAGTTTGATGATTGATTTAAGATTGATTGATGGCTTTTATTGCAATTGATTTGAGTTTAATTGGGTTTTGAGTCATTAGGACCCTTTGGGTCAAATGGGCCAATTTTGGTTGATTGATTTGATTTGGCTCAATTAGTTTGATTGTAGGTATTGGAAAGGTTTGAAATAGAGATTTGAATAGTTGGAGTGCATTTGTGAAGTTCGATTGAATGGGCTTTGAGTTTGATCCATAAGGTGACGGTGGAATTGGTTTAGGTTAAGGGTTAAATTGATTTAACTTGTAGCTTGGATATGAAACCCAATTCAATTAAGGTTGATTGTGTTGGCTTGGGGTTTGGTTTTGGATGAGTGTATAAGCATGGGTTATGGTTTAGGCCATAGGGTAGGTCGGGCCTATTTACCCTAGGGTATGACCTAAGCTCGGGGTATGCCTTCTTAAGTCCCTAGGACTGGGTTTAGTGTTTCCCTAATCACTAGTTGTGTCCTATGACTAGAGAAATCCTAGTGTCTAGAAGACTCCTAAGTCTAAGGAAGAATAAGTCAATTCTCACTGCAAAAGTGAGGTCAACAGACCCAAACGCCCCTTAGACCCAATTTGGTCAATTGGTCCAGTTAACACAAATTGACCAAACTTAACTTATATTAGTCATGTTGAGCCAAACCCAACCAAATCAACTCCAAATCCAACCAAACTTGGTATCATTCATCTTTGAACCACTCCACACCTACCCCTCCATTTAGCTTGGCCAGACACTTTAGGATTCCTTAAACTCATACCAATTGACTTAACTTGTGCCAAAGCTAATTTTCCCAATGATTGACCAAGGAAAGCCATGACCACAAGGTGACAAACCTTAGTTCACTCACCATGGTAAACCCTTCTTACCGCTTCTACCTCAAATCTTGTTAACCACTAGAGAGACTCCACCTTATCAATCCCAGGCCATTTCCAACACCCCCCACTGCATAGGTGGTTTCCCATGGTAGTACTAAGCTAAAATGGAGGTTCACATGTAGAGCACAATACAATGGAATTAAAACAACCCAAGGCATTCAAAAGCTTCACTTGCATCTTAGAGCTAATCCCCAAGCTTCCTAGAGTTTCTCTTGCATCCCAGCTCTGGCCTTCGTCAAAGTCTTCCAGGCCTGATCATCTTAAATACCCACTATCACTAAACCTCACTCCAACCACAAATAGACTCATCTCACATTTTCCCCACATCCCCACAATCAAAAATGAATCAAGCCTCACTTGATTTGAGCACCAAAGCATAGAAAATTCAAATTTTAGTGAGCCACGATGGAGCACTGATCTTGAAAGTAATCGACAAGGAGGCAAAGATAGATCTTCTCAGCAGGGCTTTATCTTTACTAGACAAAGCTATCTCCGATGAGAAATCCACTAGACATTAGTTGTAGTGAGGTATAACTCCAAAACATTAGATTGGTCGTAAGATCTTGGTCTTTGGTGAAGTGATTTTGCATTTTGTTCAAATTAAGCCGTAGGGATCCCTAGTATTATGCTTCTAGATCATTTTGGATTCTTTTCTCTCAAGAATCTGAGCTCTATTAACTCAAATTAAGTAGTGAAAGGTAGACTGTCTCTGCTTCTCATCAGAGCTTGAAGATGAATCATAGACCATCTAATCCACATAATTACAATGGATGGTCGTGATTAACATGCAATACAAATTCGATTTAACCCTTTATTATTCACAGGATTAAGCCAAGCTGAACAACCTGAATCAATCCTACATCTGCTACCATCCTTATCAATGCCATGAGAGACAATTTAAATACTTAATGCCATATTGTCGCGTGTAAAGCGTGACTGACTCGACATTAATTGTGCAACACTTTTTTATGAATTGTTAATCTATTAATTATATATGAAGTAAAGATTGGGGAAACCCTATCTATAACCTTGAAAGTAAAATCACATTAATGCTCGTGAAATAATTGTAGCTAGGCAAGTCTTGACCTCCATCGTCTTCATACGTACTTTAGATAGCTATGTTAATTACCTGAGACTGGACTAATTCCTCAAAGAATTTATACTCCCCTTGTTATAGATTATCCTTAATAATTTAGAAAACTATATAAAATATAAATAATAAGATAAAGTCCCTAGGAGGCATTGCAATAAAAAAAAAGCTTCAAATGATGCCTAATGTTAAATAATGTTCTCATTAGAATCCCTTATAATGGCAAGTTGTTGATGAGTCTCCACTCTAACCCTTGAGAATGCACGTTGGTAGGGGAAAATTGATGGTTACCACATGTTGGATAGGGTATTAACTATAATAGACTCATGAAGGTAAATGATAAGCAAAAGCAGACCAAACTCATACAAGAGATATTTACAAGGAAGCCTTAATAAGTAACTAGTATTGGAGTGATCCTAACTAAAAGTCTCCATAAGAGCAAGTAATTGATAGAGCCTCTGCTCATGCAAAAGTCTCAAAAAATAGAAATCTTAAAAGGTACATGATTTTCACTTATTAAAAAAAAATCTCATAACCTAGACATAAGAAAATCAAATCCTACTGACCCATAAATGTTAGGCATCATAAACCTTAACAAATAAAGAATTTATATTTACCTAAAAAATCATAAAAGGCATGTCCTTCAAAAGATATACATTTCTACTTATCTAAACATCTAAAAAAAAAAAAAAAAAACTTAACTTTAAAAGATATACAAGTTTACATTCATCTAGAGGTTTTAAAAATACATGACGATGGAAAAGCCTTGTGGGTCATTTTATGCTTACTAAAAATGATCTATAGAGACACATAAATGTGCATAAAAAGACTTTAAAAAAACTTAGTTATTAAGGTAACAAGCATTTATGTTGTGTAGATGGATGTTGCAATATAATAAAACTATACATTTAAGCACCTCAATAATTATTTAAGTAGTTTGAATGCACCTTTCCAATTTTCTCTTGTTGATAAATATTTGGTTGGTAAGCTTTCATTACAAGTTATAAGGACTATTTAAAAGGTCACCACCTTGGGGACTAATTATTTATTTATTTTTCATAGCCTCAAAAAATATTTTGCTAAACTTTGAAATGATGGAAAATTATACTATTATATTTATTTCTAGAATACTGAAAATTAAGAATTTTTTTATTTTGATAATCAATGGTCACATGACTTTATTTTTTTCTCGGGATGGTCAATCGTTCTTGTTTTGGATAGCTTTTCGTCATTTTAGGATCCATCTATTTGATAAGCTATTCTTTTCACATTAACTTCACTAATTGAAAAACATCTATGCATGAATGCCCTTACTATAGCGTTCAATAGACTTTTTCTTCTAAAAATATTGATTTCTTAGCTCAATTTAGATTGGATTGAAAGAATTTGGTTATTATCAAAGAATGGTTATGAAAAAAAATCCTAAATTTTATAAGCATTGTCATCCATTTTAACATGAGGATTCTCAAACATGCCAAAAATCCCCTAAATAGTAATGTTCATGACTCAATAAGTTTATCAATTATGCACCTTAACTTTGCAAACAATTGGACCACACAAATATACTGGCTCTTAAATTTTTACTTTATTATCAACAAATTTAAGTACTTCCTCTAAGAAGTCAAATATCATGCCAACAAAATGAACTATCTATTACATCAAAAATAAAATAATCTTATAATTATTTTGTGGAGCTTGATTTTATCAATATGGTATATAACACCTAGGCACTGCAGATGTGAACATAAGGTCTTGGCTTAAGAGGCAGAATAAGTAGCGTGTTAGCACCAGGAAGACAACACCATGGCATTGGGATCCATTGATTTGCTTTGGAAAGATAGAGAAGCTAGTGCCTCGGTGTTGTGGCTCTAGGACCTAGGAACCAAGGCGGAATGATAGAGAGGTCAGCGACTCGACGCTATAAAAGCAATGCCATGGTGCTCGAACTTGTGTCATAGAATAGCACTAGCAGGGTCACACGCTAATCGAGAGACTTCGTATGTAAGCATTTTTTTTTTTACAATTTTTATGAATCTTTTCGAAAATTCTCTTATGTGTGAGAGTAAAATGGAGTGCCCTAGAGTGATTGAAGTGTGAAGAGGCTCCAAATAAGTGTAATATGTATTATTCTCCTCGATTTTTCTTTTAGTGAATTTCTTGGTAGTGTGGCTCTATGGTTTTTTTTTCCATTTTCAAGTCTTTCCACTTTAAATATGGCATCTTCTCTGTGATTACTTTTACTTTGGTTTCATTTATTCCATATATGCTCTAAAATACTTGAACTGATTTTCCATTCATGCTCTTTTATCCCCCCAACAACTAGTATTAGAGCCTGAAGATTTGAAGGTTTAGCTCGACTGAGAGCAATGGCTGATGATTCAAAGTTCATGGTTGAGGAGTTCAATGGGACGAAGTTTGCTTTCTAGAAGATGCAAGTTGAGGATTTACTGTACCAAAAGAAATTGTATTTGTCACTAGATAGGATTGCTAAGAAACCGGAATCAATGTCTATGGAAGAATGGGAAGTACTCGATTAAACAACACTAGGTTTGAGTCAACTCTTACTGTCCTCATCTATTGCTTTCAACATTATGAATGAGAAGACTACGACAAACCTTACGACTATATTAACAATAATGTATTAGAAACCATCAGCTTCAAAGAAAAAAAATTCTTAATGAAGAGTGATGTAGAACATCATATGGATCAAGAAATTAGAGCTCAAGGCCCATTTATAAGATCTCAAGCTAAAGCTCAAGAAAATTCAAAGTAAGAAGAAGGCTTAGCTCATTAACTTGTCAAGGCTCATTTTGTGATTTCAACTTTTTTTAATTATGTAATTTTTAATTTTCTTCTAGAAACTTTAGGTTTGAAACTATAAATTTAAAAATTCAAAGCATGATATGTGAGGTGGTTGAATCCATATAAAATAATAGCATATAAAATAGGTGGATGACATAAAATTAATAAAGTAACTTAATGCTTCACATTAATATGGTCACCCAACTTTCCCTTCATATTTTGAATTCTTTTTCTTTTAAAAGATGATTGTAATGACTATAAATAGCTCCCATTGTTAGAATAAAAGGAAATCTTTTGGCGATTACAAATTATTTGAGTTATTTTTGTAGTTTGAGAGCTTGGTTGACAAACCTTAGCAATCCTTGATGGGAACTCTAGTTATCTAATATATCTTTCTCTCCTCACCTCCAATACCGAAGGTAATTTATTTAAATCTTTCTCATACCATTTAACATCATCTCTAACCATACAGTAAGCCTACTACTCTCCTCTATAAGCCTACACCTTCCTTCCACTCAATAATTCCTCTATTTTATTGATTATGACCTAGTCCTAGTCCTTACACTAAATAATCATTTAAACCTTATAATTCTCAATTAACTACTCCATATCATAAATACATATCATAACCTAAACCTCTATAAGTATTTTTAGCCATTTATCTCACTTAAATCTTATTCCTTATAGCTACATTTTAGATCAGCCTAATTTAGTCCAAATTAAACTAATTTAGGTCATCCTACTATCATATTATCCTATGTCCATTATTATCCCACCAAAACTTTAAAATATATCTTTAGATATTAATCTAAAGATCCATGGCTATTTGATTCTCTCAATCTCACCAAAAGAAAGAACACTCACCTCCATCAAAGAGGCTCTTTAACATGATAGTTGATGGAATTCCAATTGTTGAACATTTAAACAATTTCAACACTACGATGAATCAATTGTGCTTCATTAACATCAAGTTCGATGATGAGGTAGATGCATTATTACTCCTATCTTCATTGCCTAATAGTTGAGATGAACTAGTCACTTTAGTGAGCAACTCTTCGGGTAACATGAAGTTGAACTTCGACGACATAACTGGGTTAGTGATGAATAAAGAAGTCTGCAAGAAGGCGACAATGATACTTTAAATGTCGCCTTGAATGTTGAAACCAAAGTAAGGAGTTCAGACATGGACTCGAGCAGAAGCCGATCAAATTCAAAGAAAGGAAAATCCATGAATGGAAGAGAAAAGGGTAAGGTGGAGTTCTAGAACTGCAAAAAGAAAGGGTACTTCTATGAAATCAAGTGGTAGAGGACAAGACAGAGTACACACTACAAATATCTCCACATAAAAAGCTCAAGGTGATTATCTAATCTCATATTTAGATAGTACTAAATTGTGGATAGTCAACTCAGATGCCTCTTTTCATATAAGTCCCAATAAAGAAGTGTTCAAAATTTACACCTAAAGAATCTAGGGAATGCGTACTTGGGGGACAACAAGGCCTGCAACATCATAGGTAAAGGTGATGTGGACATCAAATTGCCAAATTGATATGTTTTGAAATTGAGGGATGTTAGCTGTAATCCATGCTTGAAGAGAAATTTGATTTCAATGAGTCAACTTACACAATCAGGATTCTTGACCACCTTCATAAGATATTCGTTGAAAGTGACCAAAGGTCCATTAGTGATGGTTGAGGGCAACATTGAAGGGATGATGTGTCTAATCAATCAGGTGTTAGAATTCATTGGAGTTGTTGAAAAAGGAGATGCAAGGTGTGGTAGTAGAGGCTTGGCCATATGAACAAGAAAAGTATAAAGTTTTACTTTTCAAAAATAAGCTTCAAGATTTAAAATTTATTAATCTATAATTTCTTAATGAATGTATGTATGAGAAGAAAAATAGGGCGAGCTTCTCTAAAATTAGTGTAAAATTAAGGCCAAAGAAATTGGAGTTAGTACACATAGATTTATGAGTTCTCACTCTTGTTCAAGCTATTGGTGGATCATCATATTTTGTTATATTTATTGACAATTTTGCCAATACGATATGGATATACTTCTTGAAACACAAATATGAGGTATTTGATGTGTTCAAGAAGTGGAAGGCTCTAGTAAAAAATGAGACAGGTTGAAAAATGAAATATCTCATATTAGATAATGGTCATAATAGAAAGTTCAGGGGCTATTGTGCCTCAAAAGAGATCAAGCATAAATTCACTGTGCCAAGGACACCATAATAGAATGGTGTGACAAAACGCATGAATAGAACTACTACAGAGCATGCCAAGAGCATAAGGTTACATGCAGGGTTCCCCAAGAAGTTCTTGGCAGAAGTAGTAAACATTATTGTGTATCTGATCAATACAAGCTCTTTAGTATCTTTGAATGAAGACCTACTAGAAAAAGCGTAGAGTGATAACGAAGTAAATCTATCTCACATAAAAGTATTTGGTTGTACATCATATGTTCACGTTAATGTAGAGTCTAGGAGTAAACTTGATCCGAAGTCTATCAAGAGTACACTCATTGGATACGATTCAGATAAATTTGGATATAAATTTTGGGATTATCAGAATCTGAAGTTCATCAAGAGCAAGGATGTTACATTCAATGAGAGGGAAATGTACAAGGATAGAAATGAGACTCAGAAAGATTCTTCAAACACTGTAGAAGAATCATCCAAATACTTTTAAATAGAAGGTGAAGATGTACAGGGGGACAATCAGGACTGTGCTCAGGCAGAAGAAGCATGGGGAGTATCTTAGACACCAACCGTTGAAATCAAGAGATCTAATAGAGTCTCTCGACTCCTTTCTTTTATTATTTACTGCTGATTAATGGTGATGAACCAGAGTTCTATGAAAATGCCATCTAAGTAGAAGTCTTAAAAAAGTGGGAGCGTGCCATGGATGATGAGATGTCATCTCTCATGTAAATTTAGACATCATTTTATGACAAGGCTACTTGATGGGTTTACAAACTAAAAGAAGATCCAAATGGCAACAAGTGTTATAAGGAAAGACTTGTTGTGAAGGAGTTTCAGCAGAAGAAAGGAATTGATTACACTTAAATTTTTTTCCTTGTAGTTAAGATGACAACCATCAAGGTTGTCTTAAGTATAGTGGCAATAGAGCATCTCTGAAGTTGATGAATGTGTAACAAGTTGCTTTTATGGGGACTTAAAAGAAGAGTTGTACATGGAGCAACTGCAGGGATATATGATTACAAGAAAAAAGAAAAGCCATGGTATGTAGGCTCAAGAAGAGCTTGTATGGATTGAAGCAGATATCGAGACAATGGTACATAAGGTTTGACAGGTTCATATCAAATAGTGGGTACACAATATATTAGGTTAATCATTCGTGCTAAGTCAAGAGATATGAAGACTACTACATTATTCTTCTCTTGTATATAGATGGCATGTTGATTGAGGATCAAACATGAAGAAGATGAAGAACCTAAAAGAGTAGCTTTTAAGGGTGTTTGAAATGAAAGATATAGATCCAACTAAGAAAATCCTCGGTATGAGAATTAGCAGGGGTAGGAGTGCAAGCAAACTAAAGTTTTTTTCAATCAAAGTATATTGAAGAGGTACTATAAAGGTTCAACATGAATAAGGCAAAACTAATGAGAACTCCTTTGACTAGTCACTTTAAACTATCTAAGGAATAATCGCCTAAGACTGAAGTAGAGCAAGAACATAGGAGGAAAACTCTATATGCTTCAGCAGTTGAAATTCTAATGTACGCCATGACATGTACCAAACTCAATATTGCACATGCAGTGAGAGTAGTCAGTAGATATATGAGTAATCTAAGCAAGTATCATTGGGAGGCGGTGAAGTCAATTCTTAAATACTTGAGAGGAACAATCAATAGGGCACTTTATTTTGGATGTACAAGGATCAAACTATAAGGGTATATAAATTCAGATATGGCATGAGATTTGGATGGGAAAAAGAATACAACATGATATATCTTCATATTATAAAGCACAATGGTGAGTTAAGTTTTCAAGTTATAAAAGATAGTTTCACTCTCAACCACAAAAGTTGAGTATGTTGTCATGACAGAGACTAGCAAGGAGATGATATGGCTATAAAATTTTTTAATAGAGCTAGGAAAGGGGCAAGAAAATGATAAGCTTTATAGTGATAGTATGAGTGTCATTCATCCAGCCAAAAATATTGTATTTTATGTTAGAACGAAGCACATATAGTTGAGATATCATTCCATCCATACACTCCGAAAAGATGGTCAATTATCTTTTGAGAAGATACATGCGGCTGAAAATCTTAGGACATGTTGACCAAGGTGGTTATTCAAGAAACTGAAGTTGTGTTTAGCTTTAGTTGGTGTTCAGGCAAGTTAAGGCAAGGTGAGCCACACTGTAGCTTAGATTATGAGAGATATTATGAATATGGAGGAGCAAGATTGATTGCAATCAATCTCCAAGTAGGATATTGTTATTTTGTTGAGCCAGATTTTGTCAATCTAGTGTGTATCATCTCGATGTCACAGATGCAACACCTTGATGCTAGAAAAAGAGATCTTTGCTTCAAAGATAGAAAAAGTAGTATCGACACTACGAAGATGGTGCCACGATGTTGGGATACGTGGATTTGCACCAAAAAGGCAAGGAAGTTAGCGCCTCGATGATACAAGATGTAACGTTATGGTGCTAGGACCAAAGCACCAAGGAAAAATGATAAAGAGGCCAGTGCCTCAACGTTGCAGGAGTAGCATCGCGATGCTTGAATCCATGCAGAAAAGCCTAGATGATAGCAGTGTCAATGCCTAGGCACCAGGTCGTGGCGCTAACACCTATGCGCTAGGGTCACGACACTATGAGTCGAGAGACTTCATATTTATGCAAGTTTTCTACAATTTTTTGAAACTTCTTCAAAAATTATCCTAAAGTGACTGAAGTGTAGAGAGGCTCTAGATAAATGTAATTTGTACTATTTTCTTCAATTATTCTTTCATAGTAGATTTCTTGATGGTATGGTTTAATAGTTTTTTTATCCTATTTCTGATTTTTTTTCAACATTAAATCTGGTGTCTTCTGTGTGATTACTTTTAATTTGGTTTCATTTGTTCTGTGTATGTTCTGAAACACTCGAACTAGTTTTCTGAGCGTACACTTTGATTGCCCCAACACCTACACAATGAGAAGGTAAATTTTCATTAAAGTTTATTCTTTCTCGCTTTCTTCCTAATTTAACCAATGGACACGAAAGTCTCATTATAAATCATTTGTCATTGACTAAATTTCCTCTTGTGCTTAATGTCTCAAATGCTGAGCCTATTCATAATTTCATTTTTATCGTCGTATTAGTAAATCTGAAGTTAGTGAAGCTTTAAAGAAAATGAAATGTGGAAAAGCAGTAGGACCGGATAATATTCCAATAGAAGTATGGAAATGTTTGGGTGATCAAGGAATTTCTTGGCTTACAAATCTTTTTAATGTTATTTTAAAGACTGAAAAGATGCCAGATGAGTGGAGAAAGAGTTTGTTGGTTCCTATATTTAAGAATAAAGGTGATGCACAAGAGTGCAAATTATAGAGGAATTAAGTTAATGTGCCATACATTAAAATTATGGGAGAGAGTAATTGAGCATAGGTTACGATGTGAAGTTTCTCACAATCATTTTGGTTTCATGCCAGGTAGATCTACTATGGATGCTATACATTTGTTAAGAGGTTTGATGGAGAAGCATAGAGAAAATAAGAAGGATCTACATATGATATTTATTGATTTAGAGAAAGCTTATGATAAAGTCTCAAGAGATGTTCTTTGGAGAGTTCTAGAACAAAAAAAAGTTAATATTGGTTATATTCAAGTCATTAAGGATATGTATACTAGAGTGCATTTGTGTCCAAACACAAGGAGGATTGACAAAATATTTTCCTATTTTTTTGGATTACATCAAGGATCAACATTAAGCCCTTATCTTTTTACTTTAGTTATGGATGTTCTTAGGCATTTACAAGAAGATGTACCTTGGTGTATGCTTTTTTGATGACATTCTTCTTGTTGATAAGACTAGAGAGGAGTCCAAGAAACTTGAATTATGGAGGTCAACTTTAGAGTCTAAAGGTTTTCGTTTAAGTAGATCTAAAACTGAATATATGGAGTGTCATTTTAGTTGTAGAAGTTTTAGTAGTAGTTTTGTGACTTTAGGTGATCAAGCCATTAATAAGAGTGAGCGATTCAGATATTTAGGCTCTATTGTTCAAAATGATGGTGAAATAGATGGAGATGTTATTAGTAGAATTCAAGTTGGATGGTTGAAGTGGAGGAATGCATTTGGCCTATTATGTGATAGAAAAGTTCCACTTAAACTTAAGGGAAAATTTTATAAGATGGTGGTAAGACCGCAATGACTTATGGTGAATGGCCAATAAAAGAGAAACATAATACTAAGTTAAGTGTTACGAGATGAGGATGCTCGTGGATGAGTGGCTTTACCCTTAGAGATAGAATGCAAAATGAGTATGTTCGGGAAAAGTTGGAGTAGCTCAGGTAGATAAGATTAGGAGAGTCGCCTTAGATAGTTTGGCCACATAAAGCACCGTCCAGGACTGATTAGGAGAGTAGATGCATTAGATTTGTCTTATGTTAAGAAAGGAGGTAGACCTAAAAGACTTGGTTAAAATGTATAAAAAATGACCTTAGTATACTTGAATTAAATGAGAATTTGACACATATGACACAATGGAGGCTAAGGATTCATGTAAACCCACCTGGGATTAAGGCTTGTTGTTGTTGTTGTTGTTGTTGTAGTCATATGATCATTTTAAGAAACCTACTTCAAATTGAAAGCATAGAAGCAAGAAGAAACATCATGAGAATTCCCAACATTTCACTAGAGTGTCAATTACATTATTAAATAAGCATAAATCCATTAAAACAAACATCATACAATTTGAATGAATTAAAGTAGTTTATCCTGCATGGTAATAGTTGATAATTGTTATTAATCAAATAAAATAACCACATCCAGAAAAAATATTTCAGTAATTATTTTATGTCAAATAAATAAATATAAAAAAATGGTAGTAAAACTTTAAAAAATGCCTAATTTTATGCATTAATAATAAAATTGATGAAATTAAGAAGAAAAAAGTTATAATGAAAATTTTTAAAAGAAATGGTTTACCTCAATGATATTGATATTATCTGGACAAAAGAATGAAAGTTCATCCCAACACTCGACAACTTCTTAATCATGTCAATATATCTGTGCAAATGATCTCCTTCCTTTGATTTTCATCAATAGAGAGGAGAAAAATGAAGAATATGGATTTTGGGAGATAGCTAAAATGAAGAAAACTAGAGAAATCCAATGATTTGCCATCCTAAGATGAAGAAAATTACTGGAAGAGGAAGTGAAAATTTCATATCTACCTTCTTTGATTATCCATATTTCTAATCCCACGTGAAGGTTCTTCAACTATCAACCTTTGTCTCTCTTCTCACGCAAAGGCTTTTCGGCTTCTATCTTTAACTCTTTGCTCCTGGGCTTCTGTTTATTATAGAGAGAATAGCGACAGTACTTTCTGTGAAATATGAAGAGTTGATATGAAAAGGTTGGATATGAAAATCATAATAATGAAAGGGTGTGAAATGAACGATCAGATTTTGAAATTTTAGGATTTAAATTAAATGATGAAGGACTAAGATTTAATATTAAGAGAATCACAAATTACTCTTATTATAGTAGTATATATAAAAAACAAAAAATTTGAAAATGGCTTCAGAAATATATCCACGTTCTAAAGTCCTAATATTCCAAATTGGATATAAAAATTGAAATTTTCGAAGTGAACATGGGAAAAATTATCTCTTCAGGTCATTTAATGTTTCCATCATAACCAAAAAAGGTAACAAAGCAAAATTCACTTCAACTAGAATTATCCTCATACCACATAATTTCCTAGTTTTTTTGTTCTATCATAGCCACATAATGTGACATAAATTAGTCGATAATATACAATGGCATAATTATGTATTCCTTTTATGTTATGCTTTGTTTCCATCAGAAGTATCATCTAGTATGTAGCTTGAACTATAGCAATCATCCATTTTGCGATAAACCCCCTTTCTTGCCATTATTTTATGATGGAAATCATAAAATATTTCTACAAATTTATCAATAATTAGTCGTAATAGAATTATCTGAAATCAAGTGTATCATAGAAGCTTTGAGGCTGTCAACCATGACTAGTTATCCTCAAATTTGCATAAAAAATTTGCCAATATATCATTTAAGAAATAAATCCCAAAATGGTCCCCTGACAATTTGCAAGTGGCCAATGTAGTCGCAGAATATCAAATTGCTCTAATTTAGTCTCTAACTATACAAAATTGATCCAAAATGATCCCTCATGTAGAAATAATAATAAATATTGACTATATCAAATTGATCCTAATTTAGTTCTCGAAGGATCATTTTGAATTAATTTTGTACAGCTAGAGATTAAATTAGAGCAATTTAATACTCTAGGACTTAACTGACCAATTGCAAATAATCAAAGGACCATTTTAGGATTTGCCTTACCATTTAATGTCCTAGAACTCATAATATCTAAAATCAACAAAACAATTATAGTCCAGCATTCAAAAACTTATCTTGGTAGGAAAAACTTTGGGGTTATACATAGATGGAGCACATGTAAGTTTCTTTGCATAATAAACTCATATAATATCCATTCATTTGCACTATAATCAAACAGTTATAAGGACAAGATCCAACAATAAGAGCTGCAAAGTATCAAATATTGGTGTATAGCTATTATAGAAAGTCCAGACTGTATACTTTCAGTTTTCTTGGAGAACATAATAATGGAGGACAAAATGGCTAAAGAGAATTCCAAAATGATTTTATGATGCAATAAAAGAAAATCAATTACCAACTTACCAACTTCAATGCACAGAGAAGTTCACCCAGTTGATGTCATGGACCTTGAAGAACTTGAAGCTAAGGCAAATATTGTAACATTGAAAACATGAAATGCTTTAGAACCTGCAATGAACAAAGAAAAGAATATTACTTCTATAGGCATACTAACTGACAGAAGATCATAAACATTGGAACACAAAACATTTTACATGTAACAAGACTACTTTTATTGAGTCCCAAAAGTACTGTAAAAAATAAGTAATACATTAACCTATTAGGCAAGTATTTGTCAAAACTTAACAAAGAGAACATAATGATCTTATAAAAGAATTGGCTTATACTTCATAATTAGGCAACTTACGGATTCTTATTCCTTTTATTCTATAACCAAGATGAGAACACCTCATTGAGTTCATATTTTTCATTAATCAAGAGTTGCTTAAAAAGAAAGCATTATTTCCTTGATTAAAGCATTCCAAAGAAAGTTGATCAGCTAGTTAAAATAATCTCTCTAGTTTCATACAAAGAACTAGTTCCATACTCGATACATCCCTAACAAAAAATGATTCATCAACCCTGGTTGTCAATGTAAAGTTAAACTTCAACTCAGCAAGCTGTGATTTTTCATGTTGCGTAATGATAGAGATATGAGGGTCTACACTCGTCGAAAATAAAAATCTTATATGATACATACGCAAGCAAGATAGCAAATTTAAACTTTGAAGTTTAATCATTTTATTTGTATTTTTAAATTGCAATTTATTTAGAATATGTGCCTATGAGAATAGAACCTATTTTTTCAAGTAACTCACTTTGTGCTTACCCATTTAACTTCGCCTTATAGAAATTGGGGCAACTGACCAAGAAATTTAAGAAATAGAAATATAAATATCTCAGAGATGTAAAGGAACTTTCAATAAAAGAACAGAAAAATACATCAACCATGCCTAATCATACTAAATATAACTTCGGCAGAAAAATCAAATAAAATTCTACAACTTATAACTTGAGAGTGATAAAAGAAATGACAACATGACGAAGCCATGTCCCACCAAAATTAAATCAGCATTGTGCATCAAACCTTTCTTATGCAATTAAAGCTAAAGGAACATTTCATTCTAAAAAAATATCGCTATCAATTTAACCTGACCTAGCCCAAGTTGATATATAGATAAACAAAACTCAGATAGTGCTAATTATGATATCTGCTAAAGGAGGTTCAGACCCTAGTGATTAACCATTTACTTAAGAAAGGATTAAGAAAAAAACCTTTAAAGTGAATTAAATGATGGAAACTTAACAATCTGCAGATGTTAAGAATGAGTCATTTGACTTCAAATTATACCTTTATGCTCTGTAAATAACAAAAGATAAACTCTATAAGGTTGGAAATTAGGTGAATAGAATGAAGCTATAAAAAAGGATGCCAAGCAGTTCTAACATGCAATAGATGGTCGGTCTTCCAACAGAAGTGAAATGGAGTCCGACCAATACAGGATATGAATATACAATAGAAAATTAAGAAGCTTAAGAATGTTAATCAGTTGAACTATACGCTTCAACCAATCACAAATTTCCTTTAGATGATACTTGTACATGATCAATATTAATGATTGCAATAGATGCTTGATATGCAAATTATTTGCTCAGCTTATCAAACAATAACTAGCAGATATCCCACAAAATGATTATGCTTAGCCATCTATCTGTTCAAGGATGTATTTCATGATAAGCCTTATTCTGAGAATTTTTGTATATTATGGCAGTTGTTGTATGTTTAACTATTTCAAATTGGTTTCAAAGGACCAATTTAGTGCTATAATAGCAATTTCTCTTGCTTCTTCCAAATGGAAGCTTATAATCAACTTTTAAAACTGTCTTACAATTTTGTTGTGATCAGATGATTTGAGCATAACTTCATTGTTGCCTTGTTAGTGTCGTTTTTATGAACATCAATCTGGTATTAGGGTTTCTCTTACCACTTGATGAAAGTATACTGACGTGTAGAGAAAAACTAGGGTCATGGAACTCTATTACAACTAACAGTGTCGAGCAACATTGGCTTTCTGGTGCATGGACCAAAGACACTCGTCAATATAAATTTAGTCAGTTGCGTGATTTTCTATCATGCTCCAAAAGCATAGCAGTTCATTATGAATTCGCCTATGGTTTGAAGAGGATTCCTAATGCCTTTTTTAGCTTGGCTGAGTAGTTCATGCCTACAATTTATTGCCCCCAACCTTTATTCAAGATATATCCATGTTTTATTTGAAAGAAATAATCAAGATCAGACAGAATTTTCTTTGAGCATCGTCTTTTGGAAGACTCGCTGATGGAAACAGAGGCATGGGGTACCTGGTAATGAGAACATAATCATGTATTGGTGCAGGAGGCATGGAAAGCAAGACAAAAATTAAGGAGCAGGCTTAGCCATTCTCCTCCATTAAACTCCTTCATGAAACTGTGCAATCTGTTTGCCATGCTTGTTGTATTTTCTTATCACCTCTCAGATATATACTGCTGGAATGCATCAAATGGGAAACCAAGCCTTCTCAGGTGCCGCTGAGAAGGCTTACTATTGCAGCTTGCCATTGAATTTGCTGCAATGAGGAGAACAAACAGAAGCAGAGTGATCATCATTTACAGATGATAAGAGCAGCATTAAACCAAGAAAAACGGCTGGGCACATCCAAGAGCAAGAAAATATATAAGAATTGTGTGCCATGTAGGTAAATCCCCCAATTATGAAGTTAAAACAATGATCAGTATATGATCTTCAAAATGGAGGAAAATTCAAAATTCAAACAAATAGATCAAGTAAAAAGAAACCGCTCAGATAACCAGAGAATCTAAGGTAACTAACTGTCCACTTGGAAGCCAATAGCTCATGGAGAAAATCATGAAATTAATGGTTCCACGCAAAAAATTACAGACCTCAATCAAATTTGACAATCATAACAAACTGGCATAGGTCAAAAAAAATTTCTTGAAAAATTACTGAATAAAAAATCATTATCAGACATTGCTAATTCAACAGGTAAGGACATACCCTAGGTTAAATCGCGCTGCAATTTATATATGAGCTTCTCAAGAAGAAACAATAGCTTCTCCCATCCAAGAAGGTATAAAACAAAACTGCAACGACGGTGACAACGAGGGCGTTCCAATCCTTTCACAATCTCCTTAGCCGTGTCTTCTCCGACTATCTTAGAAGAAAGACCAAGGGGGACAATCTTAGGGCCAAGGAAGCCCGCGTTGCCAACGCCGATGATGCGGACATAGAAGTTGATAACCCGGGAGAGATTGAACTTGGACGGCCTAGTGGTGACGGCGGTAACAAGCATGATAGGGTTATCGTTCGGAGAGGAATGGAACGAGAGAACGATTTGGAGATGGAGAAGAGGGTTCGATCTGGGAGGGCATCAGCATCGGTGCAGAGACGAAAGGAAAAAACATATACATATGAAAGAAAGAAAGAAGACATGAGGCAGAGGAGAATTAAGCGGGAGCGTGAACCCTCCCGCCAAAATTACTTTAATTTAGTTTTAATTTATGAATAAAATTAAAGTGCTTTAATAAGTATTGTTTTTAAACACACTAATAAATATAACATAATACAGCATAACATTAATATTTTAAAAGAGATTCATTTTAGTGCACTATAGCCGCTAAAGTTGATGCTTTAAAAAGAGTCAAATAATACAAACCTTTCTCATATAATCAAAGAAGAATTCATTGTAATGCAAAATAATGAGCTATTAAACTTGTAGGCCATAATTATAATGTAGAATTGTTATTAATGTAAGAGATGGTTGTTAATAGGTTTTTCAAATTCCCCACCCCCTCCCCTGAATGATATGAATTATACAGATCTTAAAATCTCTCAAGTGATTGAACTAACTAAATTAATATAGCATGAGATGTAATGATTAAATATCATATAACCTAATCAAAATGAGCAAAAATAGTTCTGTTAGGTAGGAGTTCTCTTGCTAGAGCAAATCGTTATGATTTGAGAGTTAGTGGAATTAATATAGTGATGGCATACAAATGCCAATGAAACCCACTATTAAAATCTATAACTCGGTGTTATTGTTATAAATGTATACCCATAGAGTGCGCATGGATCCATCCAGTGCTCATGAGTGATAAAAGGTCAATACAGGAGCATCCAATAGTGAGTAGCAAAGTTCAAACAAGTATTTCACTCATCCAAGAGGGCTCTCCCTAAGCTGCAAACATAAGAAACCATCCCTATCAGGCGACCAACATCAAGCGACTTGCCTAGCATATAAAGAATCAATTGCATATGAGCAACTACGCAGTTAAGTACTCATCGGATAACTCAACCAACATGCATGGGAAACCATACTTGAGGACTTGTCACTGGCATACATCACTCAACTACTCTCTAGATCATAAGCAAGTCTTTTATTAATGTAATTAACATAGCTGATTTATATTTTTCTTATGTATCCACCTCCTAATCCTATAAAAGGGGAATTCTCCAGGAGGAGTGGATCTATTTCTTCACTTTTACTTTTAGAGGGAGAGGGAGAGATTCTTGTACTTTGATCCCCTGCTTATATTTTTATTTTGATATCGTAAAATTCCTAGCATCTCCATTTACTTTGCTTTTATTCTTTCTTTGTCCTACCTAATCTAGCCCTATTTCACGAGTGCCTACAAGAAGGCCCTTCATCACTCCATAGATAAGTTTGAATTTAACATACATTTAGGTGTAGTGAGCGTGGAAAATAATGTGGATAAAGAGTCAGGTGTCCACAAAGTAATCTCATTAACATGGCATAACTTATCACTAATGGGGGTGAATGCACAATAGTTTAGTACAAAACAAAGCCAAAGGGATGTGAAAGATAAAATCACTTGCATAGTTCAAGTGGATATGAAGAAAAGTGAAGAATGAAAGTCCAAGGCCATGGAGAATGAAGAAACCTCTACTTCAGTGACTCGCTGAACTCATTGTTACAGATGGGAATTATCTAGCACTCCTTGTATTGACGATGAGTCATATCAAGCGAGTGTGGAGAAATCCATAAAGGGAGAGCAGACAAATATTGTTCCCACTAATGCGTTCTCTAGAAGATCATAGAAGTTTTTCCCCCATTGAAGTTTAAGATTCTACACTTAGAATCTAATAAAGGTCACACAAACCCCGATCACATAGCATATTTTGAATCCACTACGTCACTACTTGACTTATATGATGCGTGTTGACCTCATTTTTAGTGAGGTTAACATACATACTTCCTTAATCTTAAAGATCCTATCCTAGCAATAAGATTTTCTCACTTAGAGTTCTAAGACACTACTAGTGATTAAACACCAAACTCAATTAAAAACTAATAGGAATAAACCTTAGGGTTAGTCCTACTAGGCTAATAGGTCCCACCTTTCCCTTATTGACCAAATTAACCTAGGCTCCCATAGGCTAAACCAAATGAAATCAAGTTAATAACAACCTTGAATGCAATCTCGTATAACACAAACCTAGTACAATTAGTCTCAAAATAGGTTAATTTGATCACTTAATCTGAATTAACCCATTTAGGTCACTTTGAACCAAACACAAACTAAAACTAAATTGATGTCATACCAATCAAGCCAAAGACTCCCAAAACACTAACTATACTTAATTGAAGCTCAATGTGGTTAATTAGCTCACTTAGCCTAACTTAACCCATTCAGGCTTTAATGGGCCAAATCTAAATTAAATCAAATCCACTTGAAATTAATCATGCTCAAAGCTATAGAAGAACTAATTAAGCATGTTTGAGGCATAATTTGGGTTCAATATGACCAAGTAGTTCACTTGATCCAAGTTGATCCAATTGAAACCTATATGATCAAAATCAAATTAAACTCAATTCAAGCCTAATTGAACCAATCCAAAACCTTAAAATTTACACACACACACACACAGAGCGATAATTAGACATAACATATACCAAATTAAAGCCCAATTTCACCAATTAGCTCAGTTGACACATATTGGCCTAAATGAATCACATTGAGCCAAATTCAATTTGAACTCAAATTAGACTAAACCAACTCTCTCAACACACTGCAAATTAATTTTTGAACAGAACCTAATAGCCTTTTGAGCTCAATTTGGATAATTGATACATTTGATTCAAGTTGACCTAAATTAGCTTAAATGAACCACATCGAACCAAAACTAATCAAACCAAGTCAAACCCAACTATACTTTGCATAACTCTTCCTTTATTCCCAAAGGATTTGCCAAAGGAGATTGACCCAAGGTGAACCCGTTCAACTTACCCAAGGTGAACCAAAAGTCCAAATAAGAATAAAATATTAAAATAGAATGGTCTAACCCCTTCATTTGTCTTAAGCAAACACCTAATCATCCATTAAGAATAAGCCAAGCTAATTAAGCCTACCCAAAACTGGTTTGCTCAACCATTGACCCAAATAAGTCATGGTCATAAGGTGACAAACCTTGGTTCACTTTCCATAAATTGTCCCACTCACCTCACTATCCCAAATTTAGTTAGTCACTGAAGCATTTTCTCTTCATCAATTCACAACCATTTTGAACTCAAACCACAACCCCACCTCCCCATGGATAAACCAAGCCAAAACAAGAGTTCACATGGGTAGCTCCACACACTTTGAATTAAAGGGACCTTAAGCACTCAAAACACTCACCTCGCTCATAGAGATTGACTTTTAATCTCCTTTTGGCACCAAAACTCCAACCACCATCAAAGCCCCTTAAGGCCAAACATCCCAAAATCTAGTACCCATTCCTAGCCACCAAAACTCCAAATTAACACACCCCACACCTTCCCTAACCCCAAGAGAACTCAAATGAATGAGCCCCTCTTAATTCAAGTTTGGAAAAGAAGAGAAACATCAAACTCTCACAACTTGTGGTGGAGCTTTGGTCTTAGGAGTGACCAGCAGGAAGGAAATTAGGGATTTTCATAGTAGGGCTTTGCCTCTTTAAGGTGAAACTACCTCAATTGTCAAAGCCACTATGCATTATCTATAGTGAGGTAATCACTCAAAAAACTTAGAAAATCATAGGATTCTCACAGTTCATGAAGTGTTTGTGCATTTTGCTAGGATATAACTTTAGAAATCCCATTCATTTTTTTTTTTGATCCTCTCACAATTGTTAGATGTGAAAATTCAAGGTTGGATGGATCGATTTAGGTGGTGAAAGGTGAATGATCTCCATTTATCACTCGAGGTAGGAGACGAATCATGTATTGTCCATTCATTTGATTAGAATGGATGGTTGTAATCTTATCTCATTGTAGATCTTAATTTAATCTCTTAAGAATTGGGTTTCATCTAAACCTCTCGATCTTTAATCAAATGTCTCGAATTGAAACTATGTTCATCACCATAAACATAAGCATCATATGGGCTGCAATTTAAAATGAATCATGGCTCACAATGAGTCAACATCGTGTGTGTAAATCGTTAAATAGGGTTTAAATTTTGATTTAAATAAGTAGAACTTTGAAACAATAAGTAAATTATAGAAAAATTCTAAAAATACAAATGAATGCTTTCTAAAATCAGTGAAATAAGTAAAATCTAGAAAAAAAATTAAATGCTTCAAATTTTAATAAATAGTTAGAGAATAATTAGGGTTTAATTAAAAATCTTAATTTTAAAACTAATCTTAAAATACTCATCAAAATAATTTAAAATTTTCAAGGGATGTTTTTAGTGATGTTCTTTACCTCATATACAAATTTCATGTGGTATGGGTGGGAAAATTAGAAGTAATATTTTTTAAATCCTTAACAACTAAATTAATTTAATAATTAATTATAAAATTATGAAAATTATCAAAATTGTATTTTTATGGAAACACACATTCATTTAACATAAAGATACTTATACAAAATAATAAAGTCTTTTGGTTTTAATTAAAATTTAAAATCACTAAAATTATGGTTAATTAAGGTTTAATAATTAATTAAATTATTTAAAACTTAAAAAATACATAATTAATTGCACAGAACTTAAAAAAAAAAACTACTTTTTGTGCTCAACTAATAGAGAGAAATTAAATGAAATCAAATGTCCCAATTGGCGTTGGGACCTTGAAGAGTAATTGGCTAATCATCAAATTCTAATTAATGCAATTAATCATAAAATATATGCTAAAATATTTTGAGATTTTTAGTATAAGTTTTGCATATGATGAGTTAGCTCTAGAATTTTTTTTTTCAAAATGATGGGCTTATGTTTTATGATTTGTTAGATTATTAGAGTTGATTTAAGTGGCAACTAAATTATTTAATTTAAATAATCTCAAAAATCATAAAATTATATCTTAAGATTTTAAATCATTTAATAAGTTGAGAGAGAGAGAGCTATGGGATAATTGTCAATCTTCAATGGCACTATTCACCTTAATTAATGCACACATTTTCATAATTAATTGATTAATCCCCTAAATTAAGAACTTCATGAATGGCTCAAGTTAAGCTCAAATGATTTGATAATCCTATAAGTGACCTTAATATTAGTGAAAATCTCTTAGAGAAATCTTCATGATATTTTTGATGCAAAAATAATATAATTTAAAATTATATTTTTAAATAATTATTTCAATGGCATCTTAAAAAATAAATTTATATAAATTATGAAAATTAGCTTATAAATCAATCAAGTGGTCAACTTGATGCCTAGAATTTGAAGAAATATTTTACATATCTATTAAATTATTATAATATTATCCATATTTTTATGAGAAATAATTAATTTAATTAATTAACTATTAAATATTAAATAATCCTAAAAATTCTCCAAATCTTTATGGATTGCTCTTGAGGTCTACCTTGACCTTGGGAAGTAATCCATAATGCTTGGAGTTAATTATGTAAATCAAACTTAATTTCAATTGTATAGACTTAAGAGGCCCTATGAAGTTTAAGATAAAGATTTGAAGACCCCCCATAGACTAGTATTACTTAATTCTAGGTTAGGCAATATAAGGGCAATGCTTGGTTGCTCTTTTTTTTTTCTAAAATGTATAGCAGAGCTCAGTCATAACAACCCTTTCATTATATTATTTAGATTGATTGATTAGTTTGTTTACATTATTACATACTAAAAATCACATATTTTTATAGATTTTGTTATGTGTGATATTTGTTGCTTGTCTTCTTAGACCCCTTGCTAGGCTCTTAGAAATTTTTTTTTTCTACCCAACTAAAATAATCAACTTAAACTAGAGTAATATAACTAACATCCTCACATAATTAAAGCAATAGGTGTAAACATTAAAAGCAACTAGAAGCCTTTAAACTTTATGAACCATGCTACATATTCTTCTTTCTCCTTGAATTGAGCTTTCAACTTATTACAAATAAGGGGCCTCTGTCTAGTGAGGATAGCCGCCTAATTGAAAAACTCTACTTGATTTAGCACATAATCATTCTCTAATTACATGCATGTAGACATGACTACATACCCAAGCCTTATCAAATAAGTCTATGCCTAAAATAAAAAAGAATAAAATATTATTGTATTAGTTATGACCATTCTCAAACTAGTCATGATCTTAAAGCTTAGAAAGTGAGTTTAGGTTCTTAGATTTTTTTACTAATTAATAGTAGCCTAATTTTCTTGTACTTCATAAAATCAATCATATAGTTTTAAAATGTAAGAAGTGTTAGCTGACATCTCATACTAGTGAGCAATAAGTCTAGAAGAGTTGGGACAGTTTCACTTTTGTTAGTGGGAGTAAACCAATACATCATAAATTTTCATCATTATATTAAGTCAAGCTTCTAGCATGCATTGAGCACCTTAGTATTAAGATATGAGGCTACATATTTCTTCTTTGTTATGGGTATAGGTCCTCACCTCTCAAGCATTTCTACAATCATGTGCTATTAGGATATAAGTCTCAATATTTTAATAAAATGTTAACTCAAAATAAAAATAATTTTCAACTTCAAAAATATAAAGCCCAGCCATAGGATAAATTAAAGTGCATACTAGCATTTCTAATATATAGGAATTTCCTACTTCTCCTCCTTTGAAATTATTAAGAACTATTCTTAATTGAGTTATCCCTCTTGATTTCCAAAACTTAACAATCCTTAATTCAATTTTTGAAATCCATAAAGATTATAGCTGGCTACTTTAAGCGAAAGTTCTTAAGATATTCACATCTTCTAGGATATAATTAACTATGAGGGCTTGCCCATGTAGGGAACTTACAAACCAACTAAAATAAATAGCATCTTACTTCATCCATATAAGACAAGGGAAAAGTCTTTGATACACATAAATTCTTCAGCTTAAGAGTCCTTATTAACTGATTGAATCTATTATAAGATGATATTTCTATCTCTCAAGGTAATATATTATTCTTTGATATCATGTTCAATTATCAAGTAACAAATTCTAAGATCTATGTGGTCTTGTGTCCATATATTTCAAGCACCATAATGTGATAAAGTGCAGACTATTCTTTACTACTTTCAAAGAGTCGGCACTTAGATGGTTCTCGCATTTATCCGTGGAGGTCAACACTTCTTTTTGGAAGTCAATAAAATGTTCTTTATGCAATTCCCTCAAAAAATTTATTACTCATTTCTAAAGAGAAATGTTAGAAGTCAAGGATTTGAAACATGCAGATGCACAAGCCACACTCACCTAGGGCTTCAAAGAAGGTTCCTTCAAATATGCTCTTAAGCTTTAACATCCCATAATATTGACATAACTATTGGAGCTAGAAAATATCCATGCAAATATAGAAAAATACAATGAAGTTGCCCAATCATTAACCGTGACTCATAAAGGAGACTCGATAAAAAGGTCATTCTTGGAGAGATATTCAAAAGATAGATTTTGAGTTTGGAGATAAAATAATGGAAGAAAGCAACATCCTCTAAGAGAGGAAGCACTAATGCATAAGTGCGAACTTGTAGCTAACTAAAGCTACATCCTTAAGGGTGTAAACAGTCAAGCTATTGGAAGCCATTCAAAATAAGGTGTACTTCAAGTAACCACCACCATTGAAAGCTATTGGAGTTCTTGATTGATCTAGGTATTGCACTTATCATCATAACCATGAGCATGATACTGAAGAATGTTTGCATCTAAAAAGCTTGAAATAGAAGCTCATAAAAGTGGGAAAGATAATGGAGTTCATGAAGAGACTGGGAAAGGAGGGAACCAACCCAAATAATAAACCTACTTTAGCTCATGTAATCACAATGAGAGAGTAGTATCTACCATTTTTGGTTGAGATGAGGAGTCATCAAGCAGAGTAAGTCTTAAGTGACTATGATCAAGAGAAGTTAACTTGAAAGCCATGGCACGGAGGCTGCGTATAGAAGCTTTCTTATCAATTTCTTATAAATGACCAACTAGCAATCAATAACCCCTATATTGACACAATATTCATCATGGTGTTAATGGGCACATTATCAAATAGGGAATATTCTAATTGACAAGAAAAGCTTAACCAATATTAACTTGAACTCTGTGTTTAACAAAATGACTTTAACGAGTTTAAAACTCATCTTAATAGGTGGTTCCCTCTATGAGTCTTTTGAAGAAAAGAAATGAATGGATGGAGTTATCACTCTCATATTAACTAAGGAAGAAGGAGAAAATAATTTACAATTATGGCCGACTTTGTTATTGTTGAGGAACCCGCAACATATAATGTAATATTTTTAGCCATTCATTGCTTAACACATTTAGAGCAGTGATGACCTATCATGTAATATGCAAGTTCCTAGTATGAGGAGAAGAAATCAAAATCAAGGAAAACTTAAACCAATTTAGGATCTACTATCTATGAGCAGTAGATTACTCGCACAGAGTAAAGAAAGTATCACAATTAGAAATCATGTGTAGTAGAGTGAAGATCACTTAAAAAAATAAAGGAAGTGTTAATCATACAAGATTTGTAGTGAGCACTAAGAATTAGCTTGGCTTTCAATAGTGGGCATATAGGAGCCTTTGTTCAAGCTCTCCATGATGATGTTTATGTATTCATCTGGACAACAATAGAGATGCCAAATATTAATGTCAACATTACTTGCCAAAGGCTCAACATCCGAAAGAATGCATGATCGATTAAACAAAGGATGTGGAAGACAACAACTTTGCCTACCAAGCTAACTGAAAAAGACGTCACAAAGTTATTTGAAGCTGACTTCATTAAAGAAGTCTAGTACCTAAAGTGGATATCCAATATAGTCATGATGCAAAAATTCAATGGAAAGTGGAAGATGTGTATGTGTACTTCGTTAACTTGAACTCAACTTATTCTAAAGATGAGTACCCAGTACCCCGGATAGATGCACTCATTGACTCAACAACAGGTTATTCGGTGATGAGTTTTCTATACATCTTTTCAGGGTCCCACCAAATCCAAATGCATCCGGCCTGCTGACTCCATATGTGCCACTGCTTATGCAATTGATCTTGATGATAACAAGCATATGATTGGATGGAACTAATATTTTATTTCAAGTATTTCACGAAGTTAACCAAACTAAATATGCTCAGTCAAATTTTAAAAGTCAAAATTAGTTGAACTAGGGTAGTTTGGGAATCTTCCTAAGTTTTGTAGTAATAAAACAAATGAGAACTCAATAATATAAAAATAATGGCTTAAACATCTGCATATCATTTATTTACTGTTTTTTATATTTTTTTTCATATTTTTAATTGCATCATTTTTTGAATTATCATTTTTGGATAATCTAAGTGCTTGCATGAGATTAAGCCTTATGCATCATATTTTAAAATGATTTTGATTTATTTCACACTTCATTAATTTATTTCCATATTTGGTGTTACAAATTATCAATACATTTGGCATGAGAATTAAATTATTTTTGCATGATTCAACTTATTCTTTTTTTCTCTCCTATTCTTTATTTTCTCTCTCCTATCAATAATCTCTTCTTAATTTTGTTTTGGCCAAACTTTTTATGGATTTTAGTATAAGAAATATTATGAGATTAATTAAAACTACTTTCATATTATTTTTATTTTTATAGAACTTTTAAAATCATATTTGTTTGAATTTGAATTTAAATTGCATTATGCCTTAATGTGTTTCTAAATGAGTTTTATTCATTTATAGCATGATGTGGTCAACTCATAATGCATTTTTAGTCATCTTATTCGAAATTAATTAATTTAATATAAGTTTCTTTAAATTCAAATATAATTGGAATTTAAATTAATCAATTTCCCAAATTCAATTTTCCATTTTGCAAAATTTTGTGGCCATCCCCTTATTATTTATTTTTGATTGAATTAATTTATATAATTCTTTAAAAAACCATTCTAAATTAATTGCTCATTATTTACATGTGATTGATCCAAGTTTGGAATGTCCTTGGCCAAAATCTCCCATATATTTTCTTGGATTTATTTTATTGGTTTTAAATTTTAAATCTTTCCTTTTTCATTTAATTTTATTTAGTAAATTTATTATATCATATTATTTGTATTAATCTTGATTGAATCCCTCCTTGGAAAGTGCTTTCAGCCTATGCAAGTTAACAAAATAAATTCAATTTCTTTTCATGATTAATTATTTCCTTAACGGAATTAATTCATTTATGCTAGTTTTATTGATATATTTCCATCTTCTTTGCTTTGGTCGACCACTCTTATGCTTAATTCAATTTTAATTTAAACTTTTATCATGTGATTTATTATTTGAATTCAAATAACTTACCTTAATTAATTTCCCTCCATTGATCTTTCCTTGGCCAAAATTTTCATGATTGTTAATTATCTTGAGATTGCATAATTAACCTAAGTGATCTCTCTCTCTCTCTCTATTTCTCTCTTGATTGGCCAACCCTATGCATTCAAATTTAAAATTAGTTCTAAATTATTTGCATGCTAATTTGTCCAAAATCAAATTACTTCTTTATATGAATTTCTCTCCTATTTCCTTCATGCTTTGGCCAAAACTCTCATTTATATAATGAGGTTAAATCTTACTTATTATTCTTCTTACTTCACTCCAGCTAGGTTGACCCCTTGCTAATCAATTTCTTGGAGTATTTCTTGAGTTCAAGTGCAAAACTCATTCTTCTCTCTTTTGGTTTCTTCTTGGTCGAGACCTTCCAAAAGTCTTGGTTGATTCAAGATGCCAAAGCTCACTTTCTTTCATTGATTTCACCTTAGTCGAGACATACATTAAAGTTTGCTTGAAGAGAATGTGTTTGAGATCATCTCCTTCCATTACTTTTTCAACATCATTCAAGTGGGGATTGATTTTAACCCTTTCAAGCTTCTTTCAAGCCTTGGAAAGATCAAAATCAAGTCATTGCTTTCTTTGATCATATATTAAAAACTTGAGTAAGAATTTTTATATCATTTCAATCTTTTGAATTAGTAATTTCATTGTCTTGTTTTGGATGAAATAGATTCGTGTGCTTTGAAGCTTAAGATTTTTTGAAATATTTTTTCATTCATATTCAAGCAACTTAGAAGGATTTTCACTTGGTTTTGATTCTTATTCTTTAAGTTTTTATTTTGATTGTTCTTTGCTTTCTACTTTGTGCAAGTGATTTAAAAAGAATCTCTAACATCTTTGCTCTTTCATCTTATGCAAGCTTTAATTAAAGTAGTTTAAAATACTTCACTGAATTTAAAGTGTTCATTGCATATTTTTAAATTCATTAAACTTATAACATAGTATTGAGTTCTCTTAACTTTATTTGTCTTATCATTTTGTAGTATTGGGTTGAGTATAAAATCATTTTAAAATTATGAGTTAGACATAAAAATTGCATTTTTCATTTTATTGATCTTATTATTAAGTGTTGGGCCCGTTGTAAGAAAGTATAGAATTTGGGTTATACGTGCTTGTTGTAGAAAATAATGGAAGATTGGGTGTAATCTTTTTTTATTAGTAAATTTCTAGTCAAGATGACTAGGCATGGACGTAGGTCAATTTTTGAGTTTGGTTGAACTACATAAAATGTTTTGTGCCTCCAGTCTTTACTTTTTCTTCACTTTACCTTACTTGCTTAGTTGCTTGTTCTCTTTATGATATCTTCTTTTCGCCTTTGCAACTAAGTTTTATACAAAGTGTAAAATTAAATTTTAATTTAAAAAGTTCATTATTTATCCAATTCAACCCTCTTGAGTACCATAGCTTCTCGACACAACCAACTCAAAAAAAATAGCTTTATTATTGGACAAGAGTTATACTAGAACAGGGTGATGCCCTTTGAGCTAAAAAAATGTAGGAACATCTTATTAAAGATTGGTAGATCGAGTGTTCAAAAAATAAAAATAAAAAGAGAAATGTTGAAGTCTTTGTGGATGACTTGCTAATAAAAAGCAAGTCACATGAAATATTACATCAATGATTTGATGGAAACTTTTATTACTTTAAATAAATATAATATGTTCCTCAACCCTCCGTAATGCACAACCAGTGCTAGGTAAGTTCCTGAGATTGTTATTCACTTCTGAAGGCATAAAAATAAATTTAGGTACGGTCAAAGCCATACTCGACATGCTATCTCTGAGAAAAACTAAAGTGGTGCAACGACTTATTGGGTGAGTTGCTGGATTGAAGAAATTTATCTCCAAATTAGGAGAATGTTGCTCACCATTATTGAAAGTATTGAAAGGAGCAAAGAAGTTCAAGTCAACACTAGAATGCAAGAAAGCTTTCAGTGACCTCAAAAGTCTACTTGCCTTGCCACCTTTATAGTGAAGTCCAAACGAAGGTAAAATACTGCTACTATATTTGGGAGTTGTAGAAGACACCATAAGCTTGATTCTAATTAGATAATATAGAAGAAAATTATGACCAATTTACTATATGAGCAAGTTGTTGGGCATGTGCCTAATCATGAAAAAACTTTCACTCACTATATCGTATCTGTCTAACGACTTAGACCATATTTCTAGACACATTAAATTCAAGTAGTCACTAATCACCTGCTCAAGTCAGTACTCACTAAGACGAATCATTCAGAGAGATTACATAAATGGTTAGTGGAGTTAAGTGAATCTGACATATCATATTCATCCCATAAAGTGACAAGGCACAAGCTCTTGCTAATTTTCTTATAAATTTCAATGACTCACATACTATTCACATCATCCAGAACCATTATCACACTTGTAAATTAATGGATATTCAAGAGAGCAAGGAATTTGAGCAGACATTATGTTGAAGAGCCCAACAGGAATCACCGCAACTTAGTGAAATTCTAATTTCAAGAAACTATTAATTAATTTGAGTATAAAAAGTGTTACTCATTGGATTGTAATTTACTCAAGGGTTAGGCATTGGGCATATCTTAAGTTTGAATTAAGACTAGAAATTAACATATATGTGCATACATACATATACATTTTGCATTCATAGGTAAAAACCTCTTTCGATAGCCCTACAATATGAGGTTTCTAGACTATATACCTAATAGCTGTGTATATATTTTTGTATACACATGTGTACATGTATTTATTATATTTAAGCTTATGTAAAGAAAAAAATTGATTCTTGAAATTTAGTAATGATAATAATTTAGAATTGCTTTAAACTTACATATATATTTTCTTCGCAATTTTATAAGTATGTGTTATTTTTAGACCAAAGATGTGAAGTGAAAAACTTCTTCAAACAAGTAGCTCTATGATCTCAAGTTTCTAGACCATACTTGATAATTGTATTGAGCATACATATGATTGTAATCTTATATTTTTTTTATCAATTTAAACTTACATAATTGAAGAAATTAATTTTTGAAATTTAGTAGTGATAATAGCTTAAAGAATGAATGCAACATAAACATAACATTAATAATTTGAAAATAAATGCAAATGAACAATTAAATAAACATACACATATAAATTAACAAAGAAGATAGCTAATTGTCATAAGAAAAAAACTTCTCTTAAAATACTAATTCCATGCTTGAACACATGATCATAACATTGTGTAAATTTAATTAAGCTTATTCAAGGCATTTTTTATTTTAAGTGATTAAAAATATTATAGGAGACTAGACACATTATACAATTACCCTATAATACCTCTCTATTTATTAAGTAATTCAAAAGTTCATGACATAATGTTTATGATTTATTAAGGCTTAATAATTATTAAATATATTAATCCAAAGGAGCTCAAAAATTTAATTAAGCGTTAAACATAAGCCTAAAAATTATGAAAAAAAATACATAAAGTGTATAAACATAAATAAAATACATCCTAGAATTTCTAAGACATTTGAGCTTACATTTTATGATTAATTAAGTAAAAGTGAAAAATCTTAAATCATCAATTACACTCAAAATACCCAAAATCAATTGGGATTTTTAATTTTAATGGAAACATCTCTATTAGCTAAACTTATAGATGGGTCAATCATATTTTTTAGAGATCTACATAATTAATTATCAATTTTTTAAATCTTAGGACCCTTAATAACTATACAATGATTAATTAATATAGATTTTGACATTTGACTAGGATGAGAGGTCGTAATTAATTTTCCTATGAACTCTAATAGTAAGCAAGTGTGCTTAGATACAAAAACACCCACTTTCATGTTTTCATAATTTGTATATTTAATGATTGGGCTAATTACATCATTAAGCATACAAAATACATAAGTCATAATCCACTTATCCAAGTTACATGAAATAATTATGCGAGGTACAGAACATCACAAGGAATGTTCCTAGAAATTCTAAGTCATTTAAGCAACTAATTTAAGATTAATTTTAAAAAAGTATGCTTTTTAGTTAAACTGAATTTCTCTCTATCTAATGGAGAAATAATGAGGCTTTTATTTTCCATTAATTCTCATATGTTCACTAAATCCAAAAAGTATTTATTTAATTTTTTAATTTTTTCTACATTTACTTATGATTTTTTAAAGTTTTAGCTAATTAAATGCATTTAAACCCTAATTAAATTATCTATACAGTAAACCATCGAGTTAGTCGTGCTTTACATATGGTGCAATCGAATTAGTTATTTAAGCTATCCCCTATGACAATTGACTATACGATGGTGGTGGGCATGATTTCATTTTGAACCATTTGATCAATGATTGAATGACTCAGATTAAACCCATAATTATAAGAGGGTTAAATAAAAATAGTGTGAAATAATCATGATCATTCATTTTAATCATGCAGAATGGATGGTGTGTGATTTATTTTCAAGCTCCAATGAAAGATCGAGACAATTTTCCTCTCATCGCTTGATCCGAGGCAATCATGGTTAGATTTTTGCTCAAAACAACTCTAGTATGACTAGGAAGAGAATGCAATGGATTCATATGGCTTGATTTGAATAAACAAGAAATCACTTCATAAAAGGTCACATTCCAGAGGCTTTGTTGACATCACTTTTGGAGTGAGGATTCATCCTTCCCATAATAGACTCAGGAATCTCCTAAGCACTAGGATTTCTATAGTCATAGGACACTTCTAGTGATTAAGGGAACACTAAACCCAAGCCTAGAGACTTAAGAAGGCATACCCCAAGCATGGGTTATGTCTTAGGATAAATAGGTTCTACATATCCTATGGCCTAAACCAAAACATATACTTGTCCAACTATCTAAAACCAACCCCAAGCCAACCAACCAACCTCAATTGGGTTTTTTTTCATATCCAAGCTCCAAGGAAAATTAATTTAACTCTAAACCTAAATCAACTCCACCATCATACTGTGGATCCAACCCAGAACCCATTCAATTGAACCAAGTCCAATCAATTTTCACAAAAGCACTCTGACCATCCAAATCTCTATTTCAAACTCTTCCAAGACTCATAATCAAAACAATCCAATCAACCCAAGTTAGCCCATTTGAAAAGGGTCCAAATGAGCCAAAATCCAATTAAACCCAAATCAATTGCAATCAAAGTCATCAAACAATCCTAAACCCATCATTAAACTCAATTTAACCAAATTAAATCTAATCCAACTCAATTAACCCATTTGGTCCACTTGACCCAAAGTGGCCTAAATTACCAAATTGACTCAAACTTCAATCCAACCCAAATTAGATTGAATCAACCCTTCCAATCTCCTCTATGATGCTTATTGATCATCCTTGATTGTCCAATTACAGGCAATTGGGTCAAACAAACTAATTTGATCACTTGATCCAAGTTGACCCAATTAACCCATGGACCAAAATGAACCAAATCTTATTCTAACTTCAATCAATTAAAATCAATGACTCCCATCAATCATAAATTTAGTATTGAACATAACTCAGCCACCAATTAGGTCAACCCATGATAACTTGACCTCTTAACTCAAGTTGGCCCAATTTGACCTAAAGCACCAAATTGAGTCAAATTAAATCATAAATCCTACTGATTGAAACCAATGCCTCTAATCAATCATAAATTGATTATTGAACATGATCCAACCTTCAATGGAACCCAATTTGATCAAACCAACTCAATTGACCCATTTAACCTAAATTGACTAAAAGGGTCAGATTAGATTAAATCATTCTCAAAATAAATTAATTCAAATAAACACCTATAATCATTCTTAAATCATCATTTGAACCTAAACTAACCCTCCACCTAAGCCAATTTGGCCAATTTGACCAAATTTGTCAACTTAACCCATTTGACCCAAATGAACCAAATGAACCAAAATCAAATCCACTTCAAATTAAACCAAACCAATAACACTAATACATTCTAAATGATCAAATGAACCTACCCAAACCATCAATTTGACCCTATTTGAATATTTGGTTAATCTAACCCAATTGAACCCAATTTGACCCATATGGGTCAAATTAAGCCAAACCCATCCAAACCAAACTTGGCATGACCCATCCTTTGTCCGTTCAACCTCAATTAAACTCCACCAAACTTCAACTAATTCTTTTGACACCTTCCCTAAGCTCCGACAAGTCAAAACGAATCGATTCCCAATCGATTCGATCACCGAAAGGCACTCCTATACCAACTCCGGTGAGTTTCATAGTGGTGTTTGGTCCACAGAGCTACGATGGGGAGGCAACTCAAGGGCTTCTCAATAGAGCTTTGTTTCTTCAAGATGAAGCTACCTCAATCGTTGGACCACCAGTCTTGAGCTCCGGCGAGATAAATTCTGGCAACCCGTAGAAAATCCCTTAGGTGTTGGTGTTTTGTGAAGAGTTTTGTGTTTGCACATTATTTCCACCTTAAGATCCTCTTAGATCTTCTCCCTAAATATTTTGGATTCGATCCTGACATCCCACGAGCTCTAGCGAGCTCGGATCAAGTGGTGGATGGCGAACGGTGTCCGCCTTGCGGTGCTCAAGGGACAACGAATCATCGACTATCCATTCTACATGATTAGAATGGACAATCATGAGTTAATCCACTAGAAATCTCAATTTAATCCATTAGATATCATAGGATTAATCTCTACTGTCTAATCTAAGATCAGATGGAGTGGACGAAATCACCGCCACTGACTTAGCCTCCACGGGAGACATTTTAAATAGCCTATCCCATGGTGCCACATGGAAAGCGTCACCACGTTAGGTCCCATGTGGCGTCGATGGGTTAGGGGGTTAATTAGGTGTTTAAAATGTGATTAATTAGGTAGAACTTCAAAAATTTAGAACTAGTTGTAGAAAATCCTAAAAATATGAGTAAACTCATTTTAAAAAGAGTAAACATAGAAGAATTTAATAAAAATAAAATACCTAAGATTTAATTAATGAATAATGCTTAATTAGAGTTTAAATTTTAAGCCAATTATGCTAATTAAGCCTTAATTACTTGGCCAATGGGTCTTAAATTAGATAGGTTAATTCCATGGGATGTCCTGTGCCTCCCATAATTTTCTTGAGATTTATTGGCTAGGTAATTAGAAGAGTTTGGACTTTTAATCCTAATCACCCTCCTTAATCAATTTAATAATTATTAAAATTGTTAAATAGTAAAATTTTAGTTATTAATGATACTTAATCACTATTAACAGTGGAAAGGATGAGGGTAAATGATTAAGGCCTCTTCCTTGGTCATTTGTCTAAGTATTTTTCCATGAGAGAGTTAATTAGCTTATGGTCTAATTAAGGATCAATTAGGCAACTAGTGATGAAATTAATTCAAATTAAAATGGTAATTACTTCAGATAACTCAAATTGAATTCATGGGTTCCTTTATGTGTTTAATAAAATAAATAGTCGTAAGGAATATCATGGTTAACCCATATGTGTGGAAAACTACAAGAGTACTTAGCTTAATTCTTTCCTTAATCTAATTAACTCTTAAACATGAGCCTATTTACATTAGGTCCCTTTAAAAGTATTGAAAATTTTAATTTCTCATTTGCATATCATTAGAGGCTCATGATTGAGTAGTTAATTAAATTAAGGAAGCATAGGAAGGGGAAACTAAGTTGATTTCTTAATAATTTGAGCTTAATTAAGCCATAAAATTCAGTTAATTATTTTTCCTTAAGCACATTAAGTTACTAATGTGGGATGGGGTAAAATAGCAAACATCATATCTCCACTTTAAGTTTAATAATTCAAATTCAAAATCAAACTTCATAATAACTTTGGTTAATCTTAAATGATTTTATTTAGCATGATTGTCCTTAGAGTAATGTGATTGAATATATTATGAGACAATGTTTAATTATTCCGTTTCAATCACCATAAATTTGTATTGTCATTTGATACCATGCATTTATGTTTTTTAAATAAAAGAATCTAATGAATATGATCATATATATATATTAGTTGCATGTGCTGAAATAATCATATTATATGTGTGGCTATTATCACTAATAAATCTCAAATTATTTTTAAAATTATAAATTAATGATGAAAATTTAAATTGATGTTGGCTATGAATATTTCATGTGATTTACATTTGCTTATAGCTTAAACATGTTGAAGTTTTATTTCATTTTCATGATTCATGTGTATGTTTACATGTGTTTGAATGATAGCAAGTATATAATATGGACATCTCGAGAATATGAAGCTTTAAGTAGCCTCAAGGAGATCTTAGATTACCTCATGGTTAACAATGCCACGTACTTACGTGATTTTATTCATATGCATACATGCATTAGAATTTGGATAGAGCGTTACTTTATATGAATAAATAAATTTGTTAGCTTATAATCTTTTGCATGGTTTCCATCCTTATGTTTATGTATACATTCATATGTGTTTAAGATAGCAAGTATGTAGTCTGCACATCCCAGGAATACAAGGCTTTAAGTAGCCCCAGGGAGGTCTTAGATTACCTCACTTCCCTGGTTCAACAATGGCACGTATTGCTTAAATCTCTAATACATGTGTACGTATACTTAGCTAAGGAATGTAATCCCTCTTTTCTACCAAATATATGCATTAAAAATCATCTAAGTGTGCCAAAAATACATTGTGTGTATATGTATGTTAAGTTCAAAATCATATACATGATATTGATGATGAAAAGGAATAATGTAGCATTATCCATATGACAGTAATTCAATCTCATTAATCTTAAGATGCATTTCACAATTGAATAGGATTCTTTAAGGTTAACCCAAACTTAGGATTAATAAAATATTTAATAACTAATTCACTAAAAGAAATCAAAAATTATAATAACATGCCTTTAGAAAATAACTTAGGATAGGGATGAAGAGGGTCAAACCTCTTTATTCTCTTTAGAACAATTAGATATTAAGTAAATAGCAAATAAAAAAAATAAAATATGAACTAAAATCCACTAATCTTTTTAATAACTTAAAGTGAAATCCCCCCAAATGTTTAACTTAAATGATCCCAAACCTTAAAAAATTATAGTTCTAAAAGCTTAGCTAAGACATGCCACACTAAGCCTAAGCACACACATTAGAATACTAACTCAGTACTTCTAGCTCTAAGTTAGGGCGATGTATGTTGTGATGTTGTGTTTTATTTTTATGATGTAATATTTTAGACTCGATGTTAGGAATGTTGTGCATAGACTAGATGTTAGAATGTTATTAGCCTAATATTATTTTATATAGGAGATTGTGTTAAAGGGACCGCTGTAATAATAAATACAAATGCTTCTACTTGCAGGTTGCTTATGCCCCTTTTGCATAATCCACATTAGGATAGGTGGGCTTGGTTGCCCATGTCAGGGTGCAAAGTCCAAATTTATGAAATAGAATTATTGAGATTTGTATGGTTGATTTAGCTGACATCTGTTTTGCAAGTGTAGTTAGATTTTGCTTTCCATAAATATGAAATTTTGCAATAAAAATTAGGCTTAGTGCTATGGGGTTTTAGGATGAGCAATGGCTAGAAGACAAATTCTTAGGAGGCCCTATGAAGCCTTGGAATCAAAAGAAGGTAAGAAAAAATAAAAAATCAAGTCCCACATAGCATTTAATTCAATGGTAATTGTAAAAAAATTTTATAACCCGGGTTGTATAAAGGTAGAGCTCAGCTACACAATTTTTTTTATTTTTCTGGGTGTACACCGATATTCGGTCGCACCAGCCTTTTATTCTTTCATGATAATCTATACATGTTTGATTTTTATGTTTAAATTGTGCAATAAAAATTACATGATTTTTATAGGTTTCTTAAGTTTGATGATTGAATGTGTGGCCTGGATGCGATAGGCTCTTTAGGATAAAATTAATTTTGATATCCCCACTAATAACTCATAACTAAATTTTAAAATAACTCATAACCTCACTTTAAAGCTTAGGTTATAATCAAGATAATTAAAAGATTTAACTACCCTTTAACTGAATGATGTATGCTATAATATCATGCATATCATCTTTTATTTCGTTCTTAAATAGGGAGGGTCTCCACTTTTGCACGATAGGAAAATGTTTGACCTATGAGGGCATCCCATATAGTGGAGAACACCTCATCTTGCTGATTTAGCTAATAACCATATTTCATCATGCATTTAGGTATAATTATCCCAAGCTTCTGTACAAATGGGCATGTCAAAATGATATAAAAACTTGTAAAACTTTTCATTTAGTCTAAGTCATATGTTCATACCAGTCATGACCTAGTCTCTTAGAGAGTGAGTTTAAGACTCTAGTCTCCTTCCTAATTAAATAACACAATAACTATCTTATACTTATATAAGACTAGCTTACATGGATTTGAAGCGTTGGAGGTATTAGCTGACGGCCACTCCAGGCAATTGTAAGTCCAGAAGAGTCGGGATAAGTTTGTCTTCTCTTATGGAGGCAAACCACTATGTCTTATTTTTTTATCAGACTTAAATCGTGCTCTTAACTTGTGCTAAAGCATCCTAGCTTTAGGATCTGAGGTTTCTAATTTTCTTTGGGCTGCAAGTATAAGTCCTCACCTCTTAGGCATTTCCACAATTTTGTGTTGTTGGAGTATAAGCACAAGCACTCTAATAAAATTTTAATTCAAATAAAAATAAAATCTCCCTTTCAAACATATAATGCCTCACCATAGGCTAGATTGGAGTGCTCATTAGGATTTCTAGTTCACGAGTGTATCCTACTTATCTTCCCTTGGAATCCAAAATAAGACCTTCCAAATTGAACTTTTCCATTTGATTTTGAAAAATACCCAATCCTTTGATAGTCTAGCTTTGAAGTCTTTGGAGATAACGATTGACAACTTTAATCGAGAGTGTTCTTAGGAAATCCCCATTTTATAGGATGTAATTAAGTATGAAAGATTCCTTCCATAGGGAACTAAAGAACCCATCATAAAATAAACCCTACTTGACTTTTTCATGTAAAATAGGGGAAATATCTCTAGCATATACGAATACCCATCTACCTTAGGAGTCTTTATTAAGTGATTAGGTCCATTGTAGGGTGATATTTTCTATCTTTCAAGATGGTACATCATACCTTAATGTCATACTCGATCACTTCAATAAGTACCCCCTAAGATCTGCGTGGTGTCTCATAGACTCCAAATTAAAACATCGCGGGCTTTCTACCTTTTGAGATCAATACCTCACTAGAGCTAACATCTATTGGATTCCTCATTTGAGGTAGCTTTGTTTAACAGAGATGAAGCCTTGCTGAAAAGATCCTTCTTTACCTCTTTGTTGGTTTTCTCTGCCACTATTCACTAAAATTTGTTCTAGCTCTGAGTTCTACTATTTAAACCAAATGGTTCTTGATTTATTCTCTATCGTAAGATGTGGGGAAGGTTTGTGAACAATTATTTTGGGTTTGGAAGAGGTTTATTTTAGGTGGAATTTTTAGGCATTTAGATTGAGGGAGCTTTGATGGTGGCTGGGATTTGGAAGCAGGAGAAGCTCTAAGATCAAAGGTGAGTCTCTTTGGGATGCAAAGGATATTGTGTGTGGAGTTTAATGGTCTGAATTGAGGTATATTAGCCACTCCATTGAACCACCATTTTAGGTTGCTCAGGCATGGCCAACCAACTATGCAGCAAGAGAAGCTAGGAATGGTCTCGGACTAATGAGTTGGAGGTCCTTTAGTTCCAGAAAGGATTTGGGGAGGTAGGGCAAAGTGGACAACCCATGCTTAGTGAACTAAGGGTTATCCAAGGTAAAATGAACTTTACCATTATCAAGTATTGGTCCAATTGTCTTGGGTGAAGTTAGCTCAGTTGAGGTGAGCTCAAATGGTGCTAAAGGTGCTTCCATGGCTAGAGAGAAGGGTTGGACCATTGTATTTTGAGATTTTATTATATTTGAAACCCTTGGTTTACTTGATTTAGGCTAAACTGAGTACACCAAGGGTTGGGCTCACTTTAGAAAGTGAGGAGTGGTCTAAAGATGTGTCATGCTAGGCTTGGTTTGGTTAGGTTTGGCTTAACATGGCTCATGTAGATCAATTTATGTCAAGTGGCTCAACTAGCTAAATTATGTCATGTTCAAATGTCAATTTGAAATGATTTGTAATACTTTGTTTGGTTCAATTTGGATTTCATTTGATTTTTGATTCAATATAGTTCACTTAGGCCTATTTAGGTCAAGTGAACCAATTAGTTAAAGTAGGTTGCAATTTAGCATGGGATATCCTCAATTATGCATTTAGGATGATTGTAAGGATAAGGTTAGCTCAGTTTTGGTTTGGGTGGGATTGAATTTAATTTTGGCCTCATAGTTCAATTGGGCTAACTTGGCTAAGTGAGCCAATTAACCAAATTGGATCCTAATTTGTCTTCAATCAAGTTTAAATGATGTTTCAAATGGTTTTGATTAATTTTAGGTTTAGCTCTTTTAGGTTGAAATGAGTCAAGTCAGGTCAATTGAATCAATTGGTCAAATTGGACCTCAATTAGGTATGGTTTAGGCATAACTGGTGTTTAGCATGTCATGTGGTTGATTGGTAGAAATCAATTTGAATTTGGTTGAAGTTTGGGTGACTTAAATGGGTCAATGGGTTAATTTGTGCTAAATGAGCTAATTAACCCATTTGGAGCCAATTGTGCTCAGTTTATGTTCAGTATAATTATGTTTGAGGATAAGATGGGTTTGAAGTAAATTTGGTTTGGTGTTTAGAGATTTGGGTTGATTTGGCTAAGTGAGGTCCATTAGTCAAATGAATCCTAACCCAAGGATTAGATTTCATAAGTCTTGGGGTTGGGTTTGGGCATCCTCTTAATCACTAAAAATATCTTAGGATTTAAGTGAGAAAACTCTGGTGCCAAGATAGAAATCTTAGGACCACAGATGATAAGTGTCATCCTCACTAAAAGTGAGGTAATAGTGGCTAGCAACTATAAAATAAAAGGATCAATACTCCCTATGGTTGGTGACTAAAGTGTAAGACTAATACTATGTGTGGTTGGAGACTTTTAAAATATCAACAATTCATGAAGGTAGATATTAATATGTAAGATAAACAATCCATGCGATTGGCAATTAAATTGTAAAACCAACAATACTTATGGTTAGCAACTATGAAATAAAAAGACCAACACTATATACAATTAGGGACTAAAGTGTAAAGCCAACACTCTATATGGTTGGTAACTATGAAATAAATGATCAATACTCAAAGTGATTGATAATTAAAATGTGAGACTTATAACTGTTGTGTGATTTTTATATTTTGTTGACATTTATTTTATTGAGCTTAGGAATTAATTTTGAAATCAAAACATAAATTTGAGTTTAGAACAAACTTACGATCTATGGGGTCTAGGATTAGTTCTAAACTCAAATTTTGAAATCCCTGTGAAGCCCAATGGATGTCCCTGGAGAAGGAGACTATCCCAGAAAGAAGGCCCATAGATCTAGACTTATAGTTCTAAGTTGGGTTGTATAAGGGCAGAGTTCGGCTGCTCATTTACTCTTTCTTCCGGGGTGTACAATAGTACCTGGCCGCATTGGCTTTTTCATTAAATTAAAAATTGACTTGATTTATTTTAGTAGTGTAATAGAATCAACTTGCTTTTTTAGGTTTCTTTCTGTATTGTGCTTTCCTTGTCTAGATGATTAGGCTCATAGGAAAAATTAAAGTTTATACCCAACTTAAATCTAAACAACTAAAATAATAATAAAAGAAAATTGAAACTTCACATAAACTAAAGCCTTATGCACAACAAAAAAATCAATTAGAAACTAATTAGATTTTCAAACCATGAAATCATATTGCTCCAATCCTTGAATTGGACAACTTCTCCCATTGCACATAAAGGTCATTTGACCTATGAGGATGACCAACTTCTTGGGGAATCTTGCCTTCTATTATTGGTTTGACCCATAATCATTTATAATTGCATGACATTAATCATAAAATTGCATACCCAAGACCTAAAATAAATCTTGCACCATAACATTTAAAACTCAAAAAATGTGCATTAGTCAGATGCATTTCATACTCTACATGATTCTAAGTTCATAGATTTCTTTCTAAAAAATACAACAGCCTTTCCTTCTTGCATTCTTGAGACTTAGCGTCATGAATTTAGATTATTCTTAGGTGGTGTTAGCTGACAACCTCTCCAGGTAGGTTGTAAGTCTAGAAGAGTTAGGGATAGGTAAGTTCCCTCAAGTGAGAGGAATAATCGATAATTCCCAAATTAAAACTAAGTTAAACATCTTATTTGTGTCAGAAGCACTTGTAGACCAGGTTCTGAAGCATCATTCTCAAAAATAAGCCTTCAAACTCTGGATATTTTTACAGTCTTGTGATGTTAGAATCTAAGTCCTAGATTTCTAAGAAAATATTAACTCAAAATCTAAATTAAATTCTAAATTAAATCTCAATTATAAGATAGTTGAAATGTCTACTAGGCATCCCAATATCAATAGACATTTCCTACTTTATACTATTAAGATTCCAAAAGAACTCTCTCCAATTTGCATCAATCCCAATTGAAAATTCCAAAAACCAATCCTTTAAAAACCAACTTAGAAATCCTTAGAAATAATAACTTATTTCTTTAATCAAGAGTATTCTTAAGAAGAGACCCTTCTTAAGATGTAATTAACTATAGGGGCTTGCCTCTTTAGGGAACCATAAACTTAGTTTAAAATAAGTCATATTCTACCTTCCATGTAGTTCAGAGGAAAAATCTCTGGTACACGAAATACCCATTAGCCTTAAGAGTCTTCTATTAAATGATCGAATCCATTATAGGATAACATATTTATCTTCCGAGATAATATATTTATTTCTTAATGATGCATTTGATCATCTAAATAAGAAATTCATAAACTCTATGTGGTGTCATAAATTTTTCCCATAATGTTGGTTCTTCCTAATTTCTCTATACACTCGAGATGAAAAAAAAGGGGAAATGGGCATCTAATCTTGGTTCTTATATAGCTTGGCCTAGAACTAAGTAATGAAATTTTCAAAGAGGGTCTTCATGTCTTCATCTATATAATGTGAGTGCTCAAGGCTTCACAAGGTCTCCAAAGTTTATGTCTTTTATCCACTATTTATTCTAAACCCATGGCTCTAACCTAGTTCTAGTTACAAATTACATTTAAAATTTTAAAGAAAAAATTTAACTAAATCGAACAAAATTTAGGTTAGCTAAAACACACATACACACAAATAATTATATTTCAAAGAATTAGCACTAATGGGTATTAAGCTCACTTGTACTAATGGGCTATGTTTAAGGGTTTAAACAAATAAAATCTGCAAGTAAACTTGATAGTTTTATATTTGTTATAGCGGCCCCTTTTATTAAGCATAGCCAATTGTAGACAACAACAATGGTCTAATAAGCACCGCCTTAACCTAACATCTAGTATAAGTAATACATCACAGAACAAGAAAGTCAATGCACCACAACAAAGCACTGGCCTAATTTAAGTCTAGAATTGGTGACCTATCAATCTAATGTGTGTGCAAAGTCTAGTGTGGTGAGTAAATGCTAGGCTTTAGTGTTTGATTTATAATTTCAGAATGAAATTTAAATCATTAGCATTGGGTGGTTTCAATTTAAGTAATTAATGACTTGTAGATGGCTTTTTAAGTTGTGATTTAATTAAGTTTTGAGTTAAGTTTAGTGTTTTCAGGAATTGGAGAAATAATGGGCCCTACTTAGGTAGATCACATTATTTCTTAGATCCTAGTACTAATTGAATAAATATTTCATCAAAGGATGAAGGTTCCCCCTATAGGTCAAAGTGATTTTATGATTTTTTTACCTAATTAATGATGACATGTTTTGATTAAGTTCTAAGTTATAATATGTTCAAGTTTAGATGATCTTTATAATCTTATAAAACATGACTTAGGATTGGAAAAATACCTTAGAGGTCACTTCATGATATTTTTAATTAATTTTGAATTAATATTAACTTTAATATTATTTATTTATTTAAGAAAGAGAAAATATCAAATCATAATCGAAACAACAATTAGAATTATGTGAATATTATTTGAAGTTGAGAAACTTTAAGAGAACTCCTCATAAAATGTGGGATTAACTAAAATTAATTAGAAAATTTTAATTATTCTATTATTTAATAATCTACAAAATATCTAAATTAAAATAAAACTCATAAAAACATGAAACTCTATACACGTGTTAAGGATGACGTCCTAACACTCCTACAAAAATTTCATGACATTTAGAGCTTAGTTTAATTTTTTTATAATTTATTTGATTTATTTAAATATTCAAATAATAGATAATTTTGCGAAATTAAAAAAATAGATTAATTTTATTTTTCTTATGTCTTTTCTATTAAGGTAATTTTATAATAAAAATTTGGGGATTTTTTTTGTCTTCGTTTAATTTATAATGAATTTCCTAAAGTTTAATGATAATGACTGTAATTTTAATATCATAATAAATACTTATGCATTTGAATTTAACTTTAATTAATTTAACCAACTCCAAATCTAATGGGATCATTCCTTGAGGTTAAGGGGGACCTCAAAGATATTCTATGAGGATTTAGAAAGTTTTAGGATCGTTTAATATTTAATAATTAATTAATAAATAAACTAATTTTGTTCTATGAAAACCATGAATAATATTAGAAAAATGATATAGTGAATATACCAAAAATATTTCATCTAATTAAATACATTAAAAAGGAACATTTAAGGTGATTTACATGTTAATTTTCATAATTTATATAATTTTATTAATTTTTAAATATCATCTAAATAATTATTAATAAATCTAGTTTCAATATAAATTTTATTATATCAAAATGTCATGAAGATCTGTCTAAGGATTTTCACAAATTTTAAGGTTAATTATAGCATCATTAAACCATTTGAACTTGATATAGGCTACTTGCGAGATTTTTAATTTAAGAGATTTATTAATGGTATAATGAAAACATGTATGTAAGACTAATTAAGGGGATCAATGCAATTAGAGATGATTAAATGAGATTGACATTTTCCCACAAATTTCTCTATTCATTAAGTGATTTAGAACCTTAAGATGTAATTTTATAAAATATATAATTTTTAATTAATTAATTAATTTAATTATCTTTCGAATTAACCCTTAGATCCTATCCAATCATAAAACATAAGCCTAATTTGTTTGAGAAAAATCATATAGGTGCATAATCAAATACAAAACTTGTCCTAAAAATTTCTTAGCATTTGGGCTTATATTTACCACTAATATAAGCACAAGAAGGCTTTTAATTTTAGTGAATATCTATTTATTAGGATTTCAATAATTAGCTAATTACTCTCAAAATTCTCAACTATAATTGTGGGTTTTAATTTATTGAATACCTCTTTATTAGCTAAGCATAGGGAAGGTTATTTACAATTTTTAGAACATTGTCCAATTAGTTATGGATCTTCTAAGCTCTAGGTGATCAAAATGAATAATTAAAGTATAATCATTCATAAATTTGATGATTTTGAGTTTTAATTAATCAAATGCCTTGTGATTTTTTTCTCTCTGTGTTTTTATGTTATATGAATGTGTTCAGCCTTTAAAATACAATTTTGATACTTTTTTGTAATTCTTTAATTAATTTTTAAACTAATTACATCATATACACACCTAAATAACATAAACTTTTATGGGTGGCAAAGAACATTCCCTTAAATTTTCAAGCCATTTGGGTGAGTGGATTAAGATTAGTTTTAAAATTAAGATTTCTAATTAAACCCTATTTACCACCATCTATTAAATTTTAGAGCTTTTATTTTTTTGATATTCTTTGCTCTTTTCAATGAGGGGATGTTTATAATTTTTAAATCATTGGGTGATTTATTATAATTTTCAAATTTAGGTCATTTAAGTGATTATTTAAATTTTAATTAATTTAAATTCCAAGATTTTTGATTTAATCAAGATCAGAGACCTAATTTTTTTTACTAAGTTCCTTCTAATTGATAAAAATTTTCTAGAGTTGAAAAGAACATTTTAAAATATTTTTGTAGTTTATAAGCAATTTATAAAATGATATCTAGCTATTTCAGTTCAAAAATCTATAACTTATTATTTATGCACCTAATAAAAATGAAAGATTTTACTTGAGATGGAGAATAGCAACATAAAAGCTCAATAAAATTTTCATGCTCTTTGGATTTGTATTTTGAGATTCATTTCAAAAATATCATTCTTAAATAAAGTCTAATTTTTCTTAAACCAAATAATAAATTTTAGGACTTATTTTTCTTGGATTCTCTTCTATATCTTGAGTCCATAGAGTATTTAATTACATTTTTTGGAATTATTTATGATTTGTTGTGTTTTTTCAAAGTTCTACTAATTTAATTAATTTTCTAAGCTTAATCCTATCATCTAACTAGGGCACCTCTTAAGCACTTTTCTCCATACAACTAACTCCTATTAAAACACAAAGGTAGTGCACGGCCCTGGTGCCACATGGAAAATGTAGGGACAAATTTGGGTTCTATCTGCGAGTTGGTGGATTTTAAGTTTGGACCCATAATTTGAAACTGGCAATTAGACATTCAAAGGATCATCTCCTTCCTTCAACCATGAATGAAGGACACCCACAGAGATCACGATGATCCTGACAAGTGAACAAGATTTCATTCGCTATCATGCATTTGAAAGGTTCAAAAAATGAAAATGTATAAGGATTTATGATTGTATCCTAACTTCACTCAGCTTCACTTTACAAACCATAGGAGACCTATTAGCTTAGCTAAGTTCAAGAGTATCCATCACTCGTGCTGCTGTTGAGTGGAATTCATGTGTTAATGAGCTTTAGTACAACAGGACAAAGCTTTGAGGGAGTTTCACCACATGCCTCTTTGTGGATCACCAAAAATGTCATGAACCATCTTTTCTCATCAGATTCCTATCGACTTTGAGCTAAGAGAGGTGTAGAGGGAGGAGGAGTTTCATTCTCACTCCTTAAGAGTTTGAGGAATGATCGTAGTTCAAGATACCTCAAGGATTTTGGATTACCCCCCCCCCCCCACCCTTGCCATTTTCACCTTGTAGCTCTTATGACAATGAAATTATGTTGTGCAATGACCATCCAATCCCCTAATCAAGTGACTGAATAATTTCTTGCTTCTCTTTGACCATTCATGGAGGCAGAAGACAAAAGGTTTGAATGAGTGTGCTTATTTTCTCAATTCCAAGTTTTCTAGTTCCAATACCATGAAAATGATCTCACAACCAGGTTGTTTATCATGTTTTTTTGGGATGTTATCTAGAAGCTTTATAAAGTTGTGTAGCAGATGCTCATTTAAATGGATTATTTTGGATGTATTATAAATTCATGCTTTAATGTACCTTTCTTAGTTTGCTTCACCATTCCCTTAAGTCTTTACTTCATTCAAATAAAATTAGGCTTCATATGTTTGTCCTTGTATTCAGAACTTATGTATGAGTCCCATTGACTTATTTTGTTTAAATAGCATGCATTAAGAGTTCAAGTTGAAATTGAGTTCATTTGATTTGCCTTTAACCCAACTTAATTCTCTCCTTTTTAAAAAAAACTTTAATGGTTTCAATGAAATTTTATTAAAGTTTTATTCCACCCCAAATAATTAATTAAAACTTTTCTAACAACACCTAAATCATTTTAATTATTGTTTAAATAAGTTTAGTTTATTAAAGCCTTAATGAATTATAAGTTTATCAAAGCTTAATTGAAGCAGGTTAAATTTGCTTTGGGTTTAGGTCACTTTAGATCTTGGTGATCTTAACCAATGTTTCCAAATGTTTAGAATTTTTTAATTAAATTGATCAGCTTTAATTTCAATTAGATTCAACTCGATCAACTAAGTGGATTGATGACCAAGTTGGATTGTAAGTAAATCCTGGGCTTAATTAAGCTTTAGTTTCAAGAATTTTTAAGTTTGATTCATATTTTACATTGGGAGTGTTTAGTCTAGAAGGTGGTTGCCTATTCTAGATTTTTATTGAACTTTAAATTTCATTTAATTTGGTGTAATTTTAGGCTTAACCCAAAGGCTTATTTGGTCCAATTAGTTAATGATATAATTGTTGAATTGATCCTTGACTAGATTTTTAAATCTTATTCGATCACTTTGGGCTTAATTTGGATTTGGATAGAAAGTGTTTAAGGTTGGTTTGTTTGGGCTTAAATTGGTTTAACTTAGGGATGACCTAGGTTAATATGTGCATTAAGGGCTAGTTGGGGCCCATTAATCTTAATAAGGCTAGCCTTAATGTTTAATCTTATTAGTTTTTAGCTTGGGTTTGGTGTCCCATTAATCATTATAACTATCTTAAAGTTCTTGGTGAGGAAATATTACTAGGATAGGGTTCTTATAGTTGATGGATATGTATGTGTTAACCTTACGAAAAGTGAGATCAACAAGGTGACAATTAAAGTGCAAGACCAACATTTCATGCGGTTAACAACTTATTATTTTCTTAATAATGTGAAGTGATTACTTAAAATAATTAATTCGAGTACATTCAATAAGTACATTCATTCAGTGAGTATATTCATTAAACTCAGTGAGTTTATTCATTAACACATTAGCGAGTATATTGATTGAATGAGTACATTCACTCGCAAATACATTTGTTCAAGCAAATATATTCATTCAATAAATATATTCAACTAATATATCCGTTGAAAGAGTACATTCAACGAATTTATTTGTTCAGTGAGTACAATCAACAAGTATTTTCATTCAACGACTATATTCATTAAATAATGAATATATATTTTTAACTTTAATAAGTATATTAATGATGTAAAGACAAATAAAACATGAACAAAATTTTCTTTCATTAAGAAAAATAATTATACAAAGGCAAGTATCAAGCTTACAAAAATTTAAATATACAATTGTTCTTCTAAATAAAAGGAACAAAGGAAAAAAATACAAAAGCATAAAAGAAACTCACTCTAACTTGGTGGTTGCATGGTCTTTTATTTTGAACATCAATTCTCTAACGAGCATCCAGGTCAACTACCATACCATTGATTGAGCAATCATGGCTTCATAAGGTGGTCGCCCCATGGGAAGCTCTTCAAGTATGGGATCTAACTCATCAGAAAAAATCAAATGCCCCATCTTATAAGCTTTACTCATCGGGAGTATAACTATTTTGGAGATAAATATAGTATGGTTCGCTCATAAGCTCTTTGCCTTTATTATTGTTCTTCCTTGGTGAAGCATGTGGAAGGGCACTCACCAGCCTCTTAGACTTTCTGGGAGTGGAACTCAATCCAGATACACTGGCATCCTCAGTCGACTTCTTAGAAATGTCCTTAGTAGGTACAGACTTGCCTTCCTCAAACTCGCAAAGAAACTTGAAGATTTCAGGATCAGTAAAAAAGGAAGTAGAGACATCATCCTCTGTAATAAGTAAGTACTTACTATGATATGCTCATGGACTTTGCCAAATTGAAGGAATATCTTGGTGTTGAGCATCTTACCTGCCAGCTTCACCAAAATCTCAATTTCGTTTCCTGAGCACTCAGCTTAAGAAATACCACCTTTTTAGTAGTAAAAAGAGTGGAAACAGTTGGCACTTCCCATCCAACCGAGTACTTAATGAAGCAAAGCTGATTGTCAGTTCCTCACTTTGTTCAACAAACCAACAATTTTTAAATGAACTGTCAAAAACTGGATAGTTCCATCCTGATGACCCTTAACAAAGAAGACATGGTGAAAAATGGTCAAACTTCAGGTCAACCCCTCTTTCCTCAAATACAAAATAAAAGTCATGATACTTGCTATGAGTTTGGCAACACTTGAGTGAGCATCATCTCATAGAAATTTAAGATTTTCATTCACTCGGCATAGAAGGGAAATCATAGGCCGAACTAAAAATGGTTGAATGGGACACATAACTCTTCTTCTTTAAAGTATTAACTCACTCATCTTTGTGGGCAGCTCACACTAACAAGTTAGAGTTAGCACTCATAGTAAATGAAAGGCTACCTTCATCTGGAAAATAGACACTTCACTCACCATAATTGCCACAGAATTAGCATATGCCTTCTTTAGAGTCACCATGACTATAATTGGAAGGGAACGTGCTGAGAAATAAAAGAACTAACAAGAAAGAGGAAAAGAACCTGTACAAGAAGAAAATCACTCACTTTAAAACTAAAGAAAGAATGCAATAAAGACTTGCCTAACTGCAGTCAAGAGGATTTATAGGTGCAATAAAAAGTCTATGAAAATACATGCATCACATCAAACATTTAATGAAGAATATATTACCTAATCCCACAAAAATCTCAAGTGATGCATGTCACACCAAAAATATTTAATGAATTCACTCACATGAACGAACTCGACATAAATAGTAAAAGTAAAAAAATATTTCTTTTGTTAATCATTTTTTTACATACACTTGCCCTTATCTTTCTTACCTTATTTTATTGAAATGTCTATCTATTTGATCTGAGTTCCACTTGATGGTGAGTGCTTCTTTATTAGAAAAATAAGTAAACATAAAATTATCACCCATAGTCAAGAGAGAAGACCCTTTTAACTTATCATGATGATGAATTGAAGTAAACTTGGCTTCCATGACCTTTAGCTTCTTTTTCATGGCTAACAACTTCCTTATAACATGGCCACTACTTGTCCTACTGAGTTTATACAAGGAGAATTACTCTTCCTTAAAAATAAACAAACTTGATAGAAAAAGTAGGTCACTAAGGCTACCCACAATATCCCCTTTATTTGGGAGTGAAGATTCATTCTTCTCTGACTCGCCACTTTCACAACAAATCAATGAGTGGAAGCCCACCATAATTACTTGAATTTCTTAAATATCCACCAAAGTGATGTTAGCTACTTCGATAGTTGGGGAAGCTAGGGCTACTGAATCTCTCTCTAGTAGAGGAATATCAAAGAAATGCCCCTGTGTCACCACTTAATGAAACTGCTTGAAGATTGGCAGTAGCAGGAAATCTTCCACTAAAGTTACCCCTAAATATGAGAAGTAATATCATCAACAAAAAATAGTGGAATTCCTTCACAACATTTTGTCAAAGGTGTCATCTTTGGAAAAGAAAGCCACTATTGGATCACATGAACTTCCTCACCACTCGAATGATGACCAAACAACCTGCTTACTATGAGATGAATGATAGTCTACAATCTACCTAGAGGTTAAGAAGGAATGTTCATGAGAACTGAGGATTAGCCATTATCTCCCTCCATAGATTTGTGGTTACTCAACATGCTAAGCTGTAATAATAATATGACCATATAAGATGATACAAAAACAACATAAAGTAGTAAACGATAAAATTCATACCACAACAAGATTGTCTTTTGATATCTTCTATTGAGAGGATGTTCTCACCAACCTATTTATAAAGACTTTCCTCAGCCGAATAGGAAGAATATCTTCTCTTTCCTCATGAATACTAAGCTATATCTCTACGCTTTTCCATAAAAAAGAAAGATCTACCAATTTTGTAACAACACTCTGCCCAACATTTGCTTCTACTCATGAGTCCTTGGTCAAGGGAGTAGTTTCACTCACAACCAGTCGAAGAGAACTTACCTCATCATAAGGCATTATTATTGTTTTTTTTTTCAAAAACCTTCTTAGTCTTTTTATTCTTCTTCTGCATGCCCAACCAAAACTCAACAGGATTTATATCACAACGAGGTCTTTGGAGTCCATGATGAGTGTTCGCTCTATTAACAAAAAAAAATTGATAAAAAAAATAGGCAAGATGGATTCTGTGAAGGTTGTAGCAAAGAAAATCAGCTTTTAGCTCAAATTCTTTTTAAATCCCAAAGCAAGATAAAACTCCACAAGAATGGGTTAAGTCAAAAGTGATGTGATGTAAAAGATTTTTTTTATAATTTTTAATTAAATGATAATAATTAGTCCATATTTTTATTCTTCTATCCTTTTTATGAGTCACCTTTTAAAGGGGTAAAAGAATTGATGAGCTAAATGTATACCAATAGATTATACATGGATCCAATGATTGCTCTTGAGTGATAAAGAGTCAACATAAGAGCATCCAACAATAAGAAATAAAGTTAGAACAATCCACTCGCTCAAGAGGGCTCACCCTAAGTAGACAAACATGAGAGTCCATCCTTATCAAACAACTAACATTAAATGACTCGCATCACATATGAGGATTCACTAGCATATGAGCTACTATGCAACTAAGTACTTATTACACAACATGGTGAATATGCATGGGCAACCATACTCAAGGACTCCCCACTCAACATGCTTCACTCACCAATTCTCTAGATCATGGGAGAGCCCCTTCTTATGTAACTAAAATAGTTGATGTGTATTATTAACCTCACTTTTGGAGTGAGGACTCATCCTTCCCATCTTAGACCTAGAAACCTTCTAGGAACTTAGATTTCCCTATTCCTAGGACACTTCTAGTGATTAAAGGAACACTAAATCCAAGCCTAGAGACTCAGGAAGACTTGCCTTAAGCTTAGGATACACACTATGATAAATAGGTCTTGCCCATCCTATGGCCTAAACCAACCCATGCTTGTCCAATCATCCAAAACCAACATCAAGCCAATCACAACCAACCTAAATTGAATTTTATTTCATATCCAAACTCAAAGCTAAATTAACATAGCTCATAACCTAAGTCAATTCCACCATGATCCCATGATCCAAGCCCATTCAAACAAACCAATTCCAATGATTTTCACAAAAGCACTCCAACCATTCAATACTATATTTCAAACCCCTCCAATACTTACAACCCAACCAATTGAACCAAATAGATCCAATCAACCCAAGTTAGCCCATTTGATCCAAAAGGTCCAAATGAGCCAAAATCCAATCAAACCCAAATCAATTGCAATCAAAGCCATCAATCAACTATAAATCCATCATTGAACTCTTCTCAACACCCAATTCAATCCAATTCAACTCAATTAAGCCAATTGATCCACTTGACCCAAAGTGGCCTAAATGACCAAGTTGACTCGTACTTCAATCCAACTCAAATTGGATTGAATCAACCCATTCAACCTCCTCTATAATGATTGTTGATCATTTTTGATTGCCCAATTGCAATCAATTGCGTCAAACCAAACCAATTTGATCATTTGATACAAGTTGACCCAATTTACCCATATGGACCAAAATAAATCAAATCTCATCCCAACCCAAATTGACTGAAATCAATGACTCTCATCAATTATAAATTGATTATTTAACATGACACAACCACCAATTGATCCTAACCAAGCCAATTTGGTCTCTCGATAAAAGTTGACCTAAATGGCTAAAGTAGGCCAAATCAAATCCTAAACCCGATTGATTAAAACCAATGTCTCTAATCAATCACAAATTGATTATTAAACATGATCCAACCTTCAATTGAACCCAATTTGATCAACGAAATCTAATCGACCCCTTTTGCCCAATTTGACCTAAATGGTCCAATTGAACCAAATATTTCTATAATTCGAATTGATTTAAATCAACAGTATAATCATTCTCAAATGATCAATTGAACCTAAACCAACCATCCACCCAAGCCAATTTGGCCAATTTGACCAAATTTGTCAACTTAGCCCATTTGAACTAAATGAACCCATATGAGATAAAATCAAATCAACTTCAAATTGTACCAAACCAATTGCAGCAATACATTCCAAATTATCATCTGAACATAACCAAATCATTCATTTGACTTAATTTGACCAATTGGTGAACCTATATGGGTCAAATTGAGCCAAACATAACCAAACTTGGCATGACTCATCCTTGGATCACCATGGGCCATCCCAAGTGGACCCAACACATGATTAACTCAATTTGGGTCAAAACCCTTTAACCAAGCCACCTAAATAGGATAAAATCCCTATTTGGATGGGTTCACCCACACCCCAAGCCTTAGTAGCCATCCTTAGCCCTTCTTGGACACTAAGACCACTAACCCAACCTAACCCAAGGCTGTTGGGTTCAACCTTAGTCCATGAGAGGGTGAGCTCACCCATGGAACATCATTTGTTCACTTAGAGGAGAAGGTACACTCCATGCCAGCCCAAGCCACTGCCTTAGCCTCTCAAGCACCTCCACCTCAGCAATCCACTGCCATCTCCGACCATCTACCCCGGCTGGACGACTGCCAAAGGCTGAGCCAATATGTGGTGAAAAATTATTATTTTTAATCTTTCATTTAATCTCTTTGAATAGAAAAGAAATAACTAAAGAACCAAAAATAAATTTTCCTAACAACAATTCTTGTGTTTGACACCACGCAGATCCACAAATGTTCTTATTAGGGTGATCAGGCACGGCATTGAGTAATGGTGTACTATCTCGAGAGATAGAAGTCACCATCTTATAAATGGACCTAATCACCTTAATAAGGACTCTTAAAGACTATGGGTCTTCATAATATACCACAGATTCTTCCCCTACTTTACATGGAAAAGTAAACTAGGGTTTATTTTAAACTAGGTTCATTAAGTTCCCTACAGCGGCAAGCCCCCATAGTTAATTACATCCTAAGGAAGGAGATTCCTTAAGAATAACCTCAATTAAGGTAAATGATCGTTGTCTCCAAAGATTTTGAAAGGTAGGACTATCAATCGATTGGTTTATTTTTAGAAAATCAAGTGGGATTGATTAAGAGGAAGGAGTTCTTATCGAAGCCAAATGAAGATAAGTAGGAGATGCTTATGATACTAGGAATCCTAGTAAGGGGCTTTATATTTTTGAAATTGATATGATTTATTTATTTGAATTGAATTTTTATTAGAAATTTAGGGCTTATAATTCTATGATACAAGGTCATGGAAATGCCTAAGAGGTGAGGATTTATGCTCATAGCCCGCAAAGGGAAGTAGAAATGTGAAGAGATTTGCTGGTCATAACTCATTTCCCACATGTGTATGATGTTTTAGTTTATTTTTAAAAAATATTTTATTTTAGGTTAAGATGTACATTAAGTCCATTAATTACCCCTTACCTACACCACTTTAACATATTTAACCAAATAATTATGAGCCAAAGTATGACATAAAATCACAAGGAATTTTAATCAGCAATGCACCTAAGAAAGAAAGGGGCCTAATGAATTTGGCTCATAATTAATAATTAATTAAGCTAAAGGGTTTAATTTAAGTACTTTCACAACCCTTCCCAAATATATGGGTTATATATGATTTCCTTAAGCTACTTAGGTTATTGAATACCTAAGCATCTACCCAAGAAGGAATTGATTAAGTTCTGATTGATTTGATTTTAAAATTTTGATTAATTAAGCCATTTAATTAAGTGATTAAACTGTTTAATTAATTTGCACCTTAATTAGATTTTTATCCAAATGAAATAAACTTAGGGGAAAAGATTTGAAAGAGGATTCCTAATCTCATTCCCTAAGTCCATTCACTGTTATAAGGTAATTAGAAAACTTAATTAATTAATTCATCACTATTTAATAGGTTAATTAATCATTTAATTGATTAAGGGAGTGATTAGGAGTGGATCAAGCAATTACCCTAATTAAACTATTAATAAATTCCAAGAAAATCATGAGAGGTAGAGGTCTTCCCATTAATCAACCCTATGAAGTTTGGAATTAATCAGTGAAATAATTAGGGAGTAATTAACATAATTATATTCCCAATAAAATCTAAATTGCATAAAATTCACTGTTCAAAATCCATCGAACTTAATTTTAGATTATTCCCCTTTGAATTATCTTCACAATGCATTTATTTTATATTTTTCTAATTTTTCTATATTTAGTTATGTTATTTTAAAGTTTATATATTTATTAGGTAATTAAATCCCTAATTATATGACTAATCCCATTGGCACCACGTGGACCGCTGACGTGGTGCGCACTTTCCACGTGTCGCGACGGGATTCATCAGTTAAGTTGTCACAGCCCATGCCGCATCAGCCGACGGTGCTACGCGCTTTCTCTTTGGATCATCTGATCAAAGATCAGACGGTTGAGATTAAGCCTGCAATTTCTAAGGGGATTAATCACAGATCTAGCATGGATTATTCATGATCATCCATCCAAAATGAATAAATGGATGGTCCATGATCCATCACTGAGCTTGCCTACGGGAGAGGGCATCCATCCACTCTTTAGGGCAAGATCCGAGCTCGATTGCCTTGGTTTGAGCTTAAACTCAACCCAAACCATCATCATGCAATGGGCAAGACATCCAATGGTCAATTTGCAATGGGGTGAAAGTTTCTTTCACAAAGGACTAGACACTTTCTATTCTAGGCTCGATTTGAAGGCATACCTTGCCGGAGGCTATCACTGGTGCTCCCAACCGTCGAGGTAGCTTCGTCTAGTAGAGACGAAGCCCTGTTAAAGGTTTGAAGGCTTGAGGTTGAGTGAATCCTTTTATTGACCAAGGTGGACTTCAATTGCTTGTGGCCTTGATCAAACTCCCCTCTCCCGTGCCTTGAGAACTTGGATGAAGGTTTGAGTGAGCTCGATTAGGTCCCCTTAAGGTGCTTGAAGGATGAATTGAGCTCTAGTTGAGTATTGGATGAGATGGAAATTCCAATGGAGCTCCCTATTTTTGGCTTGAGAAAATTGAGAATGGAGAAATCCAAATGGCTTGAGGATGCTTGGAGAAGCTTCTTTAGCTTCAATCAAGTGTGAGTGTGTTGAATTCAAGTGAAATTAGGGGGAGTATATCTCCCCCTAGATGGATCAGACAACCGAGAGTGGAGATGCCATTTTGGATAAATTGGCCTGATTTAATGGGTTGTTTTGGCTGTTTGAACTTGCACATGGTTCATTTTTGGAAGAGGAAGGTAGTAGAGAAGTTCCCATGTGCTGATTTCGAGTGTGGGACTGATCCCATGTGCTTGAAATGAGAGGAGTGGTTGATTTGGCCATTGGGTTGGGTTTGGCTGACCCAAACTCATTGGCTCATGTGCACCATGCTCACTAGTGTCTACTTGGTCCACTAAGAGGGTGTCAAGTGTCCATGAAAAGAAATTGACCAAATTCTAAGTGGAGTTGGCCATAGGTTACCCCTTGACCTAGGGGTAAAATGATCATTTGGCTTTGATTTCAATTTGAACATGTTTGGTATGATTGAAAAATGGGTTGGGCCAAGTTTCAATGAATTTGGAATTGATTTGATAGGATTTGACTCATGTTGACCCATTTAGGTCAAAATGGATCAACTTAGGGTCAAGTTGACCAATTGGTCAAATTAGGTCAAACTAAGGGTTAGGTCAAGTTCATATGACCATTTGAAATGTTTTGGCATCATTGATTTGGTTCAATTTGATTTATATTAAGATTTGGATTATTTGATTTTATTTAGTTTAAATGGGTCAAGTTGACCAATTTGACCCATTTGACCTATTTGGGTTAGATCATGGGTTGGTTTAGGTTTCATTGGTCATTTGGAATGTTTAGGTAGCTTTTGTTTCAATCAATTTTGGTTTAATTTGATTTTGGCTCAATTTGACCTAAGTTAAGTTGGGTCCATGGTCAATTGGGCTAGGTTGGGTCTAGTTGGCCAATTTAGGCTTTAGTTAAGTTCAATAAGTGATTTGGAATGAACTTGGCCCATTAGTTTCAATCAATTTGGCTTAGATCAAGTTTTGACACATTTTCACTTTTTAGGTCAAATTGGGTCAACTTGGGTCAAGTGGCCAATTGGGCTAGGTTAGGCTCAAATGATGACTTGGTCAAGTTCAAACATTGATCATGAATTGATTTTGATCAATGGTTTCAATCAATTTGTCCTATGGTAGATTTTGGCTAGTTTATGTTTCATTTTGGCTAAGTGTTGACTTGGTCAACCCTTAGGTTTGACTTGGTTTGACCTAATTTGAGTGATTGATCATCTCATGATGATTCTTGCTCATAATATGAGGCTTAGGTGAACTTAGCTCAATCCAATTTTTGTAGGATTAGAATTTGGCTCAAAAGGGATACTTTAGATCACTTTGGGTCAAGTGAGCCTAAGTGAGTCAATTGACTTGATCAAGGCTTGAATCAAGTTTGATTGAACTCACATATGGACTTACAATTGAAATATAAATCCATTTGCAAGTGATTTAGAGTCAAATGAGTTTTGATTCATTTGACAATTTCAAGTTCAAAGGGTGAACATGAGTTTAATTTGGGTTTGATTTTTGAATTTAGTTTCATTTTGATGATTGAAGTTTGTGTTTATATTTAGATTCATGATTGAAGGATTGATTGAATCATAAAGAAAAATCAAGAGTTAAGCTTGATTTGAATTTGATTTGGCTAGGTTCAAGAATTTGACTTCAAAAGCTTAGTTTGAATTTTGGTTGAATTTGGATTTGAATTTTTTTTTAATTTATTTTTGGTTTGATGATTGAAGTTTATGTTTATATTTAGATTCATGATTGAAGGATTGATTGAATCATGAAGAAAAATCAAGAGTTTGGCTTGCTTTGAATTTGATTTGGCTAAGTTCAAGAATTTGACTTGAAAGGCTTAGGTTGAATTTTGGTTGAATTTGGATTTGAGTTTTGGATATTTGAATTTAAATTTTATTTATATTTGTGAATATAAATGAGAATATAAATGGGTTATGAGAAAATTTCTTGAATTTGATTTGATTTAAATTTGATTTGGGCTAGGTCTATAAGATGAAATCAAAGGGCTTATGAAAGATTTTTAGAATTTGGAATTCAATCATGGGTTTCAATTATTTGGAATTGATTCATGATTTGAAAAAATCCATTGGAATTGATTTAAGGTTTGAGAAAATCAATTAAGTTGGAATTGATTTGACTTTGAAGTTGATTTGAATTAGGGGTTTGAATTGAATTGATTTGGACTTTGACTTGAAAGAAGGAAGTGAGGATTTGGTTCAAGCTATAGGGTAGACAAATTTTTATAACACCCTAAGGCATGACTTATTCCTATGGCTAACTCTTCTAAGTCTCTAGGGTTAGGTCAAGTGTTCACCTAATCACTAGAAGTGTCTTAAGACTAAGGAAACTCTTAGTGTCTAAGTGGAGTCCTATGTGTAAGATGGAGGGGTTGAGAGCTCATCCTAAAAATGAGGTCAACACAATCTCAGCTCTCAGTTCACTTAGGGAGGAGTGTATACTCCTCTCCGTCCATTCAAACTTCACAGAGAGCTTCCTCAAAGTATTTCGAGAAGTCCTAAACCCTTCCTTCAATCCCTAGTGCTCTCCATTGTCGGCAAGACCAACCACCGATCGAAAATGAGAGCCCCATCAATCCAACCTCACCAAAACTCCACCAATCTCATATTAACTCTTCCCACACCTTCCCTCACTCCAGTGAGTCAAAAGGAATCGATCACCGATCGATTTGATCACTGGAAAGCACTCCAAGACCAACTCTGATGAGTTTCATGGTGGCGCTTGGTCCATAGAGGAATCGGTGGGGAGGCAGCGCGAGATCTTCTCAACATGACTTCATCTCTTCAAGATGAAGCTACATCAGTTGACGGATCACCGATCTCTAGATCCAGCGAGGTAAAACTCTAGCAAACCATATATTTTCTCCTAGGTGTTGGTCTTTTGTAAAGTAAATTGTGATTGTACATGATTTCCAATGTAAGATCCTCTTAAGATCTCCTCCCCCATGTTTTGGAGTCGATCCCATTATCTTACGAGCTCCGGCAAGCTCGAACCAAGCAGGAGAAGGCGAACAATGTTTATATTTCAGGGCTTGAGGGACGAAAAATCATCGGCCATCTATTTTGCATGATTAGAATGGACGACTTTGACTTAATCCATTAGATTATTCGATTTAATCCATTAGGAACCACTGGATTAATCTCCACCGTCCAATCTCGGATTGGATGCCGGGGACGAAACCACATTCGCCACCGCTGAGTCAGTTTCCACGTCGAACGTTTTAAATAACCTATCCTACGGCGCCACATGGAAAGCACTTTCGCTTGGTGCCAACAGTTTAGGAGATTAATTAGGTGATTAAAATGTCATTAAATGGCCAGAACTTTGAAAATTTATAACTAATTATAGAAAAATCTAAAAAATATGATTAAACCCATTTTGGAAAGGGTCAATAGAGGCGAATTTAATAAAAAAAATATCCCTAATGTTTGGTTAATGAATAATGTTTAATTATGATTAGAATTTTAGGATAATTATCTTAATTAAGGCTTAATTACTTGACCAATTATTCTCAAATTTGATAGTTGATCCTATGGGATGTCCTCTGCCTCCTATAATTTTTTTGGGATTTATTGGCCATGTAATTTGGAGAATTTGAAATTCTAATCCTAATCACCCTCCTTAATCAATTTATTAATTATTAAAAAGTGCTAAATAATGAAAACTAGATGATTAGTAATAGTTAATCACTGCTAATAGTGGGAATGATGAGGAAAATTAATTAGAACATCTTTCCTAGCTATTTTCCTAAGTATACTTTCATAGGAGGGTTAATTAATTCATGACTTAATTAGGGATTAATTATGCAATTAATAATAAAATAAAATTCAAATTAAAATGATAACTATTTCAGATGATTCAAATTGAATTCATGGGTTCCCTTTATATGTTTAACAACATAAAGACCTTTAAAGAACTTATGGTTAAGCCATGGGTGTGGGATAACCATATAAGTACTTAATTTAGTTCTTCCTTTAATTTGATTAACCCTTAATTATGAGCCTCATTGTATTAGGTCTTGCTAAGTGCATTGAAAATTTTAATTTCTCATTGACATATCATTGGAGGCTCATGATTAAGTAGTTAATTAAACTAAAGACACTTAGGAAAGGGAAATTAAATTAATTGCTTAATGATTTGAACTTAATCAATCCATAAAACTTACTTAATTATTTTTTCTTAAACACATTAAGTCACTAATGTGGAATGGGATAAAACAACAAATATCATTTCTCTTCTTTAGGTTTTAATAATTCAAATCTAAAATTTAAACTTCATAATAACTTTGGTTAATCTTAAGAAATTTTATTTGACTTGATTGTCCTTGGGAATTAATGTGATTGAATGTATTATATGGAAATGTTTAATTATTCATTTTCATTTATTATAAATTTGTATGTCTTTTGTATAATGTATTCATGTTTTCAAATAAAAGAATCAAGTGAATATGGTTATATATGTGTAAGTTGCATGTGTTGAATTAATCTTATTATATAGCATGACTATTATCACTAATAAATCTCAAATTATTTTCAAAATTATAAGTTAATGATGAAAATTTAAAGTGATGTTGGTTATCAATATTCTATGTGATTTATCTTTGCTTATATTTTGAATATGTTAAATGATAGTTTTATTATCATGATTCATATGTATGTTTATATATGTTTGAATGTTAACAAGTATATAGTCTAGACACCTCAGGAACATGAGGCTTTAATAGCCCCAAGGAGGTCTTAGATTACCTTACTTTCCCTAGTTTAATAATACATGTATTAGAATTTGGCAAGAACTTTACTTTACATGAGTAAATAAATTTGCTAATTTACAATCTTTTCTATGATTTTCTTTCATATGTTTATGTATACATTTATATGTATTTAAGATAGCAAGTATATAATCTAGACATCCTGAGAATACGAGGGATTAAGTAGCCCCAAGGAGGTCTTAGATTACCTCACTTCCCTGGTTTAATAATGGCACGTACTTGCTTAAATCTCTAATGCATGTGTATGTATACTTAGCTAATGAATGAAATATCTCTTTTCTACCAAAAATATATGCATTAACAATCATTCAAGTGTGCTAAAAATACACATATGTACATTGCATGTACTGGTATGTTAAGTTCAATATCATATGCATGTTATTGCTGATGAAAAAGAATGATGTAATATTATCTATGTGATAGTAATCCAATCTCATTAATCTTAAGATGCCTTTCATGCTTGAATAGGATTATTTAAGATTAACCCTAACTTAGGATTAATAAAATATTTAATAAATTTTTCATTAAAAGAAAACAAAAAAAAAGTCATAATAACATGCCTTTAAAAAATAACTTAGGGTAGGGATGAAGAGGGTCAAGCCTCATCACTCTCTTGATAAAAATTACATGCTAAGTAAATATCAAATGAAATAAAAGAAAATATAAATTAAAATCCACCAATCTTTTTAATAACTTTAAGTGGAACCTCTCTTCATGTTTAACTTGAATATTCCAAATCTTAGACAATCATAATTCTAAAGCCTAGCTAAGATATACCACACTAAGCCTAAGCACACACATTATTATACTAAGTCATCACTTATATCACTAAGTTAGGATGATGTATGTTGTGATATCGTGTTTTATTTTGTGATATAATATATTATACATGATGTGAGTTACTTATGTGTAGACTGGATGTTAGGTCATTTATAGCCTAATGATGTTTTTCGTAGGGGATTATACTAAAGGGGCCACTGAAATAATAAATAAATATAAATGCTTTTGCTTGTAGGTTGTTTATCCTCCTTTATATAATCCATATTAGGACAGGTGGACTTGGTTTCCCATGTACAGGGTACTAAGTCTAAATTTATGGAATATAACTGCTTGGTTTGTATGATCGTTTAACTAATATTTATCTTATAGGTATAGTTATATTTTGTTTTCATAAACATGTAACTTTATAATAAAAATTAGGATTAGTGCTATGGGGTTTAGGATGAGCAGTGGCTAGAAGGTAAATACCTAGGAGACCCTGTGAATCATGGCGCAAAACCAAATCAAAAGGAGAAAAGAAAGATGAAGAATGAAGACCCCTACAACATCTATTTCATTGTAATTGTAATATTCTTTTGTAATCTGGGTTGTATAAGGGTAGAGCTCAGCTACCTAGTCTTTTTTATTTTCTAGGGTGTACGACTTTTATTCTTTTACAAAATTTATGAATGTTTGATTGTCATGTTTAGCTTGTGCAATGAAAATGACATATTTTTCATATGTTTCTAAAAGCTTGATGATTAAATGTGTTGCCTGGATGCAGTATTCTCTTTAGGATAGAATTAATTTATCTACCCCCATTAAATAACTTTTAACTAAATTTTAAATATAACTCATAACTTCACTTTAAAGCCTAGGTTATAATCAAGATAATTAAAAGATTTATCAACCCCTTAGCTGAATGATGTATGTTACAACAATCATGCATATCATCTTTTTTCACTGTTAAATAGAGATAGAGAGGGTCTCCATTCTTTCACGATAGGGAATGCTTGACCTGCGAGGGCATCCTTATAGTGGAAAATATCTCCTTCTGTTGATTTAGCCCATAATCTTATTTTATCATGCATATAGGCATAATTGTCCTAAGCCTATCCAAATGAATGTGTCAAAAATAATATAAAGAATTATAAATTTTGCATTTAGTCTAAGTTATGTCTTCATGTCTGTCATGATAGAGTCTCTTAGAGAGTGAGTCTAGGACTATAGTTTCTTTCCTAATTAAATAACAGCTTAGCTATCTTGCACTTACATAAGACCAGCCTACATGGATTTAAAGTATATGAGGTGTTAGCTAGCGACCACTCTAGGTATTTGTAAGTCTAGAAGAGTCGGGATGAGTTTCTCCTCTCTTGTGGAGGATAATCACTATGTCCCATTTTCTGATTAGACTTAGGTCATGCTTTTAGCTTGTGCTAAAGCATTCTAGATTTAGGATCTGTTGTTGCTTGTTTTTTTTCAGGCTACGAGTATAAGTTCTCACCTCTCAAGCATTTCTACAATCTCGTGTTGATGGACTATAAGCCCTAGCATTCTAATAAAATTTCAATTCAAATAAAAATAAACTCTCTCTTTTGAACATATAAAGCCTCACTATAAGGTATTCTAGAGCACTCTCTAGGCTTCCTAGTATCATGAGTACTTCCTACTTACCTTCCTTTGGAATCCATAAATAAGTCTTTCAAATTGAACTTTCTCACTTTATTTCTAAGAATACCAATTTCTTTGATAGTCTAACCTTGAAATCTTTGGAGATATTTATTGACTACTTTAATCAATAGTTTTCTTAAGAAATCTCTATTTTCTATGATACAATTAACTTTGGAAGCTTGGTTCCATATGGAACTAAAGAACCTGATATAAAATAAACCCTTCTTTACTTCTCTATATAAAGTAGAAAAAATATCTCTAGTATATATGAAGACCCATCTGCCTTAGGAATCATTATTAGGTGATTAGGTCTAATATATGGTGATATTTTCATCTTTCAAGATAGTACATCATACCTTAATGTCATACCTAATCACTTCAATAAGTACCCCCTAAGTATAGATGGCGTCCCAACGACTCCAAATTAAAATACCATATGTATTTTTTATGTATTAACCTCCTAGTCCTATAAAATAGGGGATTCTCAAAGAGGCAAGGATCTTTTTCTTCACTTATACCTTTTAGAGGGAGAGGGGGAGATTCTTGTACTATGGTCTCCTAACTTGTACTCTTATTTTGATATAGTAGAATTTACAACATCTCCTTACTCTTTTACTTTACTTTTATACTTATTTTATCCCATATTAGCTAGCCCTATTTCACAAGTGCTTATAGGAAGGTCTTAATCATTCCATGTACAAATTTGGATACAACAATATGTCCAAGTATAAGAAGGTATTTTTGTCATGTTATTATTGTATCATATTTATGGTTCACTTATCTATCAAAGTTGATGATTGTGTGCAACAAAACTCATATCAATGGAGGCAGATGAGCTGCGAGGATCAGATAGAAGTTTGGTGATGATGATCAAACAATGGTCTGGTTATGGTGGTTAGGTAGCTATCTAATAACAAAGATAGGATAGTTGTCCAACGATGGTGGCTGATTAGTGGCCTGATAATAGTGATTGTTTGGTAGTTTAACAATGGTGGTTAGGTGATAGTGGTTAAATAGTGCTCTGATGACAGTAGGCTTGTGACTCTAATGAGCAGCAATTTGACGATGGTGGTCTAGTGAAGAGCCATTGATACCAATCAAGTGATAGTTAATAGCCTGACTGTAGCTTTAGATTGCCACCCAATCATCATATTTGGATTTCTGCCAGACCACCAACACTGGACTGCCACCCAACCACTAGCACTGGTCCACCATCCGACCATCATCATAGGCCATCGATTGAACATTATTGTTAGACTACCACATGACCATAGTTGGAAGACTATTGTCCAATCATTTTCATAAGGCCATCAAACAACCACTGTAAAGAGAAAAGTTGCATAAATTATGTGAAAATTTTATTATGTTTTATGCCTATATTATGTTTAAAATATGTGAAAAATATGTTCTTTTAGTTTTCTTTTGTGTTAGAATAGAAAAATATCAAATTATTGAGGAAATAATAAAAATTGGGCCCAACACCTAAGAATTGTAAAAATAGTGTCATGGCATTGGACCAAACCCAATTTGAATCACAAAATAGAGGAACCAACACCCGAGTGTTAGGGACTTAGAAAATTTTTCATGGAGATAGCAAATTTTTCATGGAGATAGCAAGCAAAATGCCTAAGCACTAGAAACCAACGCCAAAGAGCTATGAGAAGACCAAATTGAGGACTTAAGATAACAAAGGTAGTGCTGAGGCATCAGAATTAGTACTGAGGTGCTACATTAAAATGCCGAGGAGTTAGAACTAAAAATTTGAAGCCAAAAATTACAGTGGGAGTCTAGTTTAAGTGTGAGAGTAGTGCAGTGACAGAAATTGGAGAATTCCAAGTGTTGTGTACCATAGAGTGTGTTAGTGTATGTGTTGTAGTGAGTTTTGAAGTAGCGTGAGATGTGTTTGTTCCTATTGAAGTTAAGGAGAAGGTTCAGGATGGATTTTGCATGCTAAATTCATTGTGGTTCTCCACCGGGAAGTAGAAAGGAGGCAGTTAAGAGTGAATTTAAAAGAAGTACTAAGTTTATTCTTCCCTTTTTCTTTAGTTATTCATTTAGTTTGGTTCATATATCTATTTCCTTGTACTATGAGTAGCTAAACTGATAGTGCTATAATTTTGTGTAGATTTTGAATGTTATTCTGTATTAAAATTTATTTGTGAAATATTAATACTAGAAAATTATTTGTGCTATCAATATTCACTATGTTTTGATTTTCTCGGAGCTTCATTTACTTATAATCTAACCAATTATAATATTAAAATATATTATGATCTAGAGTCAATAGATGGGAGAAACAAATGGGTTTAGTATTAGGTGACAGTTTGATATACTAATTTTCAAGGCAGTAACCAATTCAAGGGAGATAAGGAAAAGCAACCTTTCAAAATTTAACCAGCACTAGATAGAAAATTGATTAAATGCATTGATTTGGCTATATTGGTCTAGAGATGGACAATATAATATTTATGCTCCTGGTTGACACTAAAGATTTAAAAAAGTAGAAAATAGAACTAACACTTATGTGTTGCATTTTCAGTGTCACGGCGTTATGCCCAACTCAAACTTAATTTAATCAAGATAACATCAAAATTATACAAAATTATAGTATTAATTTAACATAGTAAAAATAATACACCTACTTATCATTAAAATATAAAAAAATTTATTATCTTTAAAATTAAAAGAGTTTGTGCTTTTACATTATTACTTGGTTGGATAAAAAGTATAACTTAGGCAACTAATAATTAACTTAGAAATTTGACACTCAATCCTCAATAGAATGATACTCTACTTATTATTATTTTACGTGATTCAACACGTGCACTTATGTATAACTTTTAGCCATATCATGAGGCCATCAGACAACCACCATCCTCACACAATTGTTCAACTACTATCATCAGACTACCACTGGCTTGTTATCATCTCTAGAACACCACTTGATTGCTACCACGAGTCCATCATTTGATTATCGATATAAGATTGTTTATCGACTATCATCATCTAACCATAATTGTTCTCATTATAATGCAATCATCTGACCCCTACTCTGCCACCTTTGGCTGAACACCCCTTATCTATTTTATGATACTTTTCACTAGCAACCCACTTTTTAAATCTCACCTTCTCTAGTTTCGTAGGCGGGATAATATTTATAATGAACATTTATCCAATGAAAACATTTTAATTAGGCTGGAATTCAGGGTTTCTCCCTTCTCAAATTTTCCATATAAAACTTTGATGCCCTTTGTATTTTTGCTCATTTCTATGTGTGCAGAATCTTCGTATAAAACTAGAGTAAAAACTTTCTTACTCTACCAATATTATTTATCATGCAACAAGAATTATATCACTACATCAATGTGATGCTTGAGGTGCAAGCCAAGCTTATTTAAGCTTCAAATTATTAGAAATTTTAAGCAAATCATTTATATAACACTTTTTGAAAGTTTCATACATAACATTACCAGGGCCCCACTTATTTCAAGGAAGGAGAAAGAGAGAAAAGACAGGTTGTACATAAAAAAAAGAATCACCATTGATGCTAAAAAGGTGAGTGTGCAAGAAAAGAAGCCTAAGCTCATGACTCAATGATTTTCACTATAAGGACAGTCAGTGGCGGACCCAAAAAATTTTCTTTGAGGGTGTACATCAAGATGAAAAAAGAATACACCATTGGATAAAATAAAAAAATAAATTATTTCATATAACAAAATATGAAATTAAATATCTCAATAACATATTTTTCTCCACATTATATATCATTTATAATTTCTCTCTCTGAGTCTTCATATTTTGAAATTGTTGTACAACCAGGCACACGTTCAACATTTTTAAAAAAAAAAATTATTCACATATCTTATTGATTATAAAGAATGTGCCACTGAGAAATATTTTTTAAAAATTTGATCCTCAAAGATCACCTGATATAAAATATATAATAAATGATTAAATATTCATTAAAATTTTAATAAGATTATTCGCATAATTTTTATCAACATTCTACAAAAAATTATCAATACTTGCTCACAAACTTTTATATTCAAATTAGTTAAATCTTTTGCCAACAAATATGAGATATAAAACCTAAAAAAATCTTAATAATTTTTTTCGATTTTCAATCATACTTGCTCACAAATTCAACCAATAATATCATATTAAAGCTAGTTATGCTAGCTTCTGTTTCTCATTCTATAGACTCCTAAGCCATCAATTATAAAGCAATAAAAATGTTTGGTGAAAGAAAAAGCCCGTCACTAACCTTGTCACCTCGAGCTCAGGAGAATGGCTGGGGAAGCTTGCCAGAGGCGTTGAGGTGGGGAGCTGAAAGGAAGAGGTGGCGAGCACATCCACGGCGGTCCAGAGTCGCATGTGGGACTATCCGAGAAAGTGATGGTGGCTCTGAGTTGGGAGAAAGAAAGGGTTTGGCTAGGATGAAGAAAGTCCTTCCTCTTTTAATTAACTCAGCCCAATCTGCATTTATTAAAGGAAGGGACATTTCAGATAATATCACTATGGCAAGTGAAATTTGTAATGAGTTGTTTCATAGCAAATCACATGGGGTTTTTCTAGCCAAACTTGATCTTAGGAAGGCTTTTGACTCTATTAACAGGGATGCTCTTCTACATAGACTGAAATCTATTGGGTTTCCTTGTGATTTATTAATTGGGTGAAAGCATGTATCGATATCCCTTTCTCAATCATTCTAAATGGAGAAATCAAAGGTTACTTTACTTCAAAATTTGGTCTCGCAAGGTTGTCCATTATCCCCATTCTTTTACCATAGCCATAGACACCTTTTCTGTTTAATTGAAAGAGGTTAACTTATTTAGATACATACCTCGATTCTTTGGAACTTGTCAAATTTCTCATTTGCTTTTGATGATCTCTTAGTGACTGAACGCAGATATATCCATTCGGGCTCCACGAAATCTGTCTTGAGATATTAAAAAATACGGGACTTGTCGTTAATCTGGACAAATCCTCATTTGTTTTCTAAAGGTTCAAGGGAGGTGGACAACCTTTGTAGTATTCTTAATATTACTCAAAGTGTTTTCCCCATCAAATATTTGGGTCTTCCCTAACCTTGGGATCTCTAAACTCATGAACTTCTCAAGTTTATTTGACAAATTGCAAAGATGGCTTGGGTTGGAAGTGTAAGTTTACTCTCTTGGAGGAAGATTACAATTACTTAGATCATCTGTAACAACTTCATATCTAATTGGTTTAGATCTATGATCATTCCCAAAGGTGTTTTAAAGCAAATTTACTCACTCACTTCAAGATTCTTCTATCATAATGGAGTTTCAAACAAACTTACTACTATATCTTGGGATAAAACATCTCGACCTAAGGAGAAAGGTGGAATAGGCATTCTCTCAGCTTTTTCTCTTAATTCTCTATGTAAAATCAAAACAATGTGGAAAACATTAAAGCAGGAATCTCTCTTTGCGAAATGGTGTAATCAGAAATACGGTTCTATTTGGAATCCCTCTATACACAAAGTCTCCTCTATGTGGAAGGAAATGAAATTGTATGCAAATCGCTATTGTGATAAATTAAACTATCACATAGGAAATGGCCATTCATTTTCTTTGCTTTCTGATCCTTGGTGTGGGAATAAATCTATGATGAACATGAGGGATACTAATGATAGCCATCTGCAACAAACTTATACAAATGCTAAGCTTTGCACTTTTATTTCTGATGGGAATTGGAGAATTCCATCCTTCTTTCCTGTTGAATATCCACTGTTATATGCTTCTATTTCTATACCTATTGGGTGGTGATGATGGATTACTTGGGGTTTATTGTAATCCCACTAATCGGATTTCAAACAGCTCTCTTTGAGCACTTATCTTACGTAAATTGGTTTAAGTCTATCTGGTTTTCGGTTGGTTAATTATGCTTTATATTGTTGGATGGCTTATCTTGGTGGGTTAAAACTTGATTTGCTAAAAGAGGGCTCGCATCCAAACTATATGTTTTGTTTTAATGATTCAAACACATTCACATCTCTTCTTTGAATGTCCATTTTCGATGCATCCGATTAGAAGTATTCTACCCAATGGCAATTTCTTTTAATGCAATCTACCTTGCAACAAGTTCTAAATAGTTTAGAACCAAATGTGCATAAAATCAGCAAAAGAATACACTTTCTTTCCACTGCTGTTTTAGTCTACTGTATTTTGAGAGAAAAAAATAAAAGGCTTATAACTCACACTATTTCTCCTCTCACTGACTTACTTGATCATATTAAAGATAGAATTGCCTTTAAAATAGCAAGATGGAAGGTTAATGAGTCCTGGCCAGCAAGTGTTATGCAAATCATCTTAAGTTGGAGGAATAGGATCCCCTAATCCCTGCCATTCCATTTGGGTTTACACAGGAAATATGGTTTTGAAATGGACTTGATGTGCTACATGCTTATGGTTTTTATTACTGTTGCAATTTTCTGGAGCATTTGCAACCGGTTTTTGCTGTGGAAGTCTACCCATTCCAAATGGTTTTGTTACGTGATCCGTGATGGCGTGATGGCTGCAGCTAACTATAATCCTAAGTCCATTATTTTTGGGTTTTCTGCTAAATAGTTGAGGTCCATTTTTTGGTAGTCTTGTTCTTGTTAACAGGTGTAGTGTCTTAAGTTTGTTGTGTAATTTTCTTTTCTTACTTTCTTATAGTCTTCTCTTCCTGTTATTCTCCTGTACTTGATACATTACATTTTGGAATACATTGGGCTTATGCCCTCAAATTTTTTCCAAAAAAAAAGGATGGGAGAAGTGCAGAGGGTTAAAAGAAAATTAGAAAAATTTCAATGCAATTTTTTTAATTAATTTGAAGACCTACGCGCCATAAGGGCATGCATACACCAGATCGTCATTGAAGGGAGTGATAGTGATACATGAAATAAGATTTGTTAAGTTTTCTCTTGAAAACCTACAAGTTATACCACAAGTGAGTTCTTATTAATTGTGATGTCATTCCAATAAGGCTATTTTTACAATATATACTAATAAGCTTCACCTCTTAATTTTAATTCAAGCACTAATAATTCATAATATTTTTTCTAAAGAGGTAGATTTTATAAAACTTTTTTTATCAATGTGATGGGGCTTTTAAGCTAAATTTTTAAAATATGCTTAATTAATATATATTAATCTAATTATATATTTTTTAAAAAAATTAAAAATAAGCTTAGTCACCCTTTGAATGGGCAATAGCTTTAGAATGATTTTAAAAAAAATTTTATCACAACAACAAATATATGGCCATAACTCACTCGTCTGATATTAGAATTATGAGAATTTAATATTTTTAGAAAGCTTACAAAATTATCTATGACTTTCAAGTTGGCTATGTCAGACAATTCTCCCTTGATGAGCCGTAATTTTTATATTTCTTCATATTTTTAATGTGCAAAACACATACGCAGCCATACTTTTTTTCCGTATTAGACTCATCCAACGTCTTAATTAAGCAAGACTAGTATCATTGGAAAGCTAACAAAATTCTCTATGACTTCCACGTTGATAACCTTTGACGACTCTTGCTCGGTAAGCCACAAATTTTACGTATGCTTGGCATTTCAGGTGTGAAACAGATAGCACATATATAGCCCCACTTTTTTGTCCATATCAGACTCATCTAGCATTAGAATTGAGTGAACTTAGTATCATTGGAAAGATAATAAAATTTTCTACATCTTTCATGTTAAAAACTTCTGACGATTCTCGCTCAATTGGCCGCAATTTTTACATATGCTTGGCATTTCAAGGTTTGAAACAAATAATGCATACACAGCCCCACTTTTTTGCCCGTATCAGACTCATCTGACATTGGAATTGAGCAAGCTTGGTATCATTAAAAATATAACAATATTATCTATGATTTTTATGTTGATAACTTTCTACAAATCTCGCTCAGTAAGTTGCAATTTTTATATATGCTCAATATTTCATAGTGTGAAACAGATTACACATACACAATCCTACTTTTTTACTAATATCAGACTCATCCAGCATTAGAATTGATTGATCTTGATATTGTTAGAAAAATAACAAAATTCTCTACATCTTTTATGTTGACAACTTTTGATAAGTCTCACTCGATAAGCTACAGTTTTTACATATACTTGGCATTTCACAGTCATAATAGATAACATATACACAACCACACTTTTTTAGCTATATCAGACTCATCCAATATTAGAATTTAGCAAGTTTAGTATTGTTGGAAAGATAATAAAAATATCTACATCTTTTATATTGATAACTTTTGATGAATCTCATTCAGTAAGCCACATCTTTTACATATGCTTGGCATTTCACGGTGTGAAATAGATAACACATATACAACCCCACTTTTTTATCCATATCACACTCATCCGATATCAAAATTGAGCAAGCTTGGTATAGTTGGAAAGCTAAAATTTATTTTTTAATAACTTCCATGTTCACAACTTTCTATGAATGTCACTTGATAAGCCGCAGTTTTCACGTATGCTCGACATTTTACGGTGCGAAACAGATAACACATACACAACATCACTTTCTTGCCCGTATCAAACTCATCATGTGTCAGAATTGAGCAAGCTTGATATCATTGGAAAGGTAATAAAATTATCTATGACTTGCAAGTTAACAACTTTCAACGAATCTTACTTGGGAAGCCACAATTTTTACATATGCTCGCCATTTCACGGTGTGAAACAGATAACATATACACAACCCCACTTTTTGCCCATATCAGAGTCATCTGACATCAGAATTGAGAGAGCTTAGTATTATTAGAAAGCTAATAAAATTCTCTATGACTATAATGTTGATAACTTTTGATGAATCTCGCTCAGTAAGCCATAGTTTTTACGTATAATACATATATGAACACACACACACACACACACACACACACACACACACACACACACACACACACACATATATATATATATATATATATATATATATATATATATATATATATATATATATATATATATATATATATATATATATATGCTTTTGTATTGCCTATTCAATAATAAAATTCTGGAGAAATTACTAAAAGTCATTGACTGTAGTTCAACTTACATATCACTGACATGAATATAACTGAATTAAATTCAACACAACTTAGTACAAACTACGAATGTAAAAACCAAAAATACATAAGTTGTGTTCATAACAAACATAGAAAAGCAAGTATCTTCGATGAGGTCTACGTGGCAGAATTGTTCACTATCATCGAGGTCAGTCTCATAGATGATGTTGTTGTTGTTGCTCTTCCTCCCCAGCCTGCTCAGCGGGCTATTGTGAGTAATCTAGAGGTGTAATCTTAGGTACCTTTGGTGATGCCCGTGGAGGGAAGGGGAAATTAAGATACACTCCATGCATAGGTGATGTATAGGATGGTGGAGGACCGTAGACGGGAGGGACTATCACTTGTCATGGTTGGTATTGACTCAACATAGATTCCTGATATAAGTATGGAGGTGGACTAGTATATGTATAAGTATATAGACCAACATCGGAAACAAACAATGGACCAGCACCTATCCTTGAGGTATCTAGCTGAGCAGCTGAAGGTGCAACAGAAGAAGTGATTGCATCATCAATGCACCTATACCTACTATCTGAAATGTATATATTTCATTGCATCTCCCTACATAACTCCTCATACTTATTGATTGAATGTTAAAATTTTGTGCCTTGATCTCCCCTGAAATATTGTTGGAATATATCTTATGTATCCAAAATGTGTTTGCGTTATAGAATAAAGTAGATTATTAATATTTATTTATTGTAGAAACATAAAATTCTAAAGGAGGAAGGTAGCTTACCATTATTTGCTCTACAGGTGCTCGAGGGTAATAATTGCTAGGGGGAATTGTGGGTGCGTTCAACATGTACAATGAAGCCCAAGATCAATACCACGTCATGTACCAATTGATCTCTAGCTCAACATCTTTTAAAGAACTGTTTGCTGTAACAATCACATCACGTATATTTCCCCACTGTGCAATGTATGTCTGATGGTAATCCAACCAATTAACATCAACCTTCCTTCAACTATCTACTTGTTTGAAGGTAGGATCAATTGGGGCTATATCAATTTTTAGTGGCAGACCAAACTATCTCAAAGAACAATCTGGAAGGTACCATTCAACTCTTTTCTAGTTAATAACAAATAACCCTAGCAAGCCATATCTCTTATCCATATAGACAATAATTAGCAACTCTTATGTGTATTTGACATCTATATGGCTTCCAAATCACCTTAACATTTAAAAATAATATGAAATACAATAACTCTACAATGACAATTACAAATAAAGTATGAACACAACTAACCTGGCTCTATAGTAACCCTTCAAGTTCATATATGTAGATTCTAATATGTGATGATGTCATCTCAAATATGTAGCATTCATTCCACCTACAACCAACACTCAACCCATTCAACTCTATCTGATAAGGTACCTATAGAACCAACATGTATATGTTCCCATGACCAAACCCATAATAAGTGTAAGATACATGTCATTTTAGTGTGCTTCGACTTTGTAGACTCATGCAATTCTATGTAGCACCTCCTAAAGAGTACCTGTTAAAGAAGTCAATATCTTTTAACAACTATAGGTACTACAAATGAACCTCAGATCCAGATGTGTCTGGCAGCAGAAAACATCTAATAGTAAATAAAATGCACTCTATAAGGTGCATAATGAACTCAGCCTCAGTGAGATCTAAGTAGGAGTCTCTATAAAATGTCCACCATAGCCATCATAATGGAAGACATGTCTGTGCCTGAGCCTGTCCCATACAGAATGTTAAGGTAACATATGGCTGCACTAGATCATGATATACAACACCATACTCTAGATGCCTACCAATGAGCTCATCACAATAATCTGGCCAAGATGTTCACCTCTTACCTTCCCCTACCATAATAAGTCCAACAATAGGAGGCCCATCAATCCGAACACTTAGAATCATAGCCACATCCTGAAGCGTGATTGTCATCTCTCCAACTTCCAAGTGAAATGTATTCATTTGTCATGACCATCGCTCAACCAAAGAAGTAAGTAGGTGATGATCCAACCTAATGTATTATAGTTGTAAAACACAATCCAACACAACATTGTGCAAACCACTAATGAATCTGGAGCAGTTCACTGGACACTCTCTTAATATCACTAAGTGATGTTGTTTTAAGCACTATGCCCTAAAGAAATGAAATAAATAATCATAAATTTCTGCATAAGTGTAATGAATTTTCTTTAGAAAAATAAAAGCAGTATATCATACCATATCTAAGTGTGTAGCTCTGTGTCTACCATGTAATGAGGCAATATTGGGATGAACTTTAGTTGGTACTGGCACGTAGTCTACTAGGTTCTCCTCTGGTCGCCTCCAATGCTGGCGTCTACCTCCATGTTCTTCAGTCACCATTGTACCTATGCGGAGCATTTATTTAAATTATAGTAAAAGAAAAATATTATGCATATCAATAACAAATAAGTGTTAGAAGTACTAACTTAATTCATACAAATAGGTCTATATAGAACCAAAAGAACATAGCTACAAATAATATAATGAAGAAGTTTGCATATGTAGGGCTACAATGAACTAAGAAAGCATTTTACATATAGAAAGGTAGCAAGAAGTAACAGAGTAGTGGACATACAAATAAAAATGAAAAATGAACTATAGCTGAGAGCATAAAAAAGGCTGAATCTATAAAGCACAGTACATCATATAGCTATAACATGGATTTGCTTCACTAATATGTAAAATAGAACAACAATAGAGATGACGTACAAATTAAAATAAAAATCATCGAGTTGCTACTACAAGATATATATGATAGAGAAGGCTACAACAAAGAGCTACATATTAATTCCTACGTAGGCGATTTTGAGGACATGTTGTTCTATTATGTCTAATGTTTTTGTACAGGATGCAAATTCTAGTACTCTAATGTACGTTCTCATCCATTGTATTATTATATCTTCTTGTTCTTGGCCTACTAGCTCTCCTTTTGACATTTGGAGGTGCCAGCTCAATCACAGGCCAATCACGCAGGAAAGCTGGCCACTCACTTCAATCAGGTATAACATAGAATTCTACTTCATATGTATTACGTAAGAATTATAATGTGTAGTAACAAGAGACATATTTGACGTGACTTAAATGCCATTGGCCTAATGCAACTATCTCATGTGGGCAAGGTATGTAGTATAATTGCAGCTGTCTACACGTGCAGCTACAATAGTTTTGTTCGCGTAGTTCAACTTTGAATTATCTGGATGACATACCGAACACTTAAAATCCATGCATATTGATCCTTGTTAGTTCAGGACTATTCCTTGCTTCACGCTCATTCCATTGTAAAATATTTTTTGAGCATGGTGAGACAATCAACTCATTATGACTAATGAGATTTGTTGTTATCTCAAGGCATTTTAAAAAAAAGTGACACAATATGTAAAAGATGAATGTAATTAGAGCTTGTATGAGTAAATCACAAGCCCACTTCAGTACACCATTGAAACACTCTAACACATTAGTAGTCATTGTGCTAGATCAGTAGCCACCATTATGAGTCAAAAATCACTTAACTACACCTCTAACAATCAACCAATCAGGGGTTTCCTACTTAATGTTTCTAATATTAGTCATGTAATGTGTGAACGTATGTATGTCATATGTATTACCTGCAATATACATCTTTTAGCACATAAACTCTACATCTGCAATACTTATAGTCTGAAGAACCTTTTTGAAATTTTCTCTGAGATGGCATAGGCAATGTCGATGTGTAGCTCACAAAAAAATTTCTCTATAGCCACAAACCAAGGAAGCATGTTGATCAAGTATAACACATAAGTAATTTCTCATGCAAATTAATGGAATCATGTCTTATAGTATTCAGAGAAACCAAATTCATGACTCAATACATTCTGCTTCAACTACTGCAAATGTTAGTGGATATAGGCTAATGTTTGCATTACTCCAAATGACACTGAGAAGAGTGTATCTATACTTACCCAAGAGAAAAGTGTCGTCAAGACTTGGGACAAGTTTGTAGTACTACAAACCTACTATAGAAGGCCTAAATGACTAGAATATGCATTGAAAATTATTTGTTTTAGTTGAGTGTATATGATATAATGTTCCTGGCATAACTAAACATACAATCACCATAAATATATCTAAAGAACGATATGACTCTTCCCAACTACCGAAAAAAGCCTTTATCACCTTTTGACGTGTATCACAAGCCTTCATATAGGATATTTTAATGTTAAACTTGGATTTCAAATGATCAATAATGTCTTTTGGCTTCAAATCTAGTTGATATCTGATCACAGGTTGTATGAAATAGCTAATGAACTGAGAATTACATTGTATATGTCCACTATTGAGTATTGAATGAGTACAAGTGTGTGGGGAAGTTATAGTAGATATCCTCCAAGAATCGCCTAATCTCTTACTTGAATAAGCATGTAGATGCCACATGCAAGGTCTATTGGGATGATCATGCTATATGCATAGCACAATGAGCTTTGTCTAGTTGAAGGCATATATAATGTACTCAATATTATTAATTATAGACCATCCCTGAGAGAAAATTTGAGCTGCTTCTTATCATGGAAACACATCTCATCTAGTAGCTCATCTAGAATGTAATTTTCATGTTTAGAAGCAGATTCATTTGAGAGGACATCAAAAGTCATCTCATCATCCCACTCTTGAGCTATTTGAAAAACTCAAATGTAATCATTATTGGAGAACATGCATTCCACAGTTATATTTATTCTGTAAGAGTAATCTCTTAACAGGTTACCACCCCCAAATTTTGGACACTATTCTTAGGCATTCTCACCATCACTATCATCAGTCTCACTACTCAATGCACTAAGCATTGTTTCATACTCATCATCTTCAATAGATAATGGTGCAATATAATCACCCTGATATTCATCCCTAATAGCAAAACTTTGCCAATGTAGTAAACATTTTCAAATGGAGCATTTACATTTTCTTTAGCAGTGCTAGCAATTACAATGTAACAAATAAGATGTTACAAAACAGTGATGGTTTCTTATAAATAATATCATGATTTTATTATACATACTTATGAAATGGGTTGTTCACTTCCATCTCAGAAGTTATCTATGAGGTATTGTGATGTGTTCAATTTCAATTGGAGGCATTTGGCTCTCAAGAAAATTATGGACTTGTCTTTCTTGATTGTGTATTCACTCAACTTCAACATAAACAATTAAAGGTTGTATGCATACTACATTGAAAATGACTTCACAGACTACATCGTCAATTATCGAAGATACAATGAATCCAGCACCAACAAGAAATTGACATTTGAGATTAACACCAAACCATGTTGAATCAAATTTTAATGAACTTAGAATTTGTTTCTGCATACTTTCAAAATTAATCTGATGTAGGATTTGTATAGGATGATTCTTCCCACCCGTATATGTCAGAAAGAAGTCCTCACGAGCACTCAGTTCACCGTCATAATATAAAATTAAACAGACTATATCCAAACACATTTTCTTAACTTATTATATATATTAGACACACACTGAATGAATATATCATATGGTCAAAGTAAATAATTCATTAGAGAAATTGCTCAAATTACGATGACAACTATGCAATATAAGAATTGCATGAAATGGCTCTATAAGTGACGCATCAAAAATTTACTTTAGAACCAAATTCATACATATGTGATCCCAAAAATATCAGCAAAACAAATCCACAAACTTATGTAGATTACATGATAAGAGAATGATAGTTCAGAAAGCATAAGTAGATAAATCCATATAGGGATGTTGTTCATTTGGATGGTCCCCAGCCCCCATCCAAACAAACTTTTCTCCAAGATCTTTTTGTACTATGTAGCTCCTATTCTTCATATTCAATGTCATAAATTGATCTCCAAAAATTATTTTTGTGAGACTAATTTTCAACATATACAATTGTCACTCTCATCTAGAGTGTCAGGTTTTAAGCAACATCTGATGCCACTAGGGTTTCTATTGTGATTAGGATGTTCAAGGTGCGTCTTTTGAATTTTGAAATTTTCTAAGCAATTAAACTTATGCTTAGTATTTTTTGGAATTATTGCACAATTTAGTGGATTTTATACAATTCAATGGGCAACTTTTTCTTCAAGATCTAACATTTAAGCTTATAAGTCTAACATCTAAACTTACTAATCTAACATCAAAACTTACCAATCAAAAATCTACACTTACCAATCTCACATAAAAAATAAAATATAAAGTTAGGGTTGCAATATACCTCAATCAATTACCGAATCTAACTCAAATCCACTAGGAAAGAGGTTCGCTGGCGACGGCCTCAGTATCGGCCAGTTGGCGGTGATGACAATTGTGGTGGTGGCAGCAGCGACATCGACGTTGGTGGGAGAGCCAAGCCAGTCAAGGCAAATCCTGTCGGGTCGGAGGGAGAGAAGCTGTCAGGTAAAAGGGGGAAATTAGGAGAGATCGGGAGCCCGTGGGGCTCTCAGTTCGAATTTAGGGTAGAGTCTAGTCCCCCGTTCAATGGGTAACCAGCACTGACATGGAATCCACGTTGGTTCTAGTCGTTCGTTTAAAATTGTTTTAATGCCTAATTAGCTTAATTATACATTAATTAAGCCTATTTTAAAATTTCACTAGGGCTTTTACCATAAAAAATTAAAAAAGATGATGATTATGTTTATAGAAGTTTTTTTTTTTTACATCCTTTATGTTTGATTTATAGGCACACATGAAATTAGAGACATTAATCTAGCTCATTCTTTATTAAGTACATATTCTAGTAAGATGTTTTCTAATGAGCTTATATAAGATTTCAATTATTGCTAGATCCTTCCAACAAATTGATTATAATAATGACACATTTATTTTTTTGCATGCCCCATAAGATGGAGCTTCGGTTATAGATTTCACTCTTAAAACTAAATATGAAGAAAAGAGCATGCAAAGTAACAATTAGAGCGTAGTTTTATTAGAAGATAAAAGCAAGCAACGCTTTAGTGGGAATAAGGAGCCACCATTAGTCATAATCGATGACCAATGATCGTGAAAAGCAGTGATAAAGATCACTAACGTAAGTCTTCTGAGAGGCTTACTTTCATTACAAGAGGAGTAATGTGTAAATTAGTTGAGCTAAGCTCGAGTCATCTATAGCTTAAGCTTGAACTTGATTAATTAATTGAGTTCTAGTTTAAGCATGAGTTTTATTTTGTGAGTTTGAGTTGGCTCATTTAGTATGAAAGAGATAAAATAATTCTATTTCAAATAATTATTATGATAAAAATAATAATAAATTAAAAAATTGGAAGAAAAATATATAAAAAAAACTCTTTAATATAAGAGAATTAGATATATATTTTAAATATTTTTAATAATTTTATATTTAAATTATTATATTATAATATATTTTATATTGTATTTTTTAATCAAGCCAGCTCACGAGCTAATGAGTCAAGTCAAGGTTAGCTTGAGCTTGGCTTGTTAGCCCATTAAACTTAACTTATGAGCCATTTATCGAGCAGAGCTCAAGCTAACTTACGAATAAACTTGACTCACTTATACCCCTAAAGATGAGGTAGAGTATGTGTGAAGGACCTAGTTAGTGCTATAAGCAAACGATTTACATCACACGCAAGTTGTTGATCTAGATCGCTTATATAATATAGTTTATTTAGGCTGCCTACTAGTGGTTTCTAAAGTGAGACATTTTTAAAATCAACACCACTAAAAAATAAAATTAATACAACAACATTAAAAACAATTTGAAAATCGATATTGCTAACACTTGAAACATCAAGACAATACACTTGCGTGGCACATTGTGATGGTCAAACATCAACATTGCTCCACACAAGAGCAACATTGCCTATTTTTTTAATAGATGTAATATTTGAATTGTTTAGGATAAATCTCTTATCTACATACATATATAAAATCTAAAATTGCATATTGACATAATTATGACTTAAATATTTAATATTATATTAAAAATAACACTATCATCAATTTTTTTTAAGTTAAACACACCTTTTCATACTTAAAAAAAATGTTGTATTTGTAAATATCAAACTCTAGGTGGTATATATATGTAAATGCTTAAGAATTATGTGCTATGGATGTAAATTTTACTTAATTTTTTTATCATTATTGAAAAAATATAATTCTCATTAAAGCATAGCTTTGATAGACCATAAATTTATTTTAAGTTTATTAGTCAAATTTTATATTTTAGAAATTTCTAAGTAAAATTAAGAACTAAAAATAAATTCATTAATTTTGATTTAAAAATTAATTAAAATAATTATTTTATAATACATTTTAAAAATACATCATGTTGAAGGAATCTAAAATTTTAAATGAGTACATACTTATAAATGTTAATATGAACTTCAAAATTTAAAATTTTACTTATATTTTTCAAATGTTATTATAAATTTTATATTATTTAAAGATGCAACTTACGCTTGTCAAATTTTTCAAAGGAGTGCTACAAACAAAAGTGATAGCATATAAAAATTGAATTTACTAAAATTGATGTCAATAACACATAAAAATTGTATCTACTAAAATTGAAATAGAGTATATCTGAAATGTACATGTAAAAATACAACATATAGCATACATATGTCCTCTTATAACATATAACATAAATTGTATCCACTACAATTTACAATGATGTCTAATCAGTCTCACTGCACTTCTTGGAGTGTAGTAATCAGGAGCACATTATGATGTATCCCATAAGTGACGGTGTTGCTCCTTTGAATGCTCAGGCACATCCTTATTTACCATTGTGGACTGTTGCATAGGATATGACATAAACTGCTTCTCCGCTTCTCCTGCAGTACTGAATTGATAAAAGCTATCTAAAACTGGTACTCATGAGAAGGTTGAGTGATAATGGCTATCCATAACTATGACTCATGTGGTGTTATAGAAGGGTTGCTGCTTGCTGTCACCTAAGAATATCCTAGTCTAAGAAAAGTTGAAGGAGTAAATAATGACTATCCAGAGATGTCATATAGTCTCCTCCTCATGGAAAATCATAAGTGTCCATGTGGGATACATGAAAGGGTGATATGTACATGGAAAATCCAGAGGCAACAAAGGTGGATAGTTCGGGATTCATATGACTTGGTAGTGAAACTCTTACATCCTCAACTATATTGTCTGCTCTATATAGTGTATTTGAGAAGTACACTAAATGTCACATCTTGTTGTACAGCTCCTTGAACTTATCGATAGCTACTTACTTAAAAATGTCATCCTGATCACTAAAGTAAGACTGAAATAAGTCCTCTATCTCCACACTTTTAATTAAGAATTTATTAAAAAGTAAACTAAGCAAGTATCAGTGAAAAAAAATTAACATAACATGGCTCATTTAATGAGAGGCCTTAGGTAATATGTGTCAGGAGAATATGTGGGAGCTAAAAACAAGAACAATGTTGCCCATGTACCATGCAATTGTTCTCTCAACATCTATGCCTAAGTAATCTTGCCTGACAATATATGCCTCCTATCATCCCATATCTCAATATATCATCTATAATAGTTTGTCAAATCAACACCACCACTCTTCTGGCCATCAACACACTAGAATCTATCCCCCATCGACTCCATGTCAACTCTAAGTACTCATCTGAACTGTAGTATGACCCTTTCTGGTTAGTGCCACTCAATGTGGTGCCAACATATCAATGGCACCCTAGCATCCCAAATAGTCCATTCTTCTAGTGCACAAGTATGCCACTTATATCTAAATTTAGTGCATATAGGGCTGCCAAATAACCTAAAATGATAAAAAAATATTAGAGTAATATTAAAAAAACTCATACATGAACTTAATATTAAATACAAGTAAGAAACATACATGTGTCTATAGCATTCCATTAAGCTTATCCTAATATACTCACACATGATTGGCTGGCTGCTCACAAGCATGATGCTCTTTCCCCCTGCATTTAAAATAATAATTAGCTCTTTGTAAAAAAAATATATGTAAAAGTATTATTTAAAATGCATACTGAAAGATATATCTGAAACTTATAATATTCCCATCAATGTCTGCTAGGTAGTGGACTCAAAGTGTGGGTCTACCAATGTAGAACCTCTCTTAGCACCAAACTTATAGCTGATGAAAACATCCAACCATGTTGATCCATCGAGGCTTAATAGCCTCTTTCAGCTCTTTATACAAATTTTTCAATACTACTGCTCCAATAGAGTACTATGAAATTGCTATAAAAGTATTTACAAAAGGAAGTATTGTATATGAATCTCTAAACTGGAAGTGTTTGAAATGAAGTAGCTTAGTATGAACTATATGCATGCTCGAACATGTCTCTAGAAGGTGATTTCAGATAAGTCTATGAAGGACTCTCTACTAAAAGTTCATCTCAACCATATGTGTGTTAAACCTATCCCATACGAAATACAAACATGACAATCAAATCATTTGGGTGATGGTATACCATGTCATGAATGGGATGGCTACCTAACAAATCAAGATAGCTGTCAGGCCATGACTCCCACCTTTTTCTAACATCAACAACTATCGATCCTACTAGTGCAAGTCCATGACTCCCACCTTTTTCTAACATCAACAATTATCGATCCTATTAGGGCAAGGACATCAAATCTAACTCCTAAAATTATAGCTACAACATATAATATTCCTGTCATCTCATCCATAGATAAATGAAAAGTGTTGGTATGTAGTGACTAATGCTCTACAAGTATTGTTAAGGATGGTGATATAAGCTAATGTAATGTATGTGTCTAATGTAATCTAGTCCTATAATCTTCAGAGCCTACATAAAAAGTGAGCATGTACATCACGAGTTCTTAGCCATAAGTAGATGTGAACTGGCCTCTAGAATAGTACTCTATGTAAACTAAGAAAACATTGATGATTAAAAGCACTCTAAGATAATTAAAGACATTTTTAAAGAAAATATGAAAGAAATTGGGTACTTCATCTAGATGTGCAGCTCCATGTGACCCACATAAAGAAACTATACTGGGGTGAACCTCAAGTGGTGTTGACCCAACATCAAGATCTGAACATTACCAATATTTCCTGCCAAGTACATTTTTTAACACATCATCTCAATATCACCATTCCCCATCTGTATTATTGCTTTCTTAAAAGTTCTCTCTAATGTTTCTTATGCAAAATCTATTTTCTGGCCCATACATAATCTTAGAATGGTGACATGAAACAATGCATGGGTATGCTCGTGATGAAACCATAGGCAACAACTTATATATATATTTTTTAAGAACCATAACCATGACTCATTGTACTCAGATTCAACAATTATAAATGCTAGTAGAAATAGATCGTTGTTTCCATCCACTCCAACTACAAAAAGTAATGTCCTTCATTATTTTTCTAATAGAAAGGTGTCATCAAGACTAAGTATTGGCCCATAGTAACTCCATCTCTTTATGGAGGATCCACAAGCCCAGAAAAGACATTAAAAATGATTTGTGTTGTTAGTTTGCATCCTATAAATAAAACCTCTCATAATAATACAGATAATAATCATCAATATGTGTAATAAGTGGTATGATTTCTCCCAACACTAAAGATGATTTTTATGGCCTTTCATCTAGCATGCCAAGCTCTCATTTAATAACTTCATGCATTAAATTTAACTTCCATCTAACCTATTATCTTTCTATGCTTCAAGCCTATCTAGCAAAGCATGATAAAAAGAATAAAATAACAAATAAAGTTTGATGTGTTTTATTGGTGGCCACCTACTAAAACTTTGTGTGCACATGTGTGTTGACTAGTTGTAGTTAAAATTTTTTATGCTTTTGCTAACCTCTTACTTCTAGTGGCACGCAAATGCCAATGGCATAATCTATAGGAGCAGTCATGGTGTACGCACATGATAGATAATCAAAATTTATTTAAATTAATGATATGATAGTCTACATTATTTGTTATGTACCAACCATTAATTATGCATTGTAAATTAGTTTTGGTATAAAAACATATTTTATATTAATTTATCAAGGATTTTCCCTTGAGATGATAGGTTTAAATCAATTGTTACACCATCACACTTAACATCATCATCTGATTCCTCAAATCGTATGACAAGCATGAATGTTTTTATTGTTAGATATCAATGCATAGAGGATATCTATGTTAGCCATCAAATGCCTCTTAAGCAAATCATGACCTGTTATCGCAATTGTACCTATGTCTATTGGTGTGACTATCTTCTTTTCAGGATTGCTATCACTAAAACTATCATTTGTTCCACTATCCATCATCTCATAAACATCCATATGAAGTATAACTTGTTCATTATTTCTTGCACAAATAGCCTCTATTAAATGACTATGATGAGAAAAAGTCAATTTAATTTTATAATAATTTAAGTAGAAAATCTTAATTTTTTAAGGCACTTGTAGCATGCCTATAGGCTTAAAAGTTATTGTGATACAATGCAAAAAAAAAAAAAAAAACTCAATAAATCATAAGTAGTGTATTGTAAGGAAGATCTAACCAAGGACTCGGGTATTGTGTTGACATAGCTCGATTCAATCCTAGTAGTAGTCTTGATTTAGACGTAAATCACCAAAGTTTACTTTAGAGCCTTTAACAGAACATATTTTGTAACTTCAACATCATTTATAGACATTGCAACAAAACACTTCACTAACAAGATACCTACATATCATAAAGGTAGTTCTCATCATTGAATCAATATTTAGAGCATGGGCCACTCTGCATTATAGCTCATTAAAATTTGATTGCGTAGGAATACGAAGTGGTTAGCAATGACCTCTGACATTGTTTGGGGAAAAATCATCTGCCAAGACTAGTTCCCCATCATAACATAACATTAGGGGTCAATATTTGTTGCCTGAATATAATTATGTTATCTAAAAACATTATTAGTTAAATTAAAGATTAGTCATATTATTTTATTAGTGAAATCTACATTAATTGAATGATTGATAGTATAATATAAATAGTGTCCAATGAAAATATAATTATGCAAAATGTTCAATAATAAGTTATCAAAAAATAAGATGAAGTTATCATATTAAGTTCTAATTTTTCATTTAAAATAATAATAATAATAATAATAATAATAATAATAATAATAATAATAATATTAATAATAGTAACAACAACAACAACAACAACAACAACAACAATAATAATAATAATAGCCATAATGATTTGTAATTTAAAATAATAATAATAATAATAATAATAATAATAATAATAATAATAATAATAATAATAATAACAATAACAACAACAACAACAACAACAACAATAATAATAATAATAACCATAATAATAATAACTATAATAATAATGATAATCATAATAAAATAAAATTAATAATATTAATGTAATAAAATAATATTACTAATAATATTGCTAGTTTTAATAAAAATAACAACAACAACAACAACAACAACAACAACAACAACAACAACAACAATAATAATAATAATAATAATAATAATAATAATAATAATAATAATAATAATAATAATTAATGGTTTTAGAAGCTAATCCTTAACTTTAATCATACTAAACAAACATAGGCTTCATTATTTGCAAAAAAAAAGAGCAACCTAAATACACTACAAAAAAGCAAGCTAAAAGTTTTCACGAACCTAATAATGAAGAAGACTTTAGGGAAAAGACTTTTTTATGGCTCATTATTAGTAGTGATCAAGAAAAAATGGAATTTAAAAGGTAGTTTGGAGCTGCTCACTCTAGAGGGAGGTTTTTCCTTTTCAAGTTCTCTTTCAAAGAGGATTATGATTTGGTCTGGGACAACAGACCTTGTTTTCTAAATGGTAAACCCTTCATTTTTCAGAAGTGGTCTTGGAACTTCAGACTGCCTAAAAAAACTTCTTTGAAATCCCCATTTAGATCAAATTCCCAAACTTCCCCCTCTGTTGCTGGAATAAGACAAGGTTCTCTAAAATGGATAGCTTGATTGGAACACTCGTGGTAGTGGATAATCTGACTACTTCTAAGTCTAAAATCACCTTTGCTAGAGTTTCTGTTCAAGTTTCTACCTCCTCTCCTCTCCCAAACTCTGTCAATATTACTCTCAGCGGCATGAGATTCAAGCAAGACATCCTCTACGACTAGAAGCCTAAAGCTTGTTGTAAGTGTTCCTCCTTCTCTCATGATGATAATTCATGTCCTCTCAACCCATCCAAACCTCCCCCATCTAGAGGCAGGAGCATAAGTAGGCCCCCTCGACCACACACAAATATTCTTCCACCTAACTAACAATTGAATCCTTCATGGGAGGAAAACCCCTCCTCTGCTAGTCCCCAAGAAGAGGTTCTGCCTATCTTTAACTTACCCATTAATGACCTTGTTGACCTCATTTTTAGAATGAGCTCTCAACACCTCCATCTTATGCTTAGGACTTCTCTTAGACTTTAAGGGTTCCTTAGTTTTAAGATGGATCTAGTGATTAGGTGGACACTCTCCCCTAGCCTTAGAAAGCTTAGAAGAGTTAGCCATAGGAATATGTCATGCCTTAGGAGTGTTAGGAAAATCTCCTACCTTTTAGCTTAAACCTTTCCTCACTTCCTTCTTTCAAGTCAAACTCCAAATCAATTCTATTTGATTTTCTCAAACTCCAAATCAATTCTATGATTTAATTCCATGATTGAAACCCATGATCAAAATCCATCAAAATTTCTTAAGTCCTTAACCCGTTCTTAATGACTTAGCCAAAATCATGATCTAAACCTATTCAAATCTTTAAGATTCTCTCATGAGGCATTTATATTCTCATTTATATTCACATTTAAAAATGAAATATAAATTCAAACCCATTAAATCAAGTTCAAAATTTCAAAATAATTCATGAAAATTTTCCTAAATTCCTTTAATTTTTCATTAACGGACTTAGCCAAAATCAACTCCAAATCTTGATCAAACCTACTCAAAATCCAGGGATTTTCTAAAAATCAATTTATATCCACATTTATATTCTCATATATAAATGAAACATAAATATAACTCAATTAAATCCAAAGCAAAAATTAAATCCCAAATTAAAAATGCTTAAAAATCCCTTAATTTTTTATTAATGGATTCAACCTAAACTTTGATCAAACTCTTTCAAACTCATAGAATTTTCTCACAATATATTTGTATTCTCATTTATATTATCATATATAAATGAAATATAAATATAAATCAATCAAATCCAACTCAAAAAATTAAATTTTAAATTAAAAAATTAATTAAATCTCTAAATTCTTTTTAATGGATTTAACTTCAAATCATGATTAAATGCTTTCAAATCTTTGAATTTTTCTTATGATCAATTTATATTCTCATTTATATTCACATATATAAATGAAATATAAATTCAAACAATCAAAACCAACTTCAAAAATCAAAATCAAATCTAAGCCTTTCAAGTTAAAATCTTGAACTTAACCAAAATCAATTCAAATCAAGCCAAACTCTTGATTTTCTCTCATGGTTCAATCAAATCTATAATCTTGAGCCCATATATAAATTTGAACTTCAATCCTTCAATCAAAACCCAAATCCAAAATTAAACACAAAACTCCTTCATATTCTTCCTTTGAATATGAGATTTTAAAATGGATCAAAATCCATTTGACTTCAAATCTCTTGTAAATGGATTTATATTTCAATCATAAGTCCATATACAAGATCAATCAACTTTAAATCAAGCTTTGACCAAGCCATTTGACCCACTTAGGCTCATTTGACCCAAAGTGACCTAAGGTACCCTTATGAGCCAACTTTTGATCCTAATCAAATTGGATTGAACCAAACTCATATATCCCTCTTATCATGATCAACAATCATCGTGGGATGATCAATCAATCAAGTTGGGTCAAAACAAATCAAACCTAAGGGTTTACCAAGTCAACGCTTAACCAAAAATGAAACCTGACATAGCCAAAATACACCATAGGAAAAATTGATTGAAACCATTGGTCTAAGTTCACTCATGCCCTATGTTTGAACTTGACCAAGTCAACCTTTAAGCCTAACCTAGCCCATTTGGCCCACTTGACCCAAGTTGACCCATTTTGACCTAAAGGGCTAAAATGTGTCAAAACTTGATCTAAGCCAAATTGATTGAAACCAATGGGTCAAGTCCATCCCAAATCACTTGTGAAACTTGACCAAAGCCTCAATTGGCCAACTAGACCCAACCTAGCCCAATTGACCTTAGACCCAACATGACCTAAAGGGATCATGTTGAGCCAAAATTGAACCTAACTCAAATTGATTGGAAACAAAGATACCAATCCACTTCATATGACCAACCTAACCTAAACCTACCTTTGACCTAACCTAAATAGGTCAAATGGGTCAAATATGTCAACTTGACCCATTTGGCCTAAATGAGTCATATGAGCCAAAACCTAACCTATACCAAATTGAACCAAACCAAAGGCACCAAAATAATTCAAATGGTCATATGAACTTGACCCAACCCTTGGTTTGATCCAATTTGACCTATTAGTCAACTTGACCCAAGTTGACCTATTTTGACCTAAATGGGTCAACATGAGCCAAGCCTTATCAAATGGATTCTAAATCCATTGAAACTTGACCCAACTTATTTTCTCAACATACCAAACATACTCAAATTGAAAAAATAGCAAAATTACCACTATACCCTTAGGCCTTAGAACAATTTTTGGCCTAGCCCATGGGTATTTTGGTCATGCACTCATCACAAACACTTGAGGCTCTCCTAAAATCTCAAGGAGACCTAGTGATGAGTGGTGCACCAAATCCAATGGGTTTGGGTCAACCCATTTGGCCTATGGACCAAACATGACCCATAAGCAAGAAATTGAATTTTTAAACTCCCCCCAAACCTCAATTGAATGCACATGGGAGCTAGGCATCCACTCCTCTAGCCAAATCGACAATGTGCACACCTCTAACCACTCAAACAACCCATTCCATTGTGACAATTGGATCAAAATGGCAAGCAAAGGCTCGGCCATCTGATTGCCATAGGGGGAGATATACTCCCCCTAATTCACTAAAATCATAACTCACTCACAGTCGATTGAGGTCTAAGAAGCTTTGGTAAATATCATAGAGCTTTCCCAAGGCCTCTAGAGGAGATTTGGATATCATCTTCTTCAATTTTACACAATGCAAAACATGGGAGCTCACCTTGACTTCCAAAATTCTCTACACTTGATCCCACTTCAATTCCTCCTATACTCATCGTCCAAGAACTCAATCGAGCTTGCTCAAGCATTCAATTGAGTTCTAAAGCCAAAGGGAAGATCAATTCGATCAAAGCTGCAAGGGGAGCTAAGGGGAGTTGGTCCATCCACTCATCTACTCAACCTCGAGAGTTAGGAATCTCAATAGGGCTTCGTATCAACTAGATGAAGCTACCTTATTGATCCTAAGCACCAGTGATCACCTCCTGCAAGGTTAACCGGCGAGGTTAGTAAATTTTTGACCACTTAGGTTAAGGTGTGTTGGTCTTTTGTGAAGTGAATTTTCATTTCATAGGATCTTAGCCGTTGGATTGGCTGCTCTGATCCTTTAGATGGTGTGTGTTGGGTCTTGTTTAAATTCATGAGGGATCAGGCTCGGATCTTCCCTTGGATTGTGAATGGCTCACATTCCTCCTCAAGGAAGAACTCAGCCAATCTCAGCCATCCATCCTCGTGTTCTTAGATGGATGGCTGAGATTAATTCACACATTTTAGAATTTATTTTCACTTTTAAAATCGTGGGTGTATCCTCTGTTGTCCGATCTTTAATCGGACAAAAAAGAGTGCCCGCCTCCATGTGATGGGTTAAGTAATGTCTCACATACGCAAAGGACCCTTAATGCCGCACGATCGCTTGGTAGGGGATTAATTAGGGATTAGTTATTTAACTGATTAATTCCTAATTAATCCCTATGGCTTCCAAAAATCATAACTCTTCATAGAAAAATCAAAAAAATAGAAGGAAAAATTCTTTGGATAGATAATTTTATCTATAATATTTTAAAATTATTTTCAATACATTTTAATTTCTCTTTTTCTCTAAATTTGGGTTTCTTTGGGAATGTTAATTAGCTAATTACTTTCTAATTAAGCCACCAATGAATTTTAAATTCCTAGGATTAATTTTAGGGGATAACCTCTGCCTCCCCTAATTTTCTTGAGATTTATTGAGGCCTTGATTAGGGACATTGCTAGCTCATTCCCTAATTACCCCTTCATGTAATTAAGGATAATTAAGATATAATTAGTGAATTTTCCCTATGTTTAAGTTGGATTAAGGTTAGATCCAGTGAGAAGGGGTTTTAGAGAATAATTTTGAGATATTTCCCCTAAGCTATTCCCTAAACCCCCTTTTTTTCCTCAATCCTCTTCTTAATTAAGAGTTAATCCATTAATTAGCCCTTTAAATGATTTTCAAAAATTCTAAAAATCTCTAGAACTTAATTAATCTACCTTGGGTAGATACTTAGGTGTTCAATAGCATATGTCTAATTAGGGAAATTAAAACCTCTTTTATAAGTGTGAAAGGGTGTTTAAAAGTACTTAAGATAAACCCCTTTGCTTAATTAACTTTTAATTGTGAGCCAAATTGCATTAGGCCTTTTTATTAATAGGTGCATTTCAAATTTACATACCTTGTGGGTTTTATGTCATCTCATTGGCTCATAATTACTTAAGTTAATTTCACTAAGTTGGTGTAGGTAAGGGTTAATTAAATCACTTAATGCATACCTTAACCTAATCAATATTTAAAAAAGGATTTAATTATCTAAAAATTAAACTAAAATACAAAACACATGTAGAGATGAGGTAGTAACAGTAAACTAATTCACCCTTTTAAAATTAAATCAAACTTCAAGCAAATAAAAATCATTTTTGAAATTCACTTTGATTTATTCTAAGTTTTCTTATTCTTTAAGAATGCCTTTAGGAATTAAGTAAATTGAGTTTATTCATGTGATTACATTACTTAGATCTTTTCTAACATGTTAAATTGTATGTCATATGACTTGTGCATCCATGACTTCATGTTTTCAAAATTTTAAAAGGAAATTATTTACTTTATGTCAAATGTGCATGTGTTGACTAAAGTAAAATATGAGTGGCTATTATCACTACTAAATCCAAAGTATTTTCAAAATCTATAAATGAAACATAAAATTTGAAAGTGTGTTATTCTTATAATTTAATTATAAGCTTGCATGTGATAGATTATAAAGTCATGTGTAGTGTAGCCTTTCTTTCTTTCCTTATGTTAGCATAGCTTTGAATATGGGTTAGTAAGATGTAGGGTTCATTTAAAAAGAACCCAACACTTACTTAATTTCAAACCCTATTCATCCCTATGCTTTCACTTAAGAAGGAGTGCTTACACTTGCATGAATAAATTGCATAAACCAAAATGAAACCATTAAGTAAACTTTTGCATATTCTTTTTCCATTTCATTTACTTTAGATGTATGTTAGTACTTAAAAAAGTGGTATATTAGTCTAGACAACCCCGAGGTTACGAGGCTTTAAGTAGCCCTAAGTAGGTCATGTACTGTACACCTCTAGTTAACAATGACGTTGTACTCTCTTATGCATTTCTTACTTTCATGCATGTATGTGAAATTTTGGATAAGGAAAACCTTTTCTACTTAAGAAAATTCATGCATCTAAAACTTCTAAATTTCCTTAAATGTATTACTTAGCATGCCTCATAAAGTGTGTTAATTATCTTTATTTGCATGTATAGGTATGCTTAGGGTCCATCCATATGCATGTTATATATGTTGGGAAAGAATTAAAGTAATGTATATTATGTGGATTTTTTATTCATTTTTTTTATCTTAAAATGCCTTTCTTTTTGAATAGGTTTGTTTAGAATTGATCTAAACTTAGAATTAATTAAATGATATAATTAAAACATTCACCTAAATGAAACTAAAATATGAAACTTATCTTAGAAATTACTTAAGGATTAGGGAAGGAAAGAGAAGTTCTCTTCTCTTTCCCTCTCTTTATAACTTAGTAATTAATTATAGGTTTCACTTAAACAAAACTAAAACATGAAATAAAAATAATCCAAAGTCACTAAACAACTTAAATGAAACCCCTTCTCTAAGTTGAACATGTCCTACACACTTAAAAAATTCAAACCTAAAGTCATAAGCTAAGCATGCCACACAAACCTTCAAAGTATACACATTAGCCTAAGTCACTACTTCTAGCTTTAGGTTAGGTCGGTGCATGGCATGATGTTATGTTTTATTTTGCATTAAATATTTTAGACTGGATGTTAGGGTGTATGCTCATAAAATGAATGGTAGGACGTGCTTAGTCTAACTGTTCTTTTCTGTGGGAGATTATGCTACAGGGGCACTATCATAAATAAAAATATAAATGCTTCTTGCTTGTAGGTGCTTATAGCCCTTAGCATAATCCATAGGCCAGGTGGACTTAGTCACCCATGTGTGCGGTGATAAGTCCAATATATATGCTTGGAATTTGTGTAGTGTGATTTGACTAACCTTTATTTTATAAGTGTTAGTTAGATTTATGCTTTTCCCTTTTCATGTAAAAATTTATATATTTTGGATTTGGAATGATTTATTATGGGGGATTAGGATGAGCATCAGTCATAAGATTCCATCTCATGCACCATGCGAAGCCTTGGAGCATCTACCATTCAGCCATCCAAAGGAAGATCCAAAGAAGAAAGAAAGAAAGAAGAACAAAGCTTCAAGACCCCCATAATAATGAATTCCTTTTGCTTAAATGTAATTTAATTCATTTGTAATCCGAGTTATATAAGGGTAGAGCTTGGCTACCCAATTTGATATTTTCGGGTTTGTGCGGTGGTGCCCGATCATAAATGGCCATTTATTCTTTTTGCATTAGTTTTATAAATTTGATTGATGTTTGTTTAATTTGTGCATTAAGTGGCATACTTTTTCTAGTTTCTTCCTTGCTTTATGTATATCCTGGATGTGGATTAGGCTCTTTAGGGAAATAAATCTTTTACCCAACTTAACAATTTGAAATAAAACTAAACAACTCATAAGCTCACCTAAAGCTTAGGATTAAAATCAAGATAAAAGAATTAGAAATCCCTTAGCTAGATGAGCTCTTTTCTTTATAATATCATGCACAACAACATCTTATTTCACTCTTGATTGGTGGGCTTCCATCTCTGCCAGAGAACCTGACTTGACCTATAAAGGCCATGGTGGAAACTCACCTACTAAACTTCTAACTGATTTTGGCCAACAATCTATTTTCTCATGCATTAGTCATAAATGTCCTATTAGCCCGAGTCAAATTGATTGTCCAAAAAATGAAATAAAATAAAATTTGAAATGCATTAGATTTAGGTCATTTGAAGCACGTCTCTTTACATGATCTAGTCTCTTTAGGGAGTGAGTTTAAGAACTTAGTTTCTTTCTAAATAAAAATAGCCTAACTGTCTTGCATAAGTATAAAGACTTGCCTACATGTATTTAAAATCATAGGAGGGGTTAGTTGGCGCCACCCTCAGGTTGTAAGTCCAAGTGTCAGTGGTTTGTTCTCTCATTATGGAGGCAAACCAATTACCCATTTTGCCTTAGATTTAGAGTTTGCCCCCTCAAGCTCGCTAGACTTAGGTTTTAATGTTGCTTTTCCTCTTTGTGGGTCATAAGCATAATTCCTCACCTCTTAGGCATTTCCTTAATCTTGTGTCAAAGAATCTTAAGTCCTAAATTTCTAATAAAAAATATAACTCAAACAAACTAAATCAATTTCTAAAATGTAAAGCCCAACTATTGGATAGTTTGAGATGCTCGCTAGGTTTTCTATCATTGTGAGCACCTCCTACTTATTCCAATTTTGGCTTCGATAATAACTCACTCTTTTGATCAATCTCATTTAATCTTCAAAAATATAAACCAATCGATTGATAGTCCTTCCTATTAAAATCTTCAAAGACAACGATTATTTACCTTAATCACGAGTTTTCCTAAAGGATCCTATCCCTTAGGATGTAATTAATTATGGGGGCTTGCCCCTGTAGGGAACTTAACGAACCCTATTTAAAATAAACCCTGCTTTACTTGTCCATATAAAATAGGGGAAGAATATCTGGTACATATGCAGACCCATCGTCCTTAGGAGTCCTTATTGAGGTGATTGGTTTCATTAAAGGGTAGTAACTCCTATCTTTCGAGATAGTATACTATACCTTGATGATATATCCGATCACCTAAATAAGTACATCTATGGATCTGCGTGGCATCTTACTAAGAGGAATTTCTATGAGGTCTCTTCTTTCTTTTCTTAACAGATTTGAAAGGCGACTCCTCAATAGAGATTTATTAACCCACAGACCTAGATTAATTACCTACTCAATCTCCTCCTCCTTAAGATGATTCAAATGACCCAGCTGTAAACTTGCAAACCTCCTTAACTCATATAGAGGTCCTACTTCCAAATATCTCCTCTTCATATACTATCTTAACCCGTGCTGCTACCCTCTCCCCTAACCAACAGCAAGCACTACAGGAAGTTGAGTTTTCTTAACAATCCTCTGGTAATGTCTTGCTTGATTCTAGTAAGATTTTACACAACTCTCGAGCAAAAAAAAAGGTAATTCAGTTCTCAAAGTAAATAACAAAAAGAAAGAGAAAAAAGAGAAATCGCCTTCCACTTCCCAATCCTCATCATGCAATTCTCAATCTTAGATTGCTAGAATGTTCATGGCATTCAAGCTGAGGGCCGCTCCTTTGACGGTCGCAGACTTATTAAATACTTCAGTCTTGATGTTCTTTGCTTGTTGGAAACCAAGTTGTCTCTTGACTCCCTCAATGACCAACTTCTTCTTAATAGATTAAGCCTCTTTCACATGAAGACAGTTCAAATAACTTTGACTATTGCAAGGAGGGCACATTTGGATCAAATGGAACTCTAGTTGAGTCTCCCTTTAGCCAACTTTGGTTTCTTCCCAATACATTCATGGGAAATGTCCTTCAAAAGCTCTCTCTCTCCTTTGCTTTCACCTGCATCTATGCACATAATGGGGCACAAGATCATCTCTCTCTTTAGCAAGCTATTAGGGACCTACACATGAATCTGAACTCTCCATGGCTTCTATGGGGGACTTCAATTGTGTTCTCTTTAGCTCAGAAAAGTCTAGGGGTAATGCTATGCCAATTAAAAAAACTTTGGACTTTAAAGATTGCGTTCAGGATTGTGGCCTCATTGATCTCCCTAACATTGGACTACGATTTACTTGGTTGAATCAGCAAGTGGAGCACTTCATTCAATCGAGAATTGATAGAGTTCGGTGTAATATGATGTGACTAGAGGTGTTACCCTTTTTTTTCTATAAGGTCTACACTCCCCTTTCCTATGACCACTCACCACTTATTACCCTCTTTGAACATTAATCTAAATCCTCTCATAGATTCCTATTCAAAAACTACTAGACTACCCTTCCTAACTTCTCGGAAGTGGCTTCCAAGGTTTGGAGTACTTATATTCAAGGTGACCCTCTTTTTATCTTTTTCTCGAAAGCTTAAAAAGGCTAAATAGACTCATATAGGTATAGTTAGGGATTCTTCTCCCCTCAGCCACCATATTTTTGTAATCAAGATGGAATAAGAGATGATTCTGCTATCTCTTGAAAAAAACCCAGAGGATGTAAATATGATCAGACAAGCCAAAGAAATAAATGGCCTTTATGCTGACCTTACAAGAAGAGAAAGCATGTGGATAAAGCAAAAAGCTAAGATTCATTAGCTCACTCAAGTAGATGATGACCTAAAATTTCTTTATGGTTCCATTAAGAAGAGGAATAGTGTTAGTCTCATTAGGGAGCTCCACATAGACTAGGGGGTCATCACATGTCCTAATGCTATGGTTAATGAAAGATGTGCTTACATTCTTTCCCTATTCAATGTTAATGGAGGGGTTGAATTTACTATTCAAGACTTCTTAAGTGGCATCATTCTCTCTACTTCTCAAGCTAATGAATTGACCTTGAAGGATAGTGGCCAAGAAATTATAGCAGCCCTTCATAGCATTAATGAAAATAAATCCCCGAGGTCTGATGGCTTCAATTCTAAATTCTTTATATATTGTTGGGATGTTGTCGGCAAGCAGTTCCTACATGCTATACACCACTTCGTCAAGACCTAGAAACTCCCTCAATAATTTAAGCATAGCCTCATAACCTTTATACCTAAATCCAAGCAATTAAGCTCTCTTTCTGACTTTAGACCTATCTCCCTATGCAATACCTTCTATAAGGTTATCAACAAGATTCTTGCTTGCAGATTGAAGAAGGTTTTTCCCTCTATCATTCACCTTGCTCAATCAGCTTTCATCCAATCAAGGGATATTGCTGATAATATTGCTTTGGCTCACAAAATCTGCTCTGATTTCATTCCTAGTCGCAAGGCAGATATGTTTATAGCTAAACTTGACTTAAGATAAGCTTTTAATACTATAAACCGTCACTCATTGCTGGCTACATTAAGACAGAAAGGTTTTCCCCAACTTTTCATCAATTGGATTGAAGCTTGCATTATGAATGTGCCTTTCTCCATTGTGTTGAATGGAGAAATCAAAGGTTTTTTTCACCTCTTCTAATGAACTAAGACAAGGTTGTCTCCTCTCCCCTCTTCTTTTGACAATTGCTATGGATTCTTTTTCCTATTTTTTAGATAGGGAGGTGGAGTTAAAGAGATATTCTGCTCTAGTTCACGACCAATGCAACCTCTCTCATCTGCTCTTCGTTGATGACCTTTTGGTCTTAGGGCTAGTTAACCTCCAAATTGTTATCTCTTTAAAGCTTGCACTTGAAGCTCTTGCTGCTTTCATGGGCCTAGATGTGAATCGGGATAAGTCAATAGTTTGCTTCTCTAAACCTTCAAGTTGTATCGTTCAATTTTGTGAGATGTTGAATGTTAAGAGTGGTACCTTTCCACTCAAATACCTGGGTCTATCTCTTGTGGTAGGTTCCCCAAAATCCATCCATTTCACCATGCTCTTCGATAAGCTTTTTTTTTGGCTGGCAGGGTGGAAAATAAACATTGGGAGGAAGGATACAATTAATTAGATCTTCGATCAATAGTTATCTTGCTTATTGATTCAGGTCCATGGTTGTTCCAAAATGTATTACTAAAAGAATCACTTCCTTTATGACCAAATTTTTTTATCATGGTGGGGATCAACATAAACTCCATCTTATTTCTTGGGCGAGAACTACTCTACCTAGGAATAAGGGGGCACGGGCCTCCTTTCTACTAGCTCCCTCAACTTACGTTGTAAGATCAAAATTCTTTGGAAGATCCGCAATCGATCTTTTATCTTAGCAGACTGGCTCATTTCAAAATATTGCTCTCTTTGGAATCCTTTTTTGTTTGGCTCCTCAGACTTATGGAGAGAGCTCACCAAGTTTGTTGGAAGATTTAAGGAGAAATTTAGTTTCCTCATTTGCAGTGGCTCTTCTCTTTCCTTATTCTTTGATCCTTGGTGCTCGGGGTTCTCCCTTTTTGAGATTATTGGTCCGACATGCTTTAATTTGTTAAATATGCATCCCCATAGCAAGGTGAGCTCCATCATTCTAGATAGAGCTTGGAACCTGCCAGGGAGCTTTAATCATGATTCTCTTATCTGTTATAATCAAATTCTAGCTTTTCTTATTGGCTCTAGTGGAGATGTAATCCTCTAGAACAATCATAAATCAATATCTGCTCATCTTATAAAGAGTGTTATCTTTGTATTAGACCCAGATGTGAGCTGGGCTAACAAGATTTGGTTTAAAGGTTTGGCTATTAATCATACTTTATTTTGCTGGATGGCTTATGTTGGTGGACTTAAAACTTTTGACACTCTTGATGTGAGAGGCATAGGATCTACTCTGTTATGTCTGTTCTACAAATGCTCCTTAGAATCTCATGCCCATTTGTTTTTTTTTACTATCTCGATTCCTTGTGGTTGATTAGAAATGTGCTGCCAAATGAGGCCTTCTTTATACAACCTACACTTCAGCAAGTTCTTGGTGCTTCTTTTAATCAGGATCACTAGGTATTAAGGAGGCTTCATTATCTTATTAGGTCTGTTTTTGTTTAAGTAATTTGGAGGGAGAGAAACTCTAGATTTCACTCGAGGTGCGCCTCTTCTTTGCACTGTCTAAAATCCAAGGTGTGATCCCTCATAGCTTTCAAACTTAAAAGATGGAATTTGAAAGCTTAATGGCCTAATATGGTCAAGGACATATTAAATCATTGGATGAGTTTCGCTCTTTTGGGACCCTATTTCTAATTATTTTGATCCCTCTGATAGTATGTCCCATTTCTTCTCTTGTTTCTTTCTCGATCCACTTCGAGGGTTGTGGATTTTTGCCTAACAATGATGGAGAGTTGTTTTGCCACAATCCATAATTCCAATATCCTTTTGATGCTTAGGCTCCTTCAATCTTGGAGGGCCAGCTCAAGACGCTATATCGGTTCAATTGCTTTGCCAAGACTCTTCGATCCCATTTATGTCAATTCTATGATGATGAGCATAGCAACGGATGGAAGGAGCTCCATGCATCAGAAAGTTTGTGTTATGAGACTCCTAACCCATCCATTAATGGGATTTTTGTGCATCAGAAAGTTTGTGTTATGAGACTCCTAACCCATCCATTAATGGGATTTTTTGTAACTCTGGAATAGGTGGGAGGAGGGGTTCTTTACTTCCTACTGTCTTCCTGTGGTTATTTCCCTTTCCTAATCATCTTTAGTAGTTTTTAGTTTTCTTTTGTAGCCTTCAGTCCCTTCACGGGATTACCCCTGTAATTCAATTATTTCTTTTCTCTCATTGGAATGGAATTGGGCTCTGCCCTTAATTTTTCCAAAAAAAGAAGAATAAAAGTTTTCTAATATATATATATATATATATATATATATATATATATATATATATATATATATATATAAGAGAGAGAGAGAGAGAGAGAGAGAGAAGAGAGAGAGAGAGAGAGAGAACTAAAGTAAAGCAAATGCAATGTGGGATAAATCAAAACATGGAAATCATATAGAAAGTTTGAATAATGTCTTACTATTTTATAAAAATATTGCGAATATATAGTCTAATAGTAGATTATAGAAGTGAGATTTCCTAATTTCAAGTGAAAGGCGAAAACGCTAAAAGAAAACTAAATAAATACATATAATGCCAAATATAAGAAATTAATAATTTAATAATGATGCTTTTCTTGATTTATACAGCTTCAACAATCATAACTTAGTAATTATTAGGGATCAAATTTATTTTATGCTTTTTTTATTTTTATATATTATTTTAAAAATATGTTTACTTAACATATTTTAAAAATGTTTTTATTTTTAAAAATAAATCATATTACTTTTAAAAATACTCAAAATATTTTTAGTATTTTAATATTTTAAAAAAAAAACTATTACTAGCATATGTATTTTATTTTGAATCAAAATATTAGTAAAATAAAATAAAAACAAACTTTGAAAAGAAAAAATAAAAGTATTTCAAATAGCCTCTTAGGGTCTGTTTGGAGTGGCTGTAATTATTTGAAAAGCTGATTGTAAAGATGCTATGGAGAAAGTAACTTTTTAAAATAGTTGTTTTGTATGTTATAAATAGTTTTCTTTTTGAAAAATTCAAAAATCAACTTTCTAACAATCGACACACTCTAATAGCGCTAGTTCTCAAAATATTTTTTTTACCATAAAATTTTTTGAAAAGTAGTAAATAAAACTATTTTCTCTACTCTCGAAAAAAAGATAAGCTCAAAGTTGTCAAAAGTATCACATAATTTACTGATATAACTTGGTTTGATTTGATGCATGAAATTGAAAGAGAAAAAAAAATAAAAATGGGAGAAGAATTATTTTGAAATTAATTTCACCTATTCATTTGGTTGAGAAAGAATTGAATGATAATTATTTTTTTTATTTATTGATAACAAATTATTTTTTCTTATTACTAAAAAAAATGTGAGAAATAAAATAATCATTTTTTTCTTTTTTCATTACAGTTGGATCGGGATTGACCTTTCTTGCGTAAACGAAATATGTATGACTTAGATTAAATTTCAATATAAATTATAAACTTACAAAATCAAAATAAATATACATTTTCTTATTTAAATTACCTTTTAAGTCTTCGATTATTTTAAATAATCACTTATGACATCGTAAGGCGCCCGTGGCCTAATGGATAAGGCGTCTGACTTCTAATCAGGCGATTGTGGGTTCGAGTCCCACCGGGCGTGTTTATTTATGTATGATATTTTTATTTATTAATAATTTTATATTTTTTATTTGAAATTTATAGAATTTAAATTAATGGCCAACAAACTTCTTTATATTAACTGTCAGTAATTGTTAATAAATAAATTTAAGCCATTCTTCTCAAACTAATAAATTTAAGCCTCCGGACATTATTGTGATAGTTTTTTAAATTTATTATATTTTATCTTTTTTTTAATATATATGAAATTTCTTAATTAATAAATATTTTGAATATTATTTGTATTGCTTCATTAAAAATTAAAATTTAATCTTCTGTAACATTATATTCTCAGATCTGTATAATCACTGCATTACACTATCAAAAAAAATGTTAATATTATCAAGTATAATTTTTAACATCATACAAAAATCTTGATGTGATTCAAAAGTGTTAAATTAGATAATAAGGGATTGTCAGAGATTACTTTTATTTTATATTTTTATTTTTATTTAAAGTAAAATATATTCGATGATAATAATTATTTTAAAAAAATATTTTAAATATCTCAAAATTATTTTGAGTATTTTTAAATTTTATTTTTTAAAAAATAAAAATACCTAAAAATACACATATTTTTTAAATATAACATAAATACAAAAAACACAATAAAATTAATCTCAAATATTTTCTAATTAATTTTGAAAAATCAAAGCCACCTTGTTTCAAGCATAAGAATGCCTTAGACTGCCCAAATCACTCTTGCATGAAGAAGTAACATAAGAATGCCTTAGACTGCCCAAATCACTCTTGCATGAAGAAGTAACATAAGAATGCATAAGAAGAAGATGAGAGAGGTCATTGATTAGTTTAAGATCTTTATTATGCAAATCATATGTGAAAGGTTTTACTTCTTATAGCCAATGTAGCATCTATAAACCTTTGTTTTTGTAAACTATTTATGTCAAATGATTACTATCAAAGATATGAATATTTTTTTTTTTTATATAAAGTGGTTGCACATCACCAATATGTTTTTGGCAAACCCTTTATGAGATAAATATTCTAAGAATTTTTCTTAATAATGCAGCCATCAAAATGTTATTTCATCACTTCTTTTAGACTGGTGATGTTAAGGTCTATAAGATAGCATATTTAAATTACTATTTTGGAGAAATTTTCTATGAAAATCACTTCAAACCATCATTGACTGCCTATATAAAACTTAATCTCTTTGGGTAGATCTTATCAACCTAAAAGCAATATTCTTTAGCCATATTTTGATCAAGACAGAACCTAGTCTACTTAATTTATTATTATTAATTATTAAAATATTTTAGTATATTTCATATAATAATTAAAATATTGATCTCAAAATTTATACATATGCCTCAATTTAGTTCATCTAAGGCATTATAAATAGAAAGGATGAGAGAACTCTAAACACTAAATATCACATAAATCCTTGAAATTTTATGTAAGCCTGTTGACCTCACTTTTGGGGTGAGGATTCAATCTTCCTATCATAGGTCTAGGAGTCTTCTAGACACTAAGAGCTCCTTAGTCATAAGACACTTCTGGGGGCTAAGTAAACACTTAAGCTAAGCTTAGAGACTTAGAAGGATTAGTCGTAGGATTAGGCTATGCCTTAGGATATAGAAAAACCTACATAGCCTATAGCCTAACCAAATCTATGCCTACCTTCTTAGCCACAATCTAATTTCAAATCCACATATTCAATTCCAATCCAAATCTCCAAGCCAAAATCAAATCCACCATAATCCAAATCTAAGCCTATGATTTGATCCTATGGACTTAGCCAAATTTTTCTTCAATCTAAATCAAATTCAATTGATTTTCTCATAAAGCAATCAATCCTTCAATTATCATGACAAGCCGTACCAAAATCTACAATCAAAACCAATCAAGCTAAAATCAGTCCAATCAACCTAACATATCCCATTTCAACCCAAATATTCAAATAAGCCAAAAATCTATTTTGACCCAAATAAATATCTAAACTCAACAAAACTCAATTCAACCAAAAATCAATTCATTTGACCCATTAGGCTCACTTGACCCAAGGTGACCTAAAAGACCTATTTGAACTAAATTTCAATCCAACACAAATTGGATTGAACCAAACCATCCAAAACCTCCTATGATGATTGTCGATCATCCTTGATTGATCAATTATCATCAATTGGGTCAAACCAAGTTAATATGGCTATTTGACCAAATCAACCCACTTAACCTACATGAGCTAAATGAACCAAGTCTTATCCTAAGACAAATTAATTGAAACCAATGATCCACATCACCTAAAATCAATCCTTGAACATGACTTGATCATCAATTGAGCCAAACCAAACCCAATTGGCCCTTTGACCCAAGTTGACCCAATTTGACCTAAAAGACCAAATTGGTTCAAATCAAAATCTAACACAAATTGATTACAATCAATGGCTCAAATTCATTCCAAATTGACTAGTAAACATGATCAAACCCTTGATTGAATCCAATTGACCTGTTAAGCCCGAATTGACCTAAAGGGTCAATTTGGCCTAAGTCATCCCCAAATCAAAATTGATTTAAACCAAAGCCTATAATCATTGATTAATCAAACATAAATCAATGCCTAGCCCAAGCCAATTTGACCTATTTGACCCATATGAATTCAAATAAGCCAAAATAAAATCCAAGACAAATTAAACCGAAAAAATTGAACCAAAACCTTCCCAATACTCATTTGAACTTGACTCAACCCTTGGTTTGACCCAATTTGATCAATTGGTCAGCTTGGTCCAACCTAGCACAATTTGACCTATATGGTCAAATTGAGACAAACCCATACAAACCAAGCCCAAATCCAATGAAACTTGGCATGGTCCTTCCTTAGGTCACCATGGGTCAGCTAAAATCCAACCCAACCCATGCTTGACCCAAATTGACCTAAACCCCAATGGATAAAGCTTTCCAAATGGGATAAATACCCTATTTGAATGGTCAAACACACTCTCCTCCACATAGCTGCCTCTTAGACCTCCACCTAAGCAAGGGGACACTGGCTCACCTAACCCAAAGGTGATTAGGTCAGCCATGAGCCAAGTGGAGGTGAGTTCACCCCTCTCCTCCCATTGGAGCACTTGGAAACCAAGAACACCCACTTCGCCTCCATGGTAGACACGCCCCCTCACTCCCCCACTTCAACCGAGCCAACTCAACACCTCCCTACATGCGGTGGCCAGACAACCACTAGAGGCCAAAGAGATCCCTTCCATCCGATCCAAGGGAGGAGGGGGCATACCCCCCCTCCCCACCAATTCAATACAATTTAATCCATTAAGCATCCTTAGAGCTCTAACAACTCAAGATAAGCCGCCAGTGCTTCCTCCCGAGTTCCCTAAGCTCTCCCCTTGCTAGAAAACACCAACCCAATATAGGAAAAGCTCTAACTCCACCAAATCTCAATCAATCCCAAATTAACTTCACCCACACATTCACCAAACTCTAGTGAGGTGAAATGAATCTTCCTCCGAGTTATTCGAACACTGGAAGCCCTCCCAAGCAAACTCTGGTGAGGATTTCGGTGGCATTTGATCTACGGAGCCATTGACGAGGAATCAAGGTGTCATCTTCTCAGCAGGGCTTCACCTCTTCAAGATGAAGCTACCTCAGCCAATTAGCCGCTGATCTGAAGCACCGACGAGATATTTTTTGGCAAACCGAGTATTTTATAATTTTTGTTAGACCTTTTTGAAGAAAGTCTGAATTCTGTGTGAATCCAACTTTAGGATCCTTATAGATCAACCCCGTGAAGGTGTGGGATCGATCCTGAGCCTCCCTAAGCTCCAGCGAGCACGATTTGGGCGGAGAAAGGCAGATGGTGTCCATCTTTCATCATTCGAGAGACGATAGATCATCCGATGTCCATACCATGTGATTGGAATAGACGACCATGATCTTTAGTTAGATTAATTCATATTTTATCTTAAGGGAACTACGAGATTAATCTCCACCATCCATTCTTTGATCCAACGGCAGGCACAAAAGTGCGTCTGCCGCCACCACGTTAGCGCTGAGTCAAATAATTTTAAATAACCAATCCGAGGGAGCCATAGGGAAAGCACACCAGGTCAGCGATCCGCATGGCACCAACGGGATTATGCTTAATTAATGCTTAATTATCCATTTCAATCACTAAAATTTTGAAAAATCATAACTAATTGTAGACAAATAAAAAAAATATAAATAAATACTCATTTTAAAGGTAAAATGGAGGATATTTAATTAAAAATATTCCCATTTACTTTTGAATAGTAATTAAGGTTTAATTAGGGTTTGAATGTCCGCATAATCAGTTTAATTAATCCCTAATTACTTTGGTAATTGATTCTAAATTTGGAGAATTTATTTAATGGGATGACCTCTACCTCCCATGATTTTCTTGGAATTTATTGCTTAGGTAATTCGGGAAATTGATGTTTCAAACCTTAATTATCACCTTAATTAATCTAATGATTAATTAACATTCAAAATAGCAAAAAAATAATTAATTAAAGCCTATTAATCATTGATTAATAGTAAGTGGATGAGAGAGAGTGATTAGGACCTCTTTCTTAGTCTCTTTCCCAAGTTTATTTCATTATTAAACGGATTAATTAAGAAGGTAATTAATTAAATTTTTAATTAATTAATCAAATGGCTAAATTAAATTAATTAAAATGTAAATCACATTAGATAATTAATAATAAAATTTAGGATTCCTCTTTATGTGTTTAATAACATAATGACCCTTTAAGAAAATTATGATTAACCCATAAGTGTGAAAAAATTATAAAAGTATTTAATTAGATTCTTTAATATAATTAATCTTTAATTATGAGCCAATTGCATTAGGTCCTTTAAGAACATTACAACTTTACTTTTCTCATATGTTCATGTCATTTGTGGCTCATGATTAAATGATTAATCAAATTAAAAAGCATTGGAAAGGGTATTTAAGTGATTTAATTAATGATTCAATTTAATTAATTCAAAATTTTAATTTAATTATCTTTCCTTGAACTAATTAAGATTACCAATATGGGTATGGAGTTAAAACAACTAATAATTTATCTCCTCTTTAAATCAACTCAAATCCAAAATCAAATTAATAATAAACTTTGATTTTCTTTAAACAATTATATTTAATGCGATTGTCCTTTAGAACTAATGTATTTGAATGAACCATGTGCTTATGTTTAGTTATTCCTTTTCAATCACTTTAAATGTTGTATGTCATGTGGTTTCATGCATTCATCCTTTCAAATTCAAATGAATAAAATGGAGGTTACTTATATAAGCTTGCATGTATTTACTTAACTTAATTATATGAGTTGTTATTATCACTAATAAGCACAAAACTATTTTTCAAAGTTTATAAATTGATACTAATATGTGGAATGGTGATATTTATAAATACATATAGGATTTGCATGTGCTTATAGCTTAGTCATATGAACGTAAAGCTCTCTTTATTAAATTTATATATAGATTTACATAAATTTGAATGTTAATAAGTATATAGTCAGGACATCCCAGGAATACGAGGCTTTAAGTAGCCCCATTAAGGTAATTTGATTACCTCACTTCCCAGGTTAACAATGGCATGTACTTATTTTATTTCATTCATGTGTATTTTGGAATTAGAATTTGGATAGAGCTTTAATTCATATGCATAAATAATTCAACTAGAGAAAATACAATCTTTGCATGATATTCATCTTTATGATTGTGTATACATATGTGTATTTAAGATAGAAAATGTTTAGTCTAGACATCTTGGAATACGAGGCTTTAAGTAGCCCCAAAGAGTTCATTTGATTATCTCACTTTTCTGGTTAACAATGGCACGTACTTGCTTACATTTTTTATACATGTGTATGTGTGCTAGTTAAATGATGAAAATCCCCTTTTGTTATTAAAAATACATGCATCCATAATCATCTAAGTTATTGGCATACATTATATGTAAGTTATGATCTCTTTCTTATGATTCATATACAGATTTACATAAGTTTAAATGTTAATAAGTATATAGTCTGGACATCTCGAGAATACGAGGCTTTAAGTAGCCCCAAGGAGATCATTTGATTACCTCGCTTCCCTGATTAATAATGACACGTACTTATTTGATTTCACTCCTATATATTTTGGTATTTGTGGTGAAAATATATTCTTTTTTATACATTTCTTGCCTTCATCTATCCCCTCTCCCATTCGACAAAAGAAGGATAAATGAAAACAGAAATATATAAAAATATATACGCCTTATTGGGACACCACGTAGATCTGCAGATATTCTTATTAAGATGATCTGGTGCGACATTGAGGAGAGGTGTATTATCTCGAAAGATAGAAGTCACCACCCCACAATGGACCTAATCACCTGAATAAGGACTCCTAAGGACAATGGGTCTGCATATGTACTAGAGATTCTTCCCCTACTTTACATGAAAAAGTAAAATAAGGTTTCTTTTAAACTGAGTTTGTTAACTTCCCTACATTGACAAGCCCCCATAGTTAATTACATCCTAAGGGACGGGATCCCTTAGGAAAACTCTCGATTAAGAAAAATGATCATTGTCTTCAAAGATTTCAATAAGAAAGGACTATCAATCGATTAGTTCAATTTTGAAAATCAAATGGGATTGATCAAAGAAAGGGGGTTATTATCAAAGCCAAATGAAGATAAGTAGGAGATGTCCACGATGCTAAAAAACCTAGCGAGCATCTCAACCTATGGTTGGGCTTTACATATTTGAAATTGATTGAATTTGTTTGAGTGAAATTTTTATTAGAATGTTAGGGCTCATAATTCCATAATACAAGTTATGTAAATGCCTAAGAGGTGAGGATTTAAGCTTATGGCATACAAAGGGGAGAAGCAACCTCAAAATCTAAATCTAGGGAGTTTTAACAAGGGCCGAAAGCACAACCTAAATCTAAAGCAAAAAAATTGATAATTGGTTTTCCTCCATAAGAGAGGATAAACCACCTGAATGTTTGCACTTACAATCACCTGGGGGTGGCCACCAACTAACTCCTCCTATGATTTTAAATTCATGTAGGTAAGTCATATACTTTATGCAAGATAGTTAGGCTGTCATTTATTTAAAAAGAGACTAAGTCCTTAAACTCACTCCCTAGAGAGACTAGATCATGTAAGGGTATGCTTCAAATGACCTACATCTAATGCAATTCAAATTTCATTTTATTTTTATTTTTGGACAATTATTTTGACTCAAGCTAATAGGATTCATATGCTTAATGCATGAGAAAGAATATTATTGGCCAAAATCAGTGAGAAGGGAGGAGGTGTCTTTCCACCATGGCTCTCAAAGATCAAGCCAAGTTTCTCTAGCAAAGGTGGAAGCCCTCCAATAAAGAGTGAAAATATTATGCATTTTTGCATGCTGTTATAAAAGAAATACTCATCTAGCTAAGGGGTTGCTAATTATTTTATCTTGATTTTTATCCTAAGCTTTAGGTGAAGTTATGAGTTCTTTATTTTTAGTTTTGAATTGTTAAATTTGGTAAAAGATTTATTTTTTTATAAGAGCCCAATCCACATCCAGGCCATTCATAAAACATTGAAGAAACTAGAAAAAAGATGCCACTTAATGCACAAGCTAAGCAAATCATCAATCAATTTATAAAGCTAATCATAAAAGAATAAGAGGCCATTATGGTCAGGTACCACCGCACAAACTCAAAAATAAATTGGGTAGATAAGCTCTACCCTTATACAACGCAGATTACAAATGAATTAATTATAATTAAGTAAGGAATTCATTGCTATGGGGATCTTCAAGCTTTATTTCTTCATTCTTATTTTCTTCTTTCTTTCTCTTTTATTATTTCTTTCCCTTTTCTTCTTTTGGATGGTTGGAAGGTGGATGCCCTAAAGGCTTCACATGGTGTATAAGATGAGATCTTATGACCAATGTTCATCCTAATCCCATAACAATCATTCTAAAATCCTAATTATAAAATTTACATGAAAATAAAAAGTAAATCTAGCTAACACCTACAAAACAAATGGTAGCTAAACAAAACACACAAATCCCAAGCATGTATATTTGACTTATCACCCCACACATGGGTGACTAAGTCCACGTGGGCTATTGGATTATGCTTAGGGGTATAAGAACCTGCACAGTAAAAGAATTTATATTTTTATTTATTACAGTGCCCCTTAAGCACAATCCCTTGCATAAAATAATGGTTAGACTAAGATCATCCTACCATTCATTCTACACACATACATCCTAACATCTAGTCTAAAACATATATCATAAAATAAAAGTAAGCATCAAACCATGCACCGCCTTAACTTAAAGCTCAAAGTGGTGACTTAGCCTAATGTGTGTACTTTGGAGGCTTATGCGGTATGCTTAGCTATGGCTTTAAGTTAGAATTTTCTAAGTGTAAAGCATGTTCAACTTAGAGGGGAGGGGGAGTTTCATTTAAGTGATTTAATTATTTTGGATTGATTTTATTTCATGTTTTGATTAGGTTTAAATGAATCCTACAAGTAATTACTAAGTTATAAAGAGAGGAAAAGAGAAGAGAACTTCTCTTTCATTTCCCTAACTTAAGTAATTTCTAAGGCAAATTCATGTTTTAATTTTGTTTAGTGAATGTTTTGATTAAATGTTTTAATTAATCCTAGGTTTAGTTGAACTCTAAACAAACCTATTCAAAAAGAAAGCATTTTAAAATTAAGTAAAATGAACTAAATTCACAAAACATACATCACTTCATTTCTTTCCCAACATGTATAACATGCATATGAATGAGTTCTAAGCATATGTATACATACAAATGAGAATGTTCAAAATACTTTATGATGCATGCTAAGCAATCCATTTAAGAAGATTTGAAAGTTTATGATACATGATTTTCATTAAGTAGAAAAGGGATTTCTTATCCAATTTTCACATGCACACATGAAAGTAAGAAAGGCATAAGTGAGTACAGCGCCATTATTAACCAGAGGTATAAGGTATAAGATCTACTTAGGGCTACTTAAAGCCTCACAATCTCAGGGTAGTCCAGACTAATTTATCACTTTCCTTAAATACAAACATGTGTACAAAGAAATGAATGGAAAAGAAAGAATGCCAAAAAAAAAAAAATTGTATTAGTTGATTTATTTTATTTATGCAATTTATATATACAAGCATAGTTATCCTTCTTAAGTGATAGTATAGGAATGAATGGGATATGGAATTAGGTAAGTGTTAGGTTCTTTTCAAATGAACCACACACCTTGCCAAATCCTATTCAAAACTATACTAGAAGAGAAGAGAAGGAGAACCTACACTAAGCACAACCTTATATTATACTCCCATGCAAACTTATAATTAAAATATAAGTAACACACTTTTAGTTTTGTTAATTGATTCATATAATTTTGAAAATAATTTAAATTTAATAGTGATAATGGCCACTCATATTCTTATTTTAGTCAACACATGCAATTTGACATTAAGTAAAAAATTTTCATTTTAAATTTGATTTTTGATAAGCATGGATGCATGAAACCATATGACACACATATTTAGCATGTTGGGGAAAGAACTAAAGTAATAAAAGCATGTAAACATATTCACTTTAATTAAATCCTAAAGATAATCTTATGAAATAAGAAAGCTTAAAGTAAATCAAAGTTTATTTAATATGATTTTTGTTTGATTTTGAATTTGATTTAATTTTGAAAATATGAATTAATTTTGCTATTCCTAACCCATTCTCACATATGTTTGATATTTTTGTTTAATTTTTAGATGATTAGATTCATTTTAGATTTTGATTAGGTTAAGGTATAAATTAAGCATGTTAATTAACCGTTACCTACACCACCTTAGCATAGATAACCAAGTAATTATGAGTCAATGAGATGATATAAAACCTCACAAAAAATTTAAATTTGTAATGCACTTAGGAAGAAAAGGGCCTAATGCAATTTAATCATGGTTAATTTAAGAGATTTAACTTAAGTAATTTCAAAACACCCCTGACATATATGAGTTGAGTTTTGATTTCCTTAATTGAACTTAGGCTCTTGAACACCTAACCATCTACCCAAAGTAGATTAATGAAGTTTTAGAAAGTTTTAGAATTTTTATAAATTAATTAAGAGGGTAATTAATGAATTTGTCCTTAATTAAAAGAAGATTAAGAAATAAAAAGGAGTTTAGGGAATAGCTTAAGGGAAATACCCCAAAATGTTTCCTTAGACCTCCTATTCACTAGATCAAGCCTTAATCAACTTCAATAAGGGGGTAAAACACTAATCAAACCCTTACTTATCCTTAATTATATAAAGGGGGTAATTAGGAAATGCATTAGCAATTCTCTTAATTAGGCCATCAATAAATCCTAAGAAAATTAGGGGAGGAAGAAGTCATCCTCCAAAATATACTCAAGAAATTTGAGATTAATCAGTGGATTAATTAAGGAGTAATTAGCAAATTAATATTTTCAATAAAAGGAAAAATCAGAGAAAGATACAATTCAGAATTCATTAAAACCAATTTATAATATTCAAGATTGAATTATCTTTTAGTGGCAATTTACGTCATATTTTTCTAATTTTTCTTTAAAGAGATATGAATTTTTGAAGTTTAGAGAATTAATTAGAATTATTTAAACACTAATTAATTCCCTTAATCCAGTGGCGTGACACGCAATGGCCAAGTCAGATGCACTTTCCACGAGTCAACCCATGAGTGGTGACTTAAGTGTCACATCATAGCACCGCGTGGCAACAATGCTATGTGCTTTAGCTCAACCATCTGATCAAGGATCAAACGGCTGAGATTAAAGCGCCATTCCAATGGGATTAAATCAGATCTAAGCGTGTGTTTGATCTTGGCCATCCATCCAAAATGCATGGATGGATGGCCAAATATTCACCCCTACCAAGCTCTATGAACGATGGAGGTCGTCCATGTTCTAGAGCAAGATCCGAGCTCGATTGAGCTTGAATTGGGCTAAAATCTTGCACAAACCATCATCAAGCAATGTAGATCACATCCAATAGTTGAAAATTCATGCCATTAACATTTCTTTAACAAAGGACCAACACACCTAGAGTTTGGTGATCGAAAAATGCCATACCTCATCGGAGGTGATCACCGGCGCTCAATTCCCTTAGAGGAGCTTCATCTGGTTGAGACAAAGCCCTGAGGTTGAGTAGATTGCTCTATGGACCAACCACTCCTTAGCTACTTTGCGATCTTGATGGAATTAGATCTCCACTTGCCTTTAGATCTTGGGAAAGATGTTGGGTAAGCTCGACTTGATCCTCTGGTGGAGTATGCAAAGTGAATTTGGTGGAGTTTGAGTGTAGAGAAAGTTTAGGATTCAATGGACCTCCCCTATTTTCAAAGGATGAAAACTTAGAAATGTCAAATTCAAATCCCTTCTAGAGAGCTTAAGATCACTCTAAGATGGTTTCTATCACTCTCTAACACTCAATCGATAGTGAGGAAGTTGAACTCAAGTGGAATTAGGGGGAGTATATCTCCCCCTATGTGAATCGGACAGCCAAAGCATTGTTTGCCATTTTGATCCAATTGCCAAGATTGAAAGGGTTATTTGAGCTGTTAGAAGTTCGTACATGGTCGGTTTGGGCTAAGGAGTGGAGTGGTAACCTCCCATGTGCTTCAAATTGAGTGGAGGGAAGTTTTCCATATGGCCAATTGGAGCCATATGCTCAGTTTTGGCCTCGGGTCCATTTGGGCTGACCCAAACCCATTGAGTTGGGTGCACCACCCTCCATAGGGTCTACTTGACCTATTAGGAAGGTATCAAGTAGATATGAAGAGGGCTTGACCAAATTCCCCATGAATTTGACAAAAATTTGTTCTATCTCCTAGTGGTAGAATGGCTATTTGGCTAATTTTTAAATTTAGATATGTTGGGTATGTTAAGAAAAATAAGTTTGGCTAAGTTTTATTGGATTTGGAGTTCATTTGATATGATTTGGCTCATGTTGACCCATTTAGGTCAAAATGGGTCAACTTGGGTCAAGCTAACCATTTGGTCAAATTGGGTCAAACTAAGGATTGGGTCAAGTTCATATGACCATTTGAAATATTTTGGTGGCTTCAGTTTGATTCAAGTTTGTTTAATTTTAAATTTGACTCATTTGACTTCATTTAGGTCAAATGGGTCAAGTTGAACAATTTTACCCATTTGATCTACTTGAGCTAGGTCATGGGTGGGTTTAGGTTTGGTTAGTCATATGATGTGGATTGGTATCTTTGTTTCTAGTCAATTTTGGTTAAGTTTGAATTTGGCTCAACATGACCCCTTTAGGTCAAGTTGGGTTCAAGGTCAATTGGGCTAGGTTAGGTATAGTTAGCCAATTGAGGCTTTGGTCAAATTCAACAAGTGATTTGGAATGAACTTGACCTATTAGTTTCAATCAATTTGGCTTAGATCAAGTTTTGAAACATTTTGATCCATTATGTCAAGTTGGGTCAACTAAGGTCAAGTAGCCAATTGGGCTAGATTAGGCTCAAATGTTGACATGGTCAAGTTCAAACATAGTTCATGAATTAACTTAGATCAATAGTTTCAATTAATTTAGCCTATTATGGATTTTGGCTATGTTAGGTTTCATTTTGGCTAAGTGTTGACTTGGTCAACCCTTAGGTTCAACTTAGTTTGACCCAATTTGATTGATTGATCATCTCATGATGATTATTGATCATGATGAGAGGCATAGATGAGTTTGATTCAATCCAATTTGATTTGGATTAGAATTTGGCTCATAGGGTACTTTAGGTCACTTTGGGTCAAGTGTGCCTAAGTAGGTCAAATGGCTTGGTCAAAGCTTGTTTTGAGTTTGATTGAACTTGTATATGGACTTATGATTGAAATATAAATCCATTTGCAAGTGGTTTGAAGTCAAATGGATTTTGATTCATATTCAAACAAAGAATATGAATGGATTTGGGGTTTGATTTTTGAATTGAGTTTTGATTTGATGATTGAAGTTTGTATTAATATTTGGATTCATGATTGTAGGGTTGATTGAATCATGAAGGAAAATCAAGAGTTTGGCTTCATTTAAAGTTGATTTGTCTAAGTTCAAGACTTTGACTTGAAAGGTTTAGGATGGATTTTGAATGGATTTGAGTTTGGTTTTTGGAATTGGTTTTGATTGTTTGAATTTATATTTCATTTATATGTGTGAATGTAAATGAGAATATAAATGGGTCATGAGAAAATTTCAAGGATTGAAGTGATTTGATCATGATCTAGGCTAAGTCTTTTAAGAGGGAATTTTAAAGGTCATAGGAAATTTTGGAGTAGGGAGCTTGAATTTTGGATTTGGTTTGATTGATTTATATTTATATTTCATTTATATATATGAATGTAAATGATAATATAAGTAAGTTATGAGAAAATCCCAAAAATTTGAATTGATTTGATCATGATTTAGGCTAAGTCCTTAAAGGGAAATTAAGGACTTAAGAAGGATTTTAGATTTGGAATTTAATTTTTGGATTTGATTTGATTGATTTGTATTTATATTTCATTTATATATGTTAATATAAATGAGTTATGGAAAAATTTCAAAGATTTGAAGTGATTTGATCATGATCTAGGCTAAGTCCTTAAAAGAAGATTAAGGACTTAAGAAAAATTTGGACTTAGGAATTTCATTCATGGATTTTAATCATGGATTTCAATCATGTGGCATTGATTTGAATTTGGAGAAAATCAATTAGAATTGATTTGGAGTTTTACTTGAAAGGAAGGAAGGTGACGAATGGTTCAATCTAAGGTTTGGCAAATTTTACTATCACCCCTAAGGCATGACCTATTCCTATGGCTAACTCTTTTAAGTCTCTAAGGCTAGGTTGAGTGTCCACCTAATCACTAAATGTGTCTTAAAACTAAGGAACTTTTAAAGTCTAAGATAAGTCCTATGTCTAAGATGGATGAGTTGAGAGCTCATTCTAAAAATGAGGTCAACAGTATTAGAATTTGGATAGTGCTTTAATATACATGTCTAAATAATTCAATTAAATAAAATATAAATTATAAATGTATGCATTCATCATCATTTAAGTGTGTTACAATATATTGTATGTATAGATATGCTAAGTGTTAAATTCATATGAATGTTACAAGTGATGGAACATAATGACTTGATATATGTCATGTGATAGTAATTCAAATATATTAATCTTAAAATGTATTTCATATTGAATAGAATTACTTAAGGTTAACTGAAACTTAGGATTAAAAAAACACTTAATAATCCATTCACTAAAGAGAATTAAATCATAAGAATGTTCTTTAGAAAGTGGCTTAAGGTAGGCATGAAAGAGGGTAATCCTCTTTCTTCTCTTTATAACACTTAGATGCTAAGTATGAATCAAATGGAACTAAGTAAAACATAAACTAAAAATTCACAAATCAACTAAACAACTTGAAGTGGAACCAACCTTTTTGCTAAATTAAATTTTTCTAGACTTAGAAAATCATAACTCTAATGCTTAGTTAATACATATTACACAAATCCTCAGCACACACACTAGAATTAAGCTACCGCTTCTAGTCCTAAGTTTGGATGGTGTATTTTATTTTGGGATATAATATTTTAGACTAGATGTTAGGGTATATATTTCATAGACTGGATGTTATGTCACTCTTAGTCTAATGTTATTTTCTATAGAGGGTTGTGCTTAAGGGGTTTCTTAAGAAAAAAGTATAAATTCTTGCTTGCAGGTTGCTTAAACCCCTGAGTATAATCCAAGTTAGGAAAGGTGGGCTTGGTTACCCATGTGCAGGGTGCTAAGTCCAAATTACTTGGGATTATATTTATGTTTAGCTAACCTCCATTTTATAGTTGTAGTTAGATTTACTTTTCTTATATAAAAATGTATTTTTTTTACAATAAGAATTAGGATTAATTCTATAGGGATTAGGATGAGCAGTGGCTAGAAGGCTTAGTCTTGGGGTGCCCTGTGGTGCCTTTAGAGCAAATCAAAACTAAAGAAGGAGAAAGAAGATATGAAGACATGGAGAAGTTAAGACCCTCATAGCATGCATTCATTTCTAATTGTAATTATTATTTTTTATGTTTGAGGTTGTATAAGGGTAGAACTCAGCTACCCATCTTTCCTCTTTTCTGAGGTGTACGGTGGTATCTGGTCGCACCAGCCTATTATTCTTTTGCGTTATTTATAAAATTATTTGATATTGTGTTTAGATTGCGTAATAAGATTGCATGATTTTCATAGTTTCTTAATGATTGATGTTTAAATGTGTGATTTGGATGTGATATGCTCTTAAAAAAAATTAATCTTTTTATCCCAACTAATCACTCATAATTAAATTTTAATCAACTCACAACCTCATCATAAAGCTAAGGTGTTAAACAACAATGACAACAAGCCTTAATCCCACTAAGTGGGGTCCGCTACATGAATCCTTCGTCTCCATTGTGTCCTATTATGTGTCAAATTCTCATTTAATTTAAGTATACTAAGGTCATTTTTTATACATCTTAACCAAGTATTTTTAGGTGTTAAACAAGATAATTAAAAGATTTAGCAATCTCTTAGTTGTATGTTATTTGTCTTACATCATGCATGTCATATTACTTCTTTCTTGAATATGGGAGATCTCTATCCTTGCATAAAAAAGTAATGCTTGACCCGTGAGGGCACCCCTTGTGGAGGAGAGCACCCTCTTCTTGCTGATTTAGCCAATAACCCCATTTCATAATACATTTATGCATAAGAAATCCCAAATCCTTTATCCAAAATAATGTGTCAAAATGAAATAAAAATTATAAAGATTTACATTTTAGACTAAGTCATATGCTCATATCACTCATGCTCTATTCTCTTAGATAGTGGGTTTAGGACTTTAGTTTCTTTCCAATTAATAACAATCATAACCATCTTGCAATTTTATAAGACTGGATTGCATGGTTTTTAATCGTAGGAGGTGTTAGCTGGCAGCCACTCCATGTGGTTATAAGCTCAAAAGTTAGATGGGTTTATTCTCTTTTATGGAGATAAACTTAGGTCCACCTTTCACTTAGATTTAGGTCATGTTTTAACTTATATTAAAGCTCACTATATTTAGGATCCGAGGTAGCTATTTCATTCAAGCTACAAGCATAAATTCTCACCTCTTATGCATTTTCACAATCTTGTGTTGATGGATTATAAGCCTTAGCAATCTAGTAAAAATTTAACTCAAATAAATAAATCTCTTCACTTTCAAATATATAAAATCTCTTTCCTACTTATCTTCCTTTGGCTTCCAAAATAAGTCCTTCAATTTGAACAATCCTATTTGATTTTCCAAAACAACCAATCCTTTAATAGTCTTAACCTTGGAATCTTTGGAGACAATAATTGCCTACTTTAATCGAGAGTGTTCTTAGGAATTTTTATTTCCTAGGATGTAATTAATTATGGAGGCTTGCCTCCATATGGAACTAAAGAACCTGGCTTAAAATAAACCATGCTTTACTTTTTCATATAAAGTAGGGGAAAGATCTGTGGTATATTCGAAGACCCATCTGTCTTAGGAGTCCTTATTAGGTGATTAGGTCTATTGTAAGGTGATGTTTCTATCTTTTGAGATAGTACATCATACCTCAATATCATACATAATCACTTCAATAAGTATCCCCTATGATCTGCGCGGTGTCCACCTGACGCATTCGAAAATAAATACCACAAAGCCTAACAGTTGTCATTTCTCTAATAAATTTTTTACATTGTAATAATGCATGCATGATAACCATCTCCTTCCTTTTAAACCTACTCCATAATTATCATGTTTTAAGCTTACATCATAATTTTACTTAAATTTTGGTCATCTTTTTTAAGAATTATTTTATAACCACACTTATGTCATAGTGAACACTACTTTGTGACCTATATCATGACCTAGTTTAATGCATGCAAGGAGAGGCAAAGAGTCATTATCACCACATTAGGTACCCCTACTTCTCGCACATCTCTTCCATAAGCAACATAATATTGTACATTCATTCTTATGCAATTCATCCAATAAATATATTACTTACAATAACTTTCAAAAACCCTTATTTTATAAGTTATTTATGACAAATGATTATTATTTAATACATAAACATTTTGATATAAAAATAGTGGCACATTACTATATTTTCTTGACATCCATAATTTTAAATGAGAAATATTCTAAGATATATTCCTAATAATTTCACCATTAAAACTTTGTTATATCAACTCCACTAATATTATAATATCAAAATCCATAAGATGACATGTTTAAATTGCTAATTAAGAGAATTATTAGTGGAGGTCAATGTTGGGCCACTTCCACTAAACCATTATCAGTTGTTCAAGTTAAGTTCAATCTTGTTTGGTAGATTGGGTTAGCTTATAAGCAATGTTATCTAGCCATTTTTTATCATTATAGGAAATTATTTACATGTATTATTATTATTATTATTATTAATTGCAGGAAATATTCAATTATATTTTAAATATTAATTAAAATTCCATTTTGAAAAAAATGAATGTGCCTTAAATTAGTTCATTTGAGGCATTCTAAATTAAAAGCATTGTATAATTTTGTAACACAAAGAACCATTTAAATCTTTAAAAAGATCTTCAAAGAGTTTTTTTAAGGCCATCATCGCCTTCTCTAGGACATATAACACAATATTCACCACAATCATTTTTAGCTAGACATACCATAATTATCTCCTGTTAGACTTGCACTATAGTTCTTTTGCACTTTAATCATTTCCCTTAAGTCATGCACCTAAATCCCATGTGCATTATAGTTGTCTCTTCAAGAGGTATGTTATAAATGCATTTTCATTATAAAAGCCATTGCTTTCTAACCTACATCATGACTTATTTTATGTTGGTATTGTCCTTCTTTTAAGATCTATACTATATCAGCATTTGCATCATAATTATCTCAACATTCAAAATTGCATAACAATTTTTTTTTTGCACCATGACCATCTTCTTTTAGACTTATATCATAATCTATACGAAGACTAATGCTACAAACTAACTTGCATCATAATCATCATTACATATAAACTACAATATAATATTATTTGTATTTATCTCTAATAAGATTGACAATATAGTCATCTCTATCAAGTCCTATAGCACAATAACTTTAAGCATGTGTGTTGACCTCACTTTTTGAGTGAGGATTCAATATTTCCATCTTAGACTTGGGAGTCTTCTAGACACTAAGACTTCTCTAGTCATAAGACACTTCAAGCAATTAGGTAAACACTTGACATAAGCCTAGAGACTTATAAGGGTTAATCATAGGATTAGGCTATGTCTTGGGACTTAGGGAGATCCACCTACCCTATAGCCTAAACCCAATCCATGTTCACCTTCTTAAGACATAACCAAACCTCAAATTTAATTCAAATACTAAATCCAAATCCAAACCCAAATTCCATAACCAAGTGATTGAATCCTATGATCAAATCCAAACCTAAGTCATTTGAATCAATTTCATGAACTTAGCCAAAATCCCATCCAAATCAATCTAAAATCAATTAATTTTCTCATAATCAATTTATATCTTCAATCAACTTTCTAAGTATAAATCAAATTTACATTCAAATGTTCAAAACTAAATCAAACTAAATCAAATTAAATAAAGATCCTTTCGAAGCCCTATGAATTAATCCCATGGGCTCAGCCAAATCTTAACACAAATCACTTCAAACTCTATTGATTTTCTCATAAATCATTATATCTTCAATCATCTTCACAAATATAAATGAGATATACATTTAAATCATCGAAACTAAATCAAACTAAATCAAAATTCAAACCTTAGCCACATGACTCCAAACAAATTCATTCATTTTCAATTGATTTTTTCATGAATCAATTATTCCTTCAATTATCATTCTAAATATAAATGAAATCTATAATCATCAAATCAAATCAAAATTAACCAAAGTCAAACCTAACTTAGCCAATTTGACTTGAAATATCCAAATGAACCAAAACTCATCCAAAGCCAAATCAATTGCAATTGAATTTATATATCAATTCCAAATTCATATATAAATTCAACTAAATCAAACTCAACATAATATCAAGACAACTAAACCTAATTGGTCCACTTGACTCAAAGTTGTCAATTTGACCTATTTAAGCTAAGTTCTAATCCTACCCAAATTTGATTGAACCAAGCCCACCAAGACCTACTACTATGATTGTTGATCACCCTAGGTTGATCAATTGTCATAAATTGGATCAAACCAAGTCCATTTGGTCCTTTGACTAAGTCAACTATCTTAACCCATATGAACCCAAACTAGCCAAATCCCTTAAAACTAATGATTCATACCAACTCAAGATCAATTTTGGAATATGACTTGACCTTCAATTGAGATAAACCAAACCCAATTGGCCCTCTTAACCCAAGTTGACCAAAATTGACCTAAATGGCCAAATTGGGTCAAATCAAAATATAAACCAAATTATTTGCAACTATTGGCTCAAGTTCATTCAAAATTGATTGTTGAACTTGACTAAAGCCATGATTAGACCCAATTGATCCACTTAGCCCAAATTGACCTAAAGGGTCAAATTGGCCTAAATCAAAACCAAACCCAAATTGATTGAAACCAAAGCATACAATCATTCTCAATTGGTCAACCAAACCCAACACCTAATCCATGCCAATTTGGCCAATTTGATCAAATTGATCAACTTAACCCATTTGACCTATTTGAACTCAAATGAGTCAAAATTAAATCTAAGATAAATCAAGCCAAGCTAATGACACCAATACATCCCAAATGATCATATGAACTTTACCCAACCCTTGGTTTGACTCAATTTGACCAATTGGTCAACTTGACCCAACCTAATCCAATTTGACCTATTTGAGCCAAATTAAGCTAAACCTAACCAAATCAACTCAAATTGACTTGAAATTTGGGCTCACCCACTTTTGGATCATTTTAAATCCACCCAAATCAAATCCAATGCTAAATGACCATTCTACCCTTAGGTCAAGGGTATCACTTGAGATAAATCACCCAGGTGAGTGGTTATTTTTATTCCTTGACCACTTGGCACTCTCCCAATAGTCCACTTAGGAACTAAGGACACTACCCAACCTAACCTAAGAGGTGGTTGGGTCAGCCATCACTCATGCGATGTGAAATTACCTCACCTCCCCCATTGGTGCACTTGGAAAGTTCATGAACACCCATTTCGTCCCTTGGTAGCCACTCCCACACCATCAACCAACTAAACCGAGCCACCTCATCTACTCGCTGCCACCCACAACTCCCTGAGGTAGCCAGATGATCACAACAACCCAAGGTTAGCCGAGCCATCCGATTGGAGTAAGGGGAGGATATACGCCCCCTCATTCCCACTCAACCCATGAATTGAACTCCCTCAGAACCTTAGCTACTCAAGACAAGCCACCAGAGCCTCTTCCCAAAGTTCCTAAGACTTCCTGAGCTACCCAAACTCCATTCCTGAGCAAGCCAAAATAAAGCATCCCTCCTCCGATCCCAACTTACTCAAACCTCCATAGAAATCAAATTAACTTTGAACACACCATCCCCACACTCCGTTGAGCAAGAACAAATTGCCTCCCTCACCCTCCAACCATCGGACATGCGACTTCAATCAATGCCAACCTCCCAAGCTTTGGGTGTTAGTCTTCCAAGCAAACTACACAAAATTACGACTCATGTTGATTAGTAGGGCCTTGTCTCCACTAGACAAAGCTTCCTCAATCAAATTTACCACCGTGCTTAGGCTCTAGTGAGGTATGCAATTAAAACCAATCCTTAGGAAAAAATGAGTGGGAGCTTTTTGAAAAAAACTTGCGTGACATGTGATCTTAGCTGTTGGATCCCTTTGGATCCTTCTCACGAAGGCATGGGATCTGTTTGGAGTCAATCTGAGTTCGGGTGAGCTCAGATCATGCGAGCAATGGTGGACGGACTCCGTTCTCCCTTGCTTGTGTGACGATAGATCATGCACCATCCGTTCTACATGATCATAACAGACTATCATGAATAAATCCATTAGATTAATCTGATTTAATCCTTTTATGATGCAAGATTAATTGTAGCTGTTCGATTTTAGATCGAACGATGGATGAGAAAGCATGTCAGTTGCCTCCACGTAAGCGTTGAGTCAGAAAAGTTTTAAGTAGTCAATCCCTCAACATCGCATGGAAAGCGTGCCGTGTCAGCGTGTCACATGGCGTCGACGAGATTAGTCTTTAATTAGGCTTAATTATTCTTTTTTAATGGCTGAAACTTCCAAAATTTATAATAAATCATAGAAAAATTAAAAAAACAAATAAATACTTATTTTAAATGTATTTCAGAGGATAATTGATTAAAAATAATTTTAATTAATTTTGAACAATAATTAAGGCTTAATTAGGGTTTAATTATAAAATTAATTAGCTTAATTACTTGAGAAATTAATTATAAATCTGGTGGGTTAATTTAATGGGATAACCTCTACCTCCCATGATTTTCTCAGGATTTATTTCTTACTTAATTAGAGGGATTAACTAATTAAACCCTAATTACTCTCTTAATCTAATTAATGGTAAATTAATCACATGAACAGTAATAAATTGATTAATTAAGTTCATTAATCACTATCCAACAGTGAATGGACTAATGGAATGGAGTTGGAACCTCTTTCCTAGCCTCTTTCCCTAAGTTCACTTCATTTTTGAAAAGGAAATTAATTAAAGCTTAATTAATCAATTAAATTGCTTGATTAATAAAATTGAAGTCATAATCATCTCAAACCTTAATTAATTAAGTCATGGGATAGATCTTTAGGTGTTTAATAACCTAATGGAGTTTAATGAAATTATGATTAGCCCACATGTGTGGGAAAACCATAAGAGTAATTAATTAAATTTTTTAATTTAATTAATCATTAATTGCGTGCCAATTACATTAGGTCCCCTTTATTTCTTAGGATCATTATAATTTTATTTTCCATGCATATCATGTTGGCTCATAATTATTTGGATGATTATATTAAGGTAACATAAGAAAGGATTAATTAATGTATTTAATGCATGACACAAATTAATTAACTCATAAAATCAATTTAATTACATTTCATTAAACCAAATTAATTAACAAACATGGGAATAGATTAGGATCAGCAAACCTCTTCCTCACATCCTCAAATCAAATCAAAACATGAATTTAAAAAATGATATTAAGAAAGCTTAAGTTTACTTTAAGTAATCTTATTTGATTTGATTGCCCTTAGGAACTAGTTTTGTTGAATAAATCACATGCTTATATTTGATTGTTCTCTTTCCAATCATGTTAAATTTGTATGTCATTTGAAATCATACATTCATCTTTTTAAAATTAGTTAAATCCAAAAAATTTCTTTTATGAAAGCTTGCATGTGTTTGACCAATTTATAATATGTGTGGCTATTATCACCAATAAATTCAAATTATTTTTTCAAAATTTTATAAATCAATTACATTTATTAGAGTGATGATAGTTATGAATACATATAGGCTTTGCATGTGCTTATAGCTTATGTATGTGAAGTAAATCTTTCTTTTCTTTAATTTACATGTGATTTTACATGTATTTGAATGTTAATAAGTATATAGTCTGAACATTCCAAAAATGCGAGGCTTTAGCTAGCCCCAAGGAGGTCATTTGATTACCTCACTTCTCCGGTTAACAACGACACGTACTTATTTGATTTCATTTACATGTATTTCTACATTAGAATGTGAATGGAACTTTGTTTCGCATACATAAATGTTTTAATCAAATAAAAAAATATAATTTTTTTCATGATTTTCTCCCTCTTATTTAAATATACCTTTATGTGTAGTGATATAGCAAAGTATATAGTATAGACAACCTCGAAATATGAAGCTTTAGCTAGCTCCAAGGAGGTCATTTGATTACCTCACTTTCCTGGTTAACAAAGGCACGTACTTGTTCATTTCTCTTTACATGTGTATGTATGTGTGGCTAAAGGAATAAAATCCCATTTTTCTACTAAAAAAAAATGCATGCATCCATAATCGATTAAATGTTTAGATTAAATAGTCATGCGATTTGGAACTTTCTTTCTTATATTCATATATATATAAATTTACATATGTTTGAATGCAAATAAGACTATAGTTTGGACATCCTTGGAACACGAGACTTTAGTTAGCCCTAAGGAGGTCATTTGATTACCTTACTTCCCTGGTTAACAATGATACATACCTATTTAATTTCATTTCTATATATTTTTGTATGAGAATTTGGATAGAGCTTGAAATTAACATATTAAATAATTCAATCAGAAAGGAAAATATGAACTTCAAATACATATCTACATTTATCATATAAGTGTGTTAAAGCATATTGTTTGTATAGATATGCTTAGGATTAAATCATATGCATGTTAAATGTGATGGGAAGGAATGATTTAATATATGTCATGTGGTAGTAATTCAATTAAACTAATCTTAAAATATCTTTCAACTTAAATAGGATTATTTAAAGTGAACCTAAACTAAGGATTAATTAAATCTTTTAATAAGCCATTCACTAAAGAGAACTAAATCAAATCAATGTATTTTAGAAAGTGATTTAAGGTAGGGATGAAAGGGAATGATCCCCTTTCTTCTCTTTATAACTCTTAGTTGCTAAGTGTAGGTCATATGAAACAAAAGAAAATACAAATTAGAATTCTCAAATCAATTAAACAACTTTAAGTGAAACCAACTTCTCATGCTAAATTAAATCTTCTTATAGTTAGAAAAATATAACACTAATGCTTAGTTGTGACATTCCATACAAGCCTTAACACACATATTAGAATTAAGTCACTACTTCTAGCTCTATATTAAGGTAGTGTATGATGTGATGTGTGTTTTATTTTATGATGTATTATTTTAGACTAGTTGTTAGTGCATATGTTTCGTAAACTGGATGATAGGCTAATATTAGACTAATCATATTTTTTTGTAGGAGATTATGCTTAAGGGATGCTAAAATGAATGTAAATGCTCTCTTTGTAGGTTGCTTAAACCCCTAAGCATAATATAAGTTAGGACATGTGAGTTTAATTACCCATGTGTGGGCTGCTAAGTCTAAATCATACATATAACTACTTGCGCAAAAATGTGTGTTAAGCTAACCTCTATTTTGCATGTGTAGTTAGATTTACTTTCTCTATTTTCAATATAATTTTATAATAAGAATATGTATTAGTGCAATAGGGGATTAGGATGAGCAGTGGCCAAAATTCTTTTACTTGGGGTGCCCTATGATGCCTTTGAAGCAAGTACATCCAAATCAAGATAAGCAAGAAAGAAGATATGAAGAAATGAAGGAAAGAAGGCCCTCATAGCATTTAATAAAATTGTAATTATTCTTTCATATTCCCAATTGTATAAAGGTAGAGCCCTGCTGCCCATCGTTTCTTTTTCGGGTTATACGTCAGAGCATGAATGCACTAGCCTCTTATTCTTTTGCGATAGTTATAAAACTAATTGATGATTTGTTTAAACTATGCATTAGAATGGCATGCTTTTCATAGTTTCTTATGATTAATGCTTTAATGTGTGGCCTTGATGTGTTAGGCTCTTAGAATAAAATAAGTTTTCTACCCAACTAATCACTCATAATTAAATTTTAAACAACTCATAACCTTGTCATAAAGCCTAGGATATAAATAAGATAATTAAAAGATTTAGCAATCCCTTAATTGTATGGTTGTGTGTCTCACATCATGCATATCATCTTGAATCACTCTTGTAAAATGAAGGCCTTCGTCCTTACAAGCATAAGGACTGCTTGACCTGTGAGAGAAACCCCTACTGATGAAGCTTCACCCTCTTTCTCTTTTGATTTGGCCAACAATCTACTTCATCATGCATTTAGGCATATAAAAATCTCAAAGCCTTTGTCAAAATGATGTGTCAAAAATAAAATAAAATTTGAAAAGATTTTTGCATTTATAGATTAAGTCATTTCTCATATCAATCATGCTCTAGTCTCTTAGGGAGTGGGTTTAAGGACTTTAGTTTATTTTTAAAATAAATAACAGCCCAATTATCATACAATTTCATATGACTGGACTACATGATTTTAAAATCATAGGATAAGTTAGCTGGCGGCCACTACAGGCGGTTGTACATCCAGAGGTCAGATGGGTTTCCCTCTCTTGTGGAGATAAACCCTTATGTCCACCTATCGCTTAGATTTTGGTCATACTTTAGCTTTTTACTAAAGCTCCTTAGATTTAGGATCCGAGGTAGCTATTTCCTTTGGACTATAAGCATAAATCCTCACCTCTTAAGCATTTATACAATCTTATGTTGATGGATTATAAGCCCTAGTAATCTAATAAAATTTCAACTCAAACAAAATAATTCTCTTCAACTTCAAATATATAAAGCCCAACTATAGGATAGATTGGAATATTGACTAGGCTTTATGGTATCATAAGCTTTCCCTACTCATCTCTCTTGGCTTCGAAAATAAGTCTCTCCATTTGATCTATCCCAATTGATTTTCCAAATATAGTTAATCCTTTAATAGTCTAATCTTGAAATCTTTGGAGACCATAATTGTCTACTTTAATTGAGAGTATTTCTTAGGAATTCACCTTCCTTAGGATATATTTAACTATGGAGGATTTCCTCCATAAGGAAATGTAGAACCCAGTTTAACATAAACCCTGCTTTATTCATTCATGTAAAGTAGAAGAAAAATCTCTAGTATACTCGAAGACTCATCATACATTAGGAGTCCTTATTAGGTGATTAGGTCTATTAAAAGGTGATTCCTCTATCTTTCAAGATAGTATATCATACCCATTCACTTCAGTAAATACCCCCTATGATCTGCGTGGTGTCCCCCAGGTCCAAAAATAAACACCACAATGTGATTATTCCCATTTATTTTGTATCCCTCATTATCTTCATGTATAATCAAGTCACATGTATACCTACTTTAGCATCCTAAGTTTTTTTTAATTGTCCATTGGACCTTTTGTACTAAAGTTCCACCCAATACTTTGAAGCAAATCATTCTTTATACTATATTTTTGTAAATAGTGAATATTGTTCAACTAGGATAAGCTTCATATATTTTTCCTTTCACATATTTTTTGCAATAAATAACTTGTGTCTTTATATTTTCTTTATTTGATTTCTTATGGGTTTCGTATTGAAAATAGTCATGGCTACTAATATTGATAATTACATCTATTAATTTTTTATATATAGTAGTTTTACAGCATTTGCATGAAGTATTACCATCTCATTCAATTTCTAATTATGGAATTTAATTATTCATGTGATAAGACTTTTACATATATTATTCAAACATTCACAAACAATTAATACTTTATAAACCACCATTCAATGAAGGATGATATGTCATTTTTAGAAATAAGTCTAATGCCTCCATTAGAAAAAATCAAGGCTAAGGAAAAATCTTATAATTTTAGGCATAATACTAGTCAAGAAATACCCTGCCATTATCATTGGTAGATATATATTATTCATTAATAGACAAGGAATTACTATTCATCAATAATAAAAAAAAAAGAACTACCATCATCAATTAATATTATAAATATTACATCACTCATTGGCATAAAGTTAACAAACTAATGTACATTATATATAGCTCAACCTTATACTAGAAACCCAATGAACTAAGTAAGGGAAAATCTATTAAATTTGATTTCATTTAGTTAAATTTTTATTAAATGGCACATCTTTATATTTAAATCATGCTTAAAAAATATTATGATGTTAATTGACATAAATTAATTTAGGGGGATTTACATACAACCACACAATTCTTATGTATTTACATATCTAACACCTAAAGTTAGATATTTACTTATCTAACACTTTTTTATGCTTAAAAAAAGTACATTTCACTTTTAAAAAGTGAATAAAGTGGTATTTTTTATGTGATTTTGAAGATTAGGGTCTTATATATGTAAAAATTGAAGTTTAGGTGTTAGATATGTAAATATATAAGAATTGTGTGGTATGTATGTAAATCTCCCATTAATTTAATAGACAAGATTAACTAACCCAAATGAATCTAAATAAATCTAACTAAACTAAATTAATTAAACTAACCATTTTTCTAAGCTTCTAAGATATTTAAACTATTTTAGATCATCTAATAGATTAACCTAACATCAAATTGAATAATATTATATAAATAAACATGCAAGAGTCTAATTGACCTAATTAGCTAAATTGATTAAACCAATATTGACCATAATTAATTCATTCATTCATTAAAAAAATCTTGGCCATAATTAATCAGGTCAACTTAGAGGAACTCTAGGATCTAATTTAACACATAACATACTAACCAAACCTAAAGCCCAACCTATCTAATTGAGCACATGCCTATGTAAACATTAAAAATCCAATCAAGTTGAAGCAAACTCAATGGGCCAAATCCTTCACTTGAATTTATTTTCATAAATTCTTAGCAAGCTAATGAATTATCTCAATTAGGATTAAGCTAGCTTGACCATGGCCTAAAGGTTTGGAGCATGCCCAAAAGCGCTTAGCTTAAATTTATCCAAAAATTGGTTAGAATTAGTAATGATATGAGTGAAGTCCCTATGGTGTAATTTATTTTCGGATAATTTAATGAAGTGATCCAATGTGGTATAGCCATAACAAAGAGCACTTGGGTCTATTATCTTAGGCAAATGAGACTCTCTAATGATAAGCTCCTTACTTGCATAAATTCTTAGCAAGCTAATGCCTTATCTCAATTAAGGTTAAGCTAGCTTGACCATGGCCTAAAGCTTTGGACCATGCCCAAAAACTCTTATCTTAAATGTATCCAAAAATTGGTTAGAATTAGTAATGATATGAGTGAAGTCCCAACGATGTAATTTACTTTTGAATAATTTAATGAAGTAATCCAATATGGTATAGCCATAACAAAGAGCTCTTGGGCCTATTATCTTAGGCAAATGAGACTCTCTAATGATAAGCTCCATACTTGATTTAACTCATCTTTATATAGCCCTCTTATTATGTTATCACTAGGGTTGTTAACGAGCCGATTTCAAGCCGATCCAAGGCTAGCTCGAAACCAGCTCAAAATATTTCGAGCGGCTCAAGATCAGAACATGGCTCGAACCATTCGATTTCGAACCAGCTCGGCTTGTTTTCGATTTAAAGCTGCTTTGTTTTTTTCGGCTAATTGAACATTTTAAACTTTTTTTGCTCGAATTCAAATGGAGTTGACTCATTTTGATCGAGTAACTTGAATTTAATAAAAATGATTTTTAAAAAAATTTTAAAACTTGAATTAAGTGCATATGAAATAAAAAAATATGATTTTTAAAGAAAAATATTTATACTTAAAAATATATAATTTTTTTTTTAAAAGATTATAAGTTATAACTCCATACACTTAATTTTAGGAATAATTTTATTGTTACAAACTTAGAAGTATTATATATAAATTTAAATATTTTTAATAATAGATAACTTCGATCCTATGCAGAGCTAGTTCGATCCGATATATGCCTGGCTGTAAATCGGCTCGAAAAAAAGTTCAATCCAAATTTTTGGCTCATAGCTTGGCTCAATGTAATCGTTTCGATTTCGATCTGATCCAAATTTCAATTCAATTTTCAAGCTAAACTAACCACATTAGTTATCAAACCTTAATTGAAGGATTTATACCTCAATTGACTCTAAAAATCTAAAAATACCTTCATATTATTGACCAAAATTAGTCTTTATAACCTAGAAATTCCCTCTAAATTATTTAAGCAAAGATTTGCACTCTTTGTAGATGCTTCCAAACTCTTCTCTATTGATTCTAGAATGATTTATAACTTTTATTCTTCCCTCCCAACAACTTATATTTTAAGACGTGCATGGTAGTGGTTAAGAGAACAATTTAAGTGGCATAAAGACGAGATAAAATCTAATGGAACTTCTTTAATTTTAAAGAAGGTTGCTTAACTTTTCTAATTGATCAAACCTTGCTCTAAATATTATAATTTATAAATCTTTATGCTCTTCTATATGATTGATTGAGAAGCATATATGATGAAAACCTTAGAAACTAAAGATACTAGCTAATGGTGCAAACTACATGAGAAGAGTTGGTGGCAATTAGGATTAGAAGAGACCAAGTAATTTAATGTGGTTGAAATCAATTTGAATAGGGGGATGAATTATGGGATTTGGAGTGGGACATGAACTTAATTAAGACTTGTGTAGGGTATGCTAGAGTGGTGGTGAGATAGCAAAGTGGTTACAAAGAGTAATTATAAAGTGTGGAGTTGGATGAGAGGAAATAGCTTTAAAGTTTCTTAAAGAGCTAGGTGGCATCTCATAAAATACTTAATTATAACAGAGGATTTAATTCCTTGACAAGGGTGTTATGGTTGTGGAAAGGTATGCTAGGTTAAGTTAGAATAGTGACAAAGAAGTAAAATAATGATAATAATAATAATAATTTTAATTTTAATAAAATTAATAATAACTAGTATAGCCTAGAGGTGGAGGAATCAAGGAAAACTTGATAGCCCTTTGTAATGTGTTTAAAGGAGAATGGTGAAGTTAGATGATAAGAGATTATAGTGGAGGTGTGAGGGATGATATGTGAATGACACTATAGTAATAAAATAAAATAAAATAAAAAATAAAGTATGCATCTCACTAAAAATTTAAGCTAGTTGCACTTTGTTAAGCTTCTAACCTTAAAATCCAAAATACTAAACAAGGATTCAATTTTAAAGCTTTTCTTCTAAATTTAATTAAGTAGAAGATCCATCTCACATTGAGTTTATAATATATTAATTATCACATAAATATGAAAATTAAAAGCAAGGTTAATGGGTTGTAGTTGGCCAATGGTCGTGACAAAGTGGAGGTGTTGGTGCCCTTATTTTATGGAGGTGGAGAATTGAAATGTCAAGTGGAGGGTTAGTAGTTGAAGTCATTAATTGAACAAAAACTAAATTCCTTTGATTGATGAATATCTATAATGCCCATATAGATTTAATTTTGAGTTGTAAATCATATTTAGTAGAATCATCTATACAAATAATATCTAGAATATATTAAGCATACTGCAATTAATAATTGTCATTAATTGAAAATATATCATTGCTTTCTTATAATGTTTAAGCATTATTATAATTCATAGTGTGTATAGCTTTCAATATACAAATTATCCTATACTAACTAAAATTTGTATAGTAATTATACTCTTAAAGATAAATTTCACATCATAAAATTAATTAAACTAAAATCATCAGTAATATTTTCAAAATTAAATAAACTTACCTCCTTATATTAAATTATTAATAGATATAAATCAAATATGTGTATTATATTTGGGTTAATTATCCAAAAAAAAATGGATGAGTAGTTTATTTATAGAACCAACCTAATTCATATCATATGTAAGCCTTATTCAAAAACTTATAACTAATACATTAAATAATTAAATAATTTTACATAAACTCAAGCATTCATTGTAATACATGCATATATGGATAGTGCATAATTTGTATTTATAATCCCCTTTTTACCTATTTGGTATTAAAATCTATCTCGGAGATAAACTTGTAATCATAAAATTATATATTACACCACTAATTAATTTCACATGATCCATAACATGTTTAAACCCCCTCTCAACACTCTAGTCAAATAACCTTCACCAATGCTATCCAAAAGTAACTACCATTCTCATGGTCTAATAACTATGATTATACTTATAAATATTTGCTTTTCTCATGCCCTCACCTCAAGAAAGAAAACCTAAGGGTCGCCAAGTTCATGTTATATAGAAGTTTTTTGACCCTCAAGGACTATTTCTACTATTTTGAATAAAACTTATTCAATTTCTATTTCTATAACTTTCATAGTAATTTAAGCCTCATAAGTGGATTTTGACTCAAAACTTTGTAGGAATTATCATTTAAAGTTGCTTACCGTGCATGTACTTTTGGGATAAATATAGCCATGGTTAAGGTGGAATGGCTTGGTCCATGGCTCTATTGGTATGCCACTTTGACATCTTGTGAGTAATCAATTCTTAAATTTTCCTTCAAACCATTATTTCATTAAGTAGGTATTTGCTTAACATCCAATATAGAAGGGAAGCTATTAGAATTATAGTAAATTGTGACATAATTATGAATATTTTACAACACTTCATAGGCATCTCAAAAAAACAAAAAAAACAAAAAAAAAAAAAAACTAAACTAAACTAGAGGCTAATTTATTTTTTAAAAAATTTAATAGAGATCGAATAAGCTTTATATGATATAAAGGCAATGACCAAAGAATTGTCTCTTCATGATGAATCCAATAGCACTAAAATTATTCTCATTAAAAGCATGAGAAGGCTGCAAATTAGTTGAATCAATACTTCATACTTGAACTCAGTAGACTGAGTTAAAATCATTTTAATTAAAATATTTTTCTCATCCAGCTGAAAAACTAGTCTGGAACATTTAACAGTTTGTTTCTGCATGAAACAAAAAAAAAAAAAAAAAAAAGGAAAGAAACAAAGGATTCAGTTGTTGAAGGAAATTCTTCCACAATTAATATCAAAGTTCATAGTTCTTACATCTGAGATTAAACAAAGGAAGCATTACTCTAAACCCAGAATTATTTAAGCAACCAAAGAGCCTTATTGCAATTGCGAAGCATTACAAAGACTTAAACCTGCTAACATGGTTCATCATAGATATCTTCATATATAAAACTAATTCAAACAGCCCTTCCTTAAGAATGTAAACAACAAAACCATTTAATTCAACCCCACCTGACCAGCTGGCAATACGGTATTGGCTATCGCTCTTGATGAGGTCCACCTAGACACCAACAATCAATGATGTATCACCACACGAGAGAGAGAGAGAGAGAGTCACAACTAGCATAAACTTAGAGCGCAAAGAACAATAGATTCAAACGTGGGGAAGGACATTATTATACAAAGAAGAATCCATTTACAAGACTTGCAGGAACTCTGTTTCCAGTTTCTCTGATTTGTAATGGAAACCACCACCTTACTGCCATTGTTAACCATCTTCAAGCTCAACAAGATGAGCCCTTCTCTCTGCTGCCTTCTTCCTTACAAAAATGCCCCATCTCATAGCCGCCTTGATCTTAAGCCATCCAACAACAGCCTTGCCGGATGAATGGTTGCGCTCTTCATCGAAGCTGTAGTTCGAGAATAGGGAGGGAGTATATGGTGTAAAGCCATATCCATCTTCCTGGAGAGGAGTAGCAGCAGCAGTTCCCCCCATGCTGAACATTCGCAGCAGATGTTGCATGTCGTAATTCTCAAGAATCTCATGGCTTCTCATCCGAATCTCATCCTCGGGCAAGAAGTTGTCGATACCACGATCGACTTCTTGTGACTGCGACCAGTTGTCCAAAGAATTTACATTTAATGATTGTAATGGTTGAGCTGCTGTCTGATTAACTAAGCTTACAGGTTGAGGTTGGCCTAAAGAGAGCCCTGTACTGTTGGATCTGTTAAGTTGAGTCTGGTGAGAGGAGATATCAAATTGACTCTGAGAAGCAATTGAAGTGTTGTTGAACTGCATGTCATCGTTGTGGTTGATCTGCTGGGTTTGAATTGAATATATGGTTGATTTGTGCCCATCATAGCCATTAGAAACTACCCCTCCTGAAGCAAATGAGAATTTTGAGAAATCAGAAGATTCAGAAACAGATTTAAGCTTCATTTGGTAATGCTTTCATGCTGGTGTTGTGGTGTTTGTTAAAAATTTGATATATTTCTATTCAGAGAAATAAGGTGGGGAAAAAGTGGCCAATGAGGAAGGATCGGAAGAAGAGGGATTTTCTCATTTGGGATGAAATACCATTTGAAAAATGAAGTGCTAAAGAAACCAAGACATTCAATGAATGCAATTTGAAATGTGCAAAAATTATCTAGAAGGTCGGTGTTTTTTCAAGTATGCTCAAAGCATTACAAGCTCGCTAATCAGATTATACAAGCGGTAGATGATGCTCTTGCCCAAGCTTCTACATCCACTAGAGATGTAAACGAGCCAAAGCTTGAGCGAGCTCGAGTGTCATTTGGCTCAACTCACTAAACAAACAAATCAATTTTTTTGCTTGTGTTCAGCTGTCACTTATTGAGCTGAACATGAGTTGTTTATAAGTATAAAATCTATTCAAAAGCCATATATAAATTATAGAATATACAATTGGCCATGTATTTTTTATCTTTTATCTTTTTTTATTTTTAAAATTTGGACCATTTCTTGATCTATGCATGTCATCTGTATGTAAGGGTCATGCTAATATTCTCTACAACGTTCCAATTTATCGGATGTATCTGAGAGAAAAAAAATCTAATAACTATACAAATATCAAATAGACCGCATATATATAAGCATAAATCTATAAAATATATAAGGGAGCTTTACATACAAAACACATAATTCTTATGAATGAAAAAATGCATTTCACTTTAAAAAACTAATGATGGTGTTATTTTTGATGTAATATTAAAAATTTAAATTCTAATTATACAACAACAACAACAACAACAACAAGCCTTAATCCCACTAAGTGAGGTCGGCTTAAATTCTAATTATGATATATAAAAAAATGTGTTAAGTATTTCAATGTCCCAAAATATAAATGTAGGAAAATAAGCATCTACACAATTTATACATGCATATATGCACACATATATATATATATATAAACATATAAGCATACTTGTATACATGATTATATACATACTTTTATGTATATATAAATATAATCAAGCTATTATAAAGTCAAACATAATTGAACAAGATCGCATTCATATTTGGCTCATTAAATAAAGAAGTTTATAAATACCTATCAAACTCAAGCCTAAGTGCCTAACACAATCAAACACTAACTTTTCTGATAAACATAACTTCCCCACTTTGCTTTTAGGCTTTCAAAGTCAACCCTTAGCCATCTAATATTGACTGTTAATTTAACTGCTTACTGTCAGACGTTCATGCTAACTTGAATAGTAATTTACTAATCCTCATATCCCAATAACTCAAGTCCATTCTAGAATCAAATATGCATTTTTACTATTCAAATACTAAGTTCATTCAGCTACTGATGGGCTAAGCTTTCCTGGTAAATTATTTTGTTGTTTTCCTTGAAAGATTGATAAGATCTCTGCAGGACGCTCGCCATTTTGTCTGGCAACTAAAGTAGACGCAGCTGTCAAAAACTGTGAACAAATCAGAACTGACATTCTCACAAAAAATTACAATTGAAAATTCAAAAGAAAAATGAAAACTCTTCTAATATATTCTGATTAAAAAAATGAAAATAAATCCAACAAATACAGAACGGATTTGAATTCAGGGTGTTTAAGAATATAAAGGCATAAGATTTGCTAGAAGACAAACCTCCATGCACTACAGTTCTTACCTCCAACAGCCACTGCTGTATCAACTGAAGGCTGCTGTGATACTCGTGAGACTGGTTGAACAAACGAAGCTGGGTTACTTGATAAACCTGCCAAAGTTTCACCGTAAATGGCCTTCTCCTGTTTAATGTTCGAAAGGGCCTTGCCGTCATACTCTATAACATTCAGCCAATTATCATATGCTTTCTTTACCAGCGTATCAGCAAAGACCTGCAAATATCAATAAAAATATGGAAGTTCTATAGGAAGCCAGAGGATGCTACCATCACACTGAAGTTTGAAAAGATAACAAACATTTTACTGAATACCAACATAAGAACCTACAGTTGACAATGTGGCAAGAAAAACAGGCCCATAGAAAATAATAATTATAAACATGAATTTCAAAATAGAAAATAAGAGGATGCTCTGATATATATATATATATATATATATATATATATATATATATATATATATATATATATATATATATATATATATTCATAGGGTTGACATTTTTACCAACAGTGCAAAAATTATGTTATTTGACGTTTGAGAAACAAGTTATCAAATATATATATATATATATATATATGCGAAGTATTCTGTTAACTATAGTTGAATTAAAAAGTGAGTATGCAAAAGGAAATGATTCACACAAATGCATGATAAGAATCAAACACAAAAATGTAGAAAAGTTTACCTAGAATTAGTGCACCGAATAATTTTGAAATAAAATAAATCCCAAAATGGTTCTCCGATCATTTGCAAGTGGCCAATTTAGTCTCACAATATCTAACGCACCAATTTAGTCCCTAGCTATACAAAAATGATCCAAAATGACCCTCATGTAGAAATAGTGATATAATATTCAATTTAGCCCATCAACTATATAAAATTGATCCCAATTTAATTCTCGAGAATCATTTTGGAACAATTTTATATAGTCGGAGATTAAATTAGAAGCATAAGATGGTGGTAAGACCTGCAATGATTTATGGTGCAGAATGTTGGCCAATAAAAGAGAAGCATAAGACTAAGTTAAATGCGAGATGAGGATGAGTGGATGAGTGGTTTTCTCTTAGATAAAATATAAAAATGAGTATGTTGGGAAAAAGTTGGAGTAACTCCGAGATAAGACTAAAAGAGTCCTTAGATGATTTGGCCACATAAAGCATCGGTTGTCATGACCACAGAGAGTAGATATATTAGATTTGTCTTATGTTAAGAAAGGTAGAGGTAGACCTAAAAATACTTGGTTAAGATTTATAAAAAATAACCTTAATTTACTTGAATTAAATGAGAATTTAACACATGATAAGACATAATGGAGAAGAAGGATTCATGTAGCCAACCCCACATAGTGGGAATAAAGACTTGTTGTTGTTGTTGTTGGAGATTAAATTAGAGCAATTTGAGACTCGGAACTAAATTGGTCATTTACAAATAATCAAGGGACCATTTTGGAATTTATACCCTTTTGAAACAATTAGGAAGGTTAAACTACAATATGCTTTAGAATTGCTCTAAGAAATCAATCAATAAACATGCAAAAAAACTATAAATATGAATTCAAGGGGGATGAGATGAAATGAATTACCATGCAATGAAGCCAATATAAACCCTAACCCCACATGCAAACCCTTTTAAGTCTTGGATAGAAAGAGACTCATGAGGGTGAGCAGCGATTCAGGCTCAATGGTGACCAAATTAGCTACAATGATCAACAACAAATTTGAAGGGAATCAAATAAGGAAAAAAAATGAGTTTTAAATCACTCGATTGTAATAAAGAGGAAGTAATGTCTAACAACAGAAAGGTCATTATGAGAGTTCATAAATTTAGGAGAAAGAATAATTGGGCAATAGAGAGAGCATAGTATTATTTGCTTCAAACTTGAAGTTTAAATCCAAAGGCCTGATATTTATTCAAAAATAAGAGCCATCCATATCAAAATAAAATTCAAAATTAAATCTCACACAATTGCACTAATTTAGGAATCTGTATTCAAAATGGGATAAACACCTAACAAACATTTACATACAATACAAATAAAAATAATCTTCAGGTAATTCCTCCTTTCATAACTGTAGAAGTTTTATTTGGCATGAATTTGAGTTTTGCCACATTGCAATTCACCCTTGCCTTATATGGCAATTTTGCTATCATCATTTCCTATTTTAATTTCTACCCGTATGATGGCTTTTTTATAATTTTCATAATAATCCACTGGATTAGGGCTCCCCTTTTTATGCAATTTGTTTCTATAAATTCAATCAATTATAGACTATTAAAATTTTAAAAAATAGATTAATACTTGATTAATGATGTTGATCTTAATTACATCCTATGCAAACTTCTTTTTATCCAAACTACATAACATTTCATCACAGCATCCCATTATATGATCCTTCCAAATGATAAACCATCTATATGATGTCCACCTTTTGTCGTAGGTGGCAGAAATTTATTGATCACAAAATAAATCAAACATGAATGAAACTAAAGCTAATGTATTATCACATATAAATATATTCATACAACAAATAATACTATGTTGCACTCCTATGAAGCATGCTCCGAAAAACTAGTTGTCTCCTTTGAATACATCAAATCAATCCTAATATCATGACTGTCCTCCTAATACACTAACCTTATGATCCACCATGATTACTCCCTATGCAAACATCTTGGGCCATATCCAAGGACATCTTGGACTCTTACATAATTAGTAAACTTCTTTTATAAACATGTCATCAAGTAGATCGGCACGAGATGCTTTTCATCCACTCTTTTGATTAAAAAAAAAAAATTCCCTTGGATAGAACTGGTGTCCAATACTTTCCAGGTAGATTTAGAGGGAGTCTTTAGATGTTTAGTGGGGGTGTGTCACCTACTTGCATTGTAAAGTTGAGAGATCTACTCTTCCCGATAGAACACTATCCAAAGTGAGATTACATAAAGCTTCCCACTAACTTTACGCTAACCTACCAAGTAAAACTTATTACAAAATTGGGAAAAAGTTAATATGAATTACTAGACATTTCAACAATGGAGATTAGCATAAGTGTAATGAATGCTTAATATAGAAGACACAATTGAAATGATGTTAAAATTGTGGACTTTAAAAAAAAAATTATCTCCAGAATTCTTCTCCTCCTCCCAAGTTTATACTTTTGTCTTTTCCTCCTTGTTTGGCTTATAATCTCTGATTTTAGCACTTAAGAGTGAGTAAATTCATTGTTATTAACAAAATAGAAATCAAAATGGCAATTATGCACTTGGTGCCTTTCCTAGAGCCAACGTAACTAAGGCCTAGTAGCTTTTGCAAAGTTAGTTATAGAACTAATAAGGGAAAAGTAAAAAATTTGAAAGTTGTTGAGGGCATTATAAATTTTTTCCTTCAAGAAACAATACCTTTCTTACAACTAAATTCTTATTCTTACAAGACAGATAATATTTTAATTTCTTACAAGTTCTCTAAGGCTATCTACTCTTCATGCATAGCTTTTTGACTCCATAGAACTTTCTAATTTTTCTTTAAATTTTATGCAATTCATAATGAATTTTATAAGCTAAAACCTAACACTAATACAAACTGATGTGGAATTAGAAAAGGAAAGATTTTTAGAATTGCTAGAAGATGAAACTGGGGCTTTAGAAAGTAAGGTTTGTATGAGAAATCAATTAATAACATGTAAAAGCATGACAATATGAAATAAAAAAGGAAGAAGAGAAGTGCATTATCATGCAATGAAGTGAATCTATGCTATGAGGGCTGAGCACAAACAAACATTCATAAAACTACAATAAGAAAAAAAATAAAACTACTGATTGTCATATAATTTTAATTATAAATTACAAATAGGAGGTCTTCATACATGAAAAAAAATTAATTTATCCTTGATTCATTCCATATTGCCACTCAAAATTTGAGTGCATTGTTGAATGCAAATTCTTCAAGTGAGATGCAAGCCTTGACGATAATTTTTTAGGGATGCTTTTCCATCTGCCATCAAGAGACCAAAATCTTCCACTTAATGATTTTTATCCTTTATATTATTTATTTAATACTTTGTAGTTGGTTTTTGTGATTATAATTTGATCAAGTCCGCAATAATCTAATTTTTCATTTTTTTTAGAGTAAATCCTAATCATTACATGATTTATTTCATTCTTAGGTTTCTTACGAAATTAAAAAATTTAGGCAATCTATAAGTTATTGTTTGCTAAGAGTTCTACATAATTTTGGATCTACACTGATAAAGATGAAGTTTTGCCTGATTAACAAGACTACAAATTTTGATCTTTTATTTGTGTTCTTGTGCCTCTTCAAGATTTGCTTGATAAACCCTAGACCACAAAAATTCCTAGATCGCCTCTTGTGATTGGCCATACCTTATTTGGATTGAATTTGAATTTTCCACTTTGCAATTAGCCCCTAGCATCAAAATTCATAAAAACTTTGCAATTAGTCCCTCTTCTTTAGCAATTTGCACTTCCACCCTTATGGAAGCCTTTTCTCAAATTTTTAATAACCTCAAAAATCCATATCATCTAAACCTAAAAAGCTTAAATCCAGGTTTTATGGATAGCATTCCTAACATTATATTATCTCAAAACATAATATGTTAAACAACATCTAACATGTTAGATGAAACAAGCATGTAAACATGGAATATGTACATATTTTTAATTAAGATTATAATAGACCATCTGATCAGGTTTTCATAACTATCTTTATTATCAACATTTGGTGTGTCATATTAAAATTTAAAACCTCATCCAAACCACTTATACGTGAAACAGAAACACCATATTCAGTAAACATGCCCATCCGCATAACATAATTATTTTTTCTTCAATGAAATGAAATTGATATTTTCACAATTATTTAAGGGCAGGTCATGTGTGTGTATGTGTCTATATATATATATAGAGAGAGAGAGAGAGAGGGAGGTAGAGAGAGATGGACCACCCTTCTCCTCCAAAGAGAACAACAACAACAAGCCTTTATCCCATTATATGGGGGGTTGGCTACATAAATCTTCTTCTCCATTGTGTCCTATTATGTGTCAAATTCTCATTTAATTCTACTAAACTAAGGTCATTTTTTATACATCTTAACCAAGTCTTTTTAGGTCTACCTACATTTCTTAACATAAGACAAATCTAATACATCTACTCTCTTAACTGGATCATTGGATAGCCGACGCTTTATGTGGCTAAACCATCTAAGGCGATTCTCTCTAATCTTATGCACTAGAGCTACTCCAACATTTTCCCAAACATATTCATTTTGCATTTTATCTCTAAGAATAAAGCCACTCATCCTCCTGAGCATCTTCATCTATGCAACACATAACTTAATTTTATGCTTATCTTTTAATGGCCAACATTTTGCACCATAAATCATTGCAGGTCTTACCATCATCTTATAAAATTTTCCCTTATATCTAAGCGGTACTTTTCAATCACACAACAAGCCAAATGCATTCCTCCACTTCAACCATCCAATTTGAATTCTACTAATAACATCCCCATCTATTTCACCATCATTTTAAAAATAAACCAGATATCAAAATCTTTTTAATGACTTGACAATTAAGTCTAAAATTACACTCCACATATTCAATTTTAGATCCACTCAAACAAAAATCTTTAAACTCAAAGTTGACCTCCATAATTCAAGTTTATCTTGGACTCCTTCTCTAATCTTATCAACAAGAATGTCATCAGCAAAAAGCATACTAAAGTACATCCTCCTGTAAATGCTCCGTAAGAACATCCATAACTAAAACAAAAAAAATATGGGCTTAATGCCGATCCTTGATGTAATCCAACTAAAATAAAAAAATATTTTGTCAATCCTCCTTGTGTTTAGACACTAGTAACAGCTCTTGTATATCCTTAATGAGTTGAATATAACTAATATTAACTCCTTTCTTTTCTAGAACTTCCAAAGGACTTCTCTTGAAACTTTATCATATGCTTTCTCTAAATCAACAAATATCATATGTGGCATCAAACATTTCAACAAATGTATAGTATCCATAGTAGATCTACTCGACATGAAACCAAATTGATTGAGAACTTTATTATCGATCATAATTTATGCTCAATTATTTCTCTCATAATTTGACATGACATTAACTTAATTCTCTATAATTGCACACTCTTGTGCATCACCTTTATTCTTAAATATAGAAACCAACAAACTCTTCATCCACTCATCTATCATCTTTTTAGTCTTTATAATAACATTAAAAAGATTCATAAGTCAAAAAATGTATTGATCTCTTCAACATTTTCAAACTTCTATTAGAATATCATCAGATCCTACTATTTTTTCACACTTCATTTTCTTTAAAGCTTCTCCAACTTCAAATTTACTAATACGATGATAAAAATAAAATTCTCTATTTTTGTTTAGGGTACTAAGGTTGCTAAAATCAATCGTATTCTTAAATATTTCATTGAAAGTTTATCAAAATAACTCATTCCTTTTTAAAAAAAATACTTTAGGATTTTCATCTTTAATACATCATCAACTATCTTTACTCATATCTTCTTGAATTAACTTATACATACATCTTTCATCTTCTTAAGATCCAATCTATCAGAAACGACTAAAAAGTAAATTTTTATATTATATTTCTTAATCTAGCAATTTTATATCTTTTCTAATTCTCCGAGTTTTTACATCTAAACTAAATTTTATAATAAAGCTTCTTATTTCTTATCTTTTTTTGTGCATTTTGACTACATCACAAACTATTTTACTAAAAGAAGCTTTTTGTTTTGATTCTCCAAATAAATTTTTTGCAACTTGCTTAATTTTGTTTGCTAATTTTTCCCACATAACATTAGCTTCCTATGAACATACCAAATTCTAACCTCTTGTAGCTTACTCTTAAAAAAAAATTATTAGTATTCTTTAAATATACCGATCTAATCATAGAACAATAATTTAATTTATTTTTCAAGTGGATGTTAGGTAGAATGACATACCAAAGATAAAATTTCAATAATAATCACATGAATCCTTTAAATCATTGTGTTATCTAGGGCATCCCACCGCTACCAGATGGCTTCAATACAAAAAAAAAAGAGTCAGATCGCAAAGTGTTAAATAAAGGTTCCCACATTACGGATGCGCAAAGAAGTTAGTCCATGAAACTAGAATTAGGTTAGATCTTGGAATATAAGTACTTTACATAAATTAATTTAATAGATATTATGGTCATGAAAGATAAATATTTTATGTGTTCAAGAAAACTAAATGGTAGAGAAGAGATTGATAGGGTTTTAAACTTTGGTATTCAGTAACTAAATCTGAAAGTGTGATTATAGATAAAAGTTTGAAGGATAATGTTATATAATAAACGCGAGAGAATTATAGCTTTAAAGATTATTGTTGATACCAAGATTATCAACGTTATAAGTGCCTACGCTCCCTCAAGAGTTTGGAGTTCTCAAAAGAAAAATTTTGAATGAATTATGGATTAATACAAAAGATACCCTCAAGAAAAGTATTTATCGGAGATTTAAATGACACGTTTGGTAGAGAAGATTTTAAAGATTCACGCTAAGCATGATTGGAAATGAAAGAAAGAGACTATATTAGATTTTTTTTACGATTTCAGAATGAATACTTTATTTAAGAAAAGAGATTTAACATATTATTACTTATAAAATGGATCTAATAAAACACAATCGATTATTTTTCGATAAGAAAAATAGATCGCTTAGATCAGAAAGATCAGAATGCCATTCCAAGTGAAATTTTAAGACAACATCTATTATTTTTAGATTTTAAGATGAAAGGTTGTAAGAGAAAAAATAAACTAAATTATTATCCCAGTGATTAGATGACACTTAAAGAACACAAATAAAAATATTTTAAGAGAAAGCTACAAGAAATTAGGATGTTCATAAAAGTTTTAACATTATGTGAAAAAATAAACGAAATTAAGCAGTAAAGTTAATCAAAAGAAAAGCTTCTTTAATAAAAATAATGGTGAGTCAAGAAAGAAGATAAAGAAATAAGAAGATTGTTATAAAACTTGGTTTAGATGAAAAACCCTGAAATCGGGAAAGATATAAACTCTAGAGATTCTAAGAAGAATATACGACGAAAAAATTTAAATTTTTAGTGATTTATACATAGATTGGGAGTACCAAAGAATGAAAGATGAAGATAAGTTAAACCAAAGAGATAGGAGAAGTAAAGACATACCTCGGAGGTATTAAGGATGAAAATAATAAAGTGCTTTTCTTAAAAAGATATTGAAAATAGAATGAGTATTTTAATAAACTTTTCAACGAAGATCCGAAAGACGATTGATTTTAAGAACTTTAATACCCTAAACAAAATGAGAATTTCATTTTATCGTCAGATTAGTAACTGAAGTTAGTGAAGTTTTAAAGAAAATGAAATGTGGAAAAGCAGGGACCGATAATATTCCAATGTGGAAAATGTTTAGAGATCAAGGAATTTCTTACACAAATCTTTTAATGTTATTTTAAAGACTAAAAGATGCCGATGAGGAGAAAGAGTTTGTTGGTTCCTATATTTAAGAATAAAGGTGATGCACAAGAGTGTGCAAATTATGAGGAATTAAGTTAATGTGCCATACATTAAAATTATGGGAGAGAGTAATCGAGCATTACGATGTGATACGTAAGTCACAATCGCTTTGGTTTCATGCCGGTAGATCTACTATGGATGCTATACATTTGTTAAGAGGTTTGATGGAGAAGCATAGAGAAAATAAGAAGGATCTACATATGATATTTATTGATTTAGAAAGCTTATGATAAAGTCTCAAGAGATGTTCTTTGGAGAGTTAAAGAAGTTAATATTGGTTATATTCAAGTCATATGTATATAGAGTTACTTGTGTCCAAACACAAGGAGGATTGACAAAATATTTTCCTATTTCTGGATTACATCAAGGATCAACATTAAGCCCTTATCTTTTACTTTAGTTATGGATGTTCTTACGAGGCATTTACAAGAAGATGTATCTTGGTGTATGCTTTTTTCTAATGACATTCTTCATGTTGATAAGACTAGAGAGGGAGTCCAACAGAAACTTGAATTATGGAGGTCAACTTTAGAGTCTAAAGGTTTTCGTTTAAGTAGATCTAAAACTGAATATATGGAGTGTAATTTTAGTTGTAGAAGTTTTAGTGATAGTGTTGACTTTGTGATCAAGTCATTAATAAGAGTGAGCGATTTAGATATTTAGGCTCTATTGTTCAAAATGATGGTGAAATAAATGGAGATGTTATTAAGAATTCAAGTTGGATGGTTGAAGTGGAGAAATGCATCCTATTATGTGATAGAAAAGTTCAACTTAAACTTAAGGGAAAATTTTATAAGATGGTGGTAAGACTGCAATGACTTATGGTGCACGTTGGCCAATAAAAGAGAAACATAAGACTAAGTTAAGTGTTACGAGATGAGGATGCTCGTGGATGAGTGGCTTTACCCTAGAGATAGAATGCAAAATGAGTATGTTCGGGAAAAAGTTGAGTACCTCCAAGTAGATAAGATTAGGAGAGTCGCTTAGATGGTTTGGCCACATAAAGCCGCCTACCGTCCGATGACAGAGAGATAGACAGATTTGCCTTTATGTTAAGAAAGAGGTAGACCTAAAAGACTTTAAGATGTATAAAAAATGATCTTAAGATACTTGAATTAAATGAGAATTTGACACATACAAGCACAATGGAGACGGGATATGAATGACCCCACCTAGTGGGATTATTGTTGTTGTTGTTGTTTCAATCCTTCATCTTAAAATCTAAAAATAATACAGGTTTGTACTTAAACTTTCACCAAATGCCTTACAATCTTACAATCTAAACGATCTATTTTTCTTATAAAAAATAATCAATTTTTTTTTTTGTTAGATTCATTCTTATAAGTAATAATATACTCATATATTTTCTTAAATAAATTATTAGCAACTGCAAAATCATAAACTAAAATAAAATGTAATATAATCATTCATTCTTTATTAGTCACTCCAAATAATACTAAAATCTTCTATCATTCTACCAACATATCATTTAAATTTCCTCCAAGAAATACTTTTTCTTCAAGAAATATCTTTTATATTAATCCATCTAAGTCATTACAAAATTTTTCATTTGAGCCTACATTCAAACCTACTTGAACATAAACACTTATAACATTGATAATCTTAATATCAATAACAATCTTTAAAGCTATAATTCTATCTCTCATCCTATTAATATTTTATAATATTGATAATCTTTAAAGCTATAATTTTATCTTCTCCAAAGAGAAGAATGACTATTTTTCTTTTTCTTTTTCTTTTTTTTTCTTTTGTTTTTTTTGCATCCATCTCTTTATAAAATCTTTGGATTCAAGATCACACAATTAATTGTGGTCGACAAAACAAGAATTACATTGGAACAAGTTTTGTCAATTTTTATAACGATTTAATCAATCATCAGCCGTGTGAAGAATAAAAGAAAATACAAGGGACATATATAAGACCCTATAAAAATTCTATTTACCCATAGATTTCACCAATCAAAACTATCAAATACATGCAAAACATACCAGCTTAAGTATTTGATGCCAAGACATGTGAAAAAGTCTCTATCAACATGTATGTGAATAGAAGCCATGTGATAGTTTATCCTTTCAAACTGCAATTACAATCTCACAAAATCAGACTAATCCATTGTGAAATTTAAGGCATCTAATTAATATCATCTGTAAAAATATTGAAAGTATGCATAACAATAGTTTTAATGTTGTTAAATAGAATTCAATGATTTTGATCATGCAATGAAGGTCACAAGGTTAAACTCTTTTTTGCATGGAGAAGGGTAATAAAGGTGATTCTCCTTTGATAAGGAGAAAAATCCATTCTAATATATGTATATATATATATATATATATATATATATATATATATATATATATATATATATATATATATATATATATATATATATTTGCCAACATAGATGCATTATTTTCTACTTCTTGGCCACATATACATGAAAACTAGAGCAACCTTTTGCTTACCCTCCTTGTCAAGCAATGATTTCATCACTTGTGGAATGAGAACATGGCTAAGTTCAATTTGAATACAGTGCCACTGGTCATTTTTACTACACTCCAAGTTGTATGCTCAAGTAATGCCCTTCTAATATGGTTGCACAACCAAGTGGTGCTTAAGCTTCCAATTTAATTATTGTAGTAATTTCTTTAAAGAAAGGAAATAATACCATTCATATTTAAGAAAACATGTAATTACTTGGAACTCAAAAACCTCTTTATAACTGAGCTCATGGTTGGCAGAAAAAATAACATCTCAATTCATGATAATTGATTTATTCACAGATATTTGGTAATTCAGCTCACATTGCAAGAATAATCTAATACTTTAATTGGTCATCAATTGGAATATAATAATTCAAAACTTAATATAACTTTCTGTAGGGAGGGACAAAATAACTCTCAAGGACTCAAAGTTAGAGTTATAACTAAATCTTAGAAAAATAAAAAAGGATTAAAATAGAAGTTTGATTGGCTAAACAAGCCATCACAAATGTTTAAAAAGGCTATCATTTGTCAGGATTAAACTCTTACTCCATAACCAATTTCAGATAATCTGAAACCAAACATGCACTTACAAGTAAAAGGGAAATCATATAATACAAAAATATTAAAAATAACAAAAAAAAACATAGCCAACCTTCTGGCTCTCGTTGAGAGATTCAACTGAGAAATACTGTCCACTAGCAATCATCCCCACAAATTCATAAATGCTGTCGAAAATGGCGCCAACATTTCTAGTATCATCAGAATAATATACGTAAAATTTTCCATTGAGAACGCAGGTCTTAGCATGCTCCACAAGAACATCCCACATCTTATTTGACATGCCACTTCCAAGGACCTGCAAGCATATAAAAACACATTGGAGCAATCCAAACATCAAAAATTCCAAATCGCTGCAAAATATTGAAACTTACATTTCTCAATCTCCTCGGATCCCTAACAAAGAGCCGTAGAAAATCCTCAACTGAATAAATTGCAGCCTTATTTAACTTCTTGTGAAATGCGCCATCTTTGCCAATCTTCTCCAATCTCCATACCTCATCTTTTAAGGCAGGTGGATAATGTTTTTTGTATACTACACACAATTGGAGAGGAAAGGTTAAAGGTAACAGTTCAACCAAAAACTAATCAAGTTAGAGTTCTTAAATCACGTACATTCCCCTCTGTGATCCTTAACCGTAAATGCTTCAGTCTTTCCCTCCCGTATACGCATACCCTCACAACAACCAGAGGAAATCTTCAAACCAAGCCTAAACTTCCTACTCCTTATCCAACTTGAATTGTCAGTAAATATTAGTTCTCCAATGGTTCCTAAACCTTCTTTCAAGGAAACCTGTAAATCACCAGTTAAAAGGGGTCTCTTTCCTTCCCGTTCTTTGACTATATGACTTTCAAATTCTTCTTCATCCCAATCATCATCATCTTCATTATTGAAATCACCCTCAAGCACCAGAATGTCAAGTTTTGCAGAAGACTCGAGTCCAGAAGTTACTACATGGCCACTGTTGGCATCAATCAACACAATGTGAATTGCAGCTCCTTGATCTCCCTCAATTTTTCCTCCTGTGAAAATTGGTAAAGACAATCTTGACTTGATCTGCAACCGTAAGTTTCTTCCATTTGGTCCTTCAAGCCGCTTTGGAGAAGACCTGCACCATTTTGAGATGCTAAATCCAAGCCAAGAAATGGCAATACAATTTGACCCATGACACGATACACAGTATCAATTAGCTGAACTTTTTAGTCAATCAAAGAAGAATTCAAAACAACAAAAACATGAATCTCACCAGCTCTTCAACTTGATATAAGAAATGCTTAAGTTGCAAGCCCGAAGCAAAAGAATAATAGTCAATAAAAGAAAGTTAATATCAAATTAATCATAAACCGAAGGAACATTCAACCACAATTCATTATTTATGGCAAAAAGCTAAAAAGCACACGCATTGGAGCTTAGCAAAAATCATATATTGTGGCCACAAAAAAGTTAAAAAGAAAAGTGCCAATTGACAATAATCATATCTTAATCAGAAAGATGCATCCAAAAGTAAAGAACCCATCAACAAACAGTTTACACAAGGCCAAATATTGACCATAAGTCCATCCTGGAAAGTGGGTCAAAACGTGCTTAGCAATCGGACAAATATCCCAAGCATGATCACATCTAAAACTTCTTAAAGCAATTGATACAAAAACATTTCAATCGCATATACAACAGTTATACATCAACTCAGACCATATGTTTTGGCATTTGAATAACAAACTGTATTGATTTCATTTGGCAATTGGAGGATGCTGCCAAGGGAACTGGAAGAGCAGTAACACGAAACATGAAATAGCAGGAACTTGAAATTGTATAAGAGCCACCAATTCAACACAACCGTGAAAAAGTCTCCATAACAATATATAAAAAAAAATTGTTAATTGATGGTTTGTTGCAGCTGAGAAATTTGATCGCTCAAAACTTAGATTTCTAGTAAAAAGCTTACATGTAACAACTACTGAAATTCCACGAATGCAAACAAGCTCTACAGGAAGCAAATTCATGAAGAAAATTGAGTAAATTAACTTGTAAAAACCCTCTCAGTATGCTGATCCATCAGGCACTTTATAAGAATTTGAATCTTTTCTTCTAAGATGTTGAAGGCAGAAAAAAAATAAAAATTCAAGTGCGTCAAATACATAAGAAAAACTAAAATGATAACACAAAAAACATCCTAATATCAAATTAATAATAATAATATCTACACATTTCAATGCCATACCTTGCCCCAAGTCTAGCAGGGCCTAGCTTTGCTAATGCTCGCTCCACTTCTTCACTGACCTATATAACAAAAATAAAAGAAAAAAACAATAACAAAAAATCAAGTCAATAAACAAGAAATATATAAAACAAAGCAAATTAAAACAACAATGTGGAGCATTGATAATGAAACATTTCGGGTCCACCGAAAGGGTCATCTATCCATAATCTGTATGCTGTAGCAATTGTTTGACCAAAGGTAACATTTCCAATCATTCCCAGCAATTATAGGTTAAGGAAATTAACTCAGAGAACAGTTTATACATCATTCAAATGCAAGGAAAAAGCATCCTGAATTGGCACCAGATAGGGCAGATCCGAAAACATCTCAAAATACAAAAGCCCAGACAGAAAAGTTGGACAGTGAATAAAAGTACTTTCATTACATACAGTTCAATAGTATATAGCTTATTAGATCTAACATAGTTACTCAGATAGTCAATAATTGAATAATTAATGAAATACTTGGCCAGTTAATGTACATGATAAAAGAGGTTGAGCTAGTATAGCTAAAAGAGTATCAAGATTTTTTTTCACTGATAACGCTACTCTGGAAGGAGAGACACAAAATGCCACGTCATGCCAGACACTATAAGGGTACCTTGGGACTAGCACATTGCATGGGTCACTTACATTAGCATGGACCCACTACAACATAATGGGCCAACAATAACAAAGGAAAAACTACAATGGGGTGAGAAAGGGACACCGAGGTGGGCAGACCTTGGGTAAGCCAGCTACCTCACCAAGTTCCCATCTTGAGCATCCCTTGAGAGGAGTGAAAGCAAATTTTATTATTATTTTATTACTATTTTATCTTCAGTATGATAGATTTCCTTTGTAATCAACATATTAACATAGATATGTCAGGCCCTCACCCATGGACCTTAAGCATCACCAAGTTATTCAACACAATCGATGAAATTTGAAAGAGAGAGACTACATAATCCATGCAAGTGATGCCATAAAGTGATAGTAAGAAGGTCACAGCTCTAGGTGCCTAAATGGTGTCAAATATGATTAGAATAAACAATAAAGAATGCTTATCTCATTGCTAAATCAATCAAAATAATATGCATGAAGAAACAAAATATTACATAAGAAAGCAATAAAAAAGGTAATTATGTTAACTTTAATAAAAAGTAACTTGTGTATTTAATATTTTCATTCAAAGTGTAGATCACATTGTGAAATATGACTGTAAGTACCAATTTGAATGACAAGTCAATGATGAAATTATTCATATCACAAAAAAAGTTTGAGGAAGTTAAAGGTTTTCCATCTTACAATCCGACGAAGCACGGGCTCTAGTGATGAACAAAGTTTCTGCAAACTATCCAACTTGAGAGCTTCCACAATCACGCTGAAGAGGGTTATATATATTATTTTCAATAAGAAGCTCAAACAACATATATGAATCAAAAATAAATCATAACAAAAAAAAATAACATATACCTCTAGATTTAGAACATAATACAAAAGAAGAAAATAAATGGAAGGAATTTTCAAGGTTTAATTTTATAAAACCTTGTCCTTTCTTGAGAAGAAAAGAAGAAGACCTATGAATAAATGATAACAGTTTGCATGTGTCAACATGAACCTTGACTCCATAATAAGTCTTCCTTGATAGCATTTTAAAAAATTAAATTATGATAAAACAACATAAGGTGTTAGGGAAAGATTCACTAGGATAACTAAAGGGCCCAATAAACTTAGCAGCATCGGGAAAACTAATAAATAGTTTCTGTTCTTCCAAAAACAAAGCATGTGCCTCTCCTCAGAGCCCTTTACGGGTAAGCATCCCAAAACTAAAACTCAACAATTCATTACTGATATTCAGATGAGGAATACAAAATAGATCTGCCTCTGAACTCAAACTAATTGCTACTGACATTCAAATACTTTTGCATGTGCATGTCCACATCTTCATCATTCACCTAACCTCAATTATTTAAAATTAGCTTTCTCCATTCATTTCTACCGACTATTGCAGAGGAGTTTAAAGATGTTGTATACAATTATTTTTTTCTTTTTTTGAAAAACTTCAATAAACTAACCATCAATTTACATTTTTTTTCCTTCTAATGTTTTGAAACTAATTTCTTCTACCCATCTAATTGCTACATCTTCTACCATATGTTCTACATTCCAAACAACTTAATTATATTTTGTACTATTTAATATTCAACAGATGGTAACCCAAGCATCTACATAATAAAATAATTATTCAATCTATCATTCCTATTTTTGTCACATATACAAGTTAGCAATCTCAATTTTTACAAGGATAAGAAAATTTATAAATTAAAAAGAGGAACAAACTAAGTATGAGCTACAAAACAATGATAAGCTTTCACCAGATAGGAGGTGCTAAAGATAACATTCTAATTATGAGTTCAACTCTCATTAGCATAGTTATATTTTATTTCGATCACTATGCCCTATAAATTGATATTCATCCTCCTTTGCTTTGGCCTGCCAATCTCAAACCCCAAAAAAGCAATCTGAATCCACGATATACTTCAAGAACATACCATATATTTAACAGAACCTGAATTTCAACCCTAAGCATCCCAAATGCAACCGATGAGAAGAAAAAACATGAATTCAAGCCTCTTTACAATCACATGAACAATGTAGTATGCTTCCTTTTGAACACAAAAGCATACAAGTAACTCTTGAGAAGAAAACTTGACAAAAGGTATAGTAAATAAAATAAAAACCACATCTGCATTGCAAAGGAGAACTTTCCCAAAAGAAAAAAGTTCAGTATTAAAAATAATCATTAATTCCTAAGATTACAAATTTGATTACATAACATGGCACTGTATTCTTTCAACATTGACTAAGTTTTTACATGAAACTAGGGGAATCCACAAATTAGTTTACCAAAACAACTCACCACTTTGAGCATGCTATTCACAAAAATGACTATAATGCCATCCAAATTCCAACTATCTTCCAAAACATTCAACAATAACTAAAAGCAACAATATAAAATGAATAACAAGAGCCAAAATCAGAAGAACAGTAAAGTAAATTTCAAAATAAAAATCATTACAATTTCCCACAGATCAGTATTAAGCTTTCTTCCTTCCAAGCAAATTAATGACTAGACCAAAATAAAAACAAAAGTTAAAATGCTATTATTCAAGCAATCTCTTCAAACACAAAGGAAGCATTTATCCACCATTTGAAACAACACATTTCCAATGATTAAGAAAAAGTACTCTCTTTCATTGCTAGTCCATCATTCCTAATGATAATATTTTGCCAGTTTCTCGGCTACATGTCAATCTCCTTTCCTCTCACCTAAACCCCCACAAATTACAAAAGTAATAACACATGAACAAGAACTAACAAACAATCTAACTCTCAAAACGCAAATATGTAATCGCTTCAGGGGAAAGTACACTATGGCAATGCCCAATTCCCAATTCCCAATACTAACATGGTATTTCTCAATCATCACGGACTGACAGGTTTAATACCGTTCTTTATATGATTCATCCACAACAGAGAACAACCATTGATTCTGTATAAGAACTCTACTGAGCTAATTTTGCCATTTAACTCACTGTTCTAGCAGAAAAAAAAAATTATAATTCGGAACAAGAAGGTCAATCAATGATCAACAACCACAGATTAAATGTCGAAAGTAATCAGCTCTTCAATATGCTCACATACGCGTGACAATCCTACTAAGGAAAGGAGACGCCTTTACTATACCTGGCAAGGGCGGGGACCTTCCGGCGCTTGGTGTCGGGGGTGCCGTCTTCATTGTCGTCGCCAGGATCCAAAACTCGCTTCTCTCTTGTCATCGTCCCCGATCTCTCAAGATGCCAGCCGGACCTCTGCATCTTAGCACTCCCCGCAAACGGAACCCTAGAACTCCTTGATTTAAGGAGCAAATCTCGAGGAGCTTATTAAGAAAAAGGCAATCTTCGAGCCGCCGCTAGCAATCAAATCATCAAGCATAATCGGAACACTGATAGAGGCTTCAGGGGTGTACTATGGAGTGATTAGCTTCTCCTGTATGGAAGAGGGGAAAGAAAAGCATATAGAGCAGGAAAAACACAGCGGAGTTGAAGGCGGCAGAGACTGTCCTGAGACTTGGCGTCAGTGAAAATCTATCACGTTTTACTTTTGGCGGAGGTGGGAGCCATTAATATTAAAAAAAATTTATTTCCCAATATTTATTATTCATTTTACATCTAATCACTATGATGCATTTAGAATAGCATTTTAACTATTTTATTTTTTAGAAAATAGCCAAAAATCAATCACAATTATATTTAAATAAATTTTCAAAAAAAATTTATGATAAGTTACATTTTTTTTTAACTATTATTTGAATATTTCAAAAATAATAATATTTATATCATCCACACAATTTTTCAAAAAATTGATTTGTCATAATAGTTTTACAACTTATTTTTTAAAAAAGTTACATCTACCTTAAAAGATTCTTAAATCTTATATATTTAAAAAAAATCTTATTTTTTAACTATCAAATTCATAATTTTATACCATCAAATTATTAAAAATTTTATAAAAATAAAAAATATGAGTTAAACTTTATTATGAACTCTAACATTGTACTTAAATTTTTGAGATAAAAAATAATTTAATGTGTGTAAAAACCCATTTTATATAAATAATTTTGTGAAATACTCTCAACAGTCAACAAATATCATTATTATTAAAGAACTCAATGACCCCTATTGCAAATGATCCTTAGCTCCGGAGTAGATAAATGTAAAGAACCAAAAGTTGAATCCACACATACACATTGGAAGTTGGTTATGTAGGTATGATTAGGGTTGTCAAAAAAATTCGTTATTTGCAAATATCTCGTATTTGGATCATTAAGTTGCTTGTGTTCGAATCATTCGTTAATCAAATGAGCCAAACACAAACATATGTTTTAAGCTCGAATCATACACGAGTCGGACACAAATAATACTCTATTCGATCGTGTTCGGCCCGTATTAATTCTAAATAAAAAAATATTTTTAAATAAATATACAATCTAAATAATTATAGATATATTTATTTATTTATTAAAATAATTTAAAGAATTATTATAAATTATAATAATATTAGATTTGATATAAATAAAGCAAAAATCCTAAATAGCTGAAAAAAATTATAAGCCATTGGATCATCATCTAAATAATCTAATGTCTAAGATTTTTTACCTAATTGTGAGTTGCTATAAAACCTTCGCATCGAAGGTTTGAGGCTTCGGCCTTCGATCCCTTCATTCATTCGTGAGTCGTGAGTCGTGAGAGGCTAAGAGCAGTAGAGCCGAAGGGCTCTAGGGTCTCTGTGTGCTCCATTTTCGACATCTTGTCGGTCATTCGATCATCCCTCACTTTTCAAAGATTTTTCACTCGCCTCTTTCTGAAAGATTCTCTCTCAGCTCTCTCTCGAGTAGCATCTCTCTTATTTCTCACATTTCTTTCTCAAATTTGGCTTCTTGTCCCTACAGGTCCATCTCTTACCTCTTATCCTCTTTCTCACATTTTTTTGGATATGAATTAACCTTTTTAGTGTTTATCTATATTTTGACTTTTGAGATGAAATCTATTTTCTATATAGAGTTTTTGATTTTTTGCAGCTTTTGCTCTCGACTATTGGTTATTTGGTTAGTCGTCTTTTAGTTTAAATTTATTTTTAGGGTTATTTACTTGTTGCAAGTAATCCTATGTTTGATCTTTTATTTTGGAAGGTATGGATCTAGTTTTTTTTTGCTCTTTTCTGAAAATATGTTATACTCTTAAGAGATTTGAATTATATTAATATTTTTTTAATTGTGACTTAACCTTTCAAAGTTTGTCCATGTTTGGACTTTTTAGAAGAAATCCTCTTTCTCTATATGACTGTGCAGCTTGTGCTCTTGGTTATTGGCTATTTGGCTAGTCAACTCTTAGTTTAAAATTGTTTTTAGAGTTATTTACTTATTGCATATAATCTTATATTTGATCTATTATTTTTGCAAGTATGGATCTAGTTTTTTTTATTATTTTTTTATTTTTTTATTTTTTTTGCCTTTTTTGAAAATATGTTATACTCTTAATATATTTGATTTATATTAATATTTTTTTATTGTGACTTAACCTTTTTAGGGGTTGTCTATATTTGGACTTTTTAGACGAAATCCTCTTTCTCTATACGACTGTACAGCTTGTGCTCTCGGTTATTGGCTATTTGGCTAGTCGATTCTTAGGTTAAATTTATTTTTAGGGTTATTTACTTGTTGCATGTAATCCTATGTTTGATGTATTATTTTTGCAGGTATGGATTTAGGTTTTTTTTTAGCTCTTTTATGAAAATATGTTATACTTTTAAGAGATTTGAATTATATTAATATTTTTTTGATTGTGACTTAACCTTTTCAGGGTGTGTCCATATTTGGACTTTTTTGATGAAATACTCTTTCTCTATATCGACTGTGCAGCTTGTGCTCTCAATTATTGGCTATTTGGCTAGTCGACTCTTAATTTAAAATTATTTTTAGGGTTATTTACTTGTTGCATGTAATCTTATGTTTGATCTATTATTTTTGCAGGTATGGATCTAGATTTTTTATATCTCATTTCTTAAAATATGTTATACTCTTAAGAGATTTGAATTAAATTAATATTTTCTAATGTGACAACCTTTTCAAGGTTTGTCCATATTTGAACTTTTTAGATGAAATATTTTTTTTGTATATGACTGTGCAGCTTGTGTTCTCGATTTTTGGCTATTTGGCTGGTCGACTCTTAGTTTAAATCTGTTTTTAGGGTTGTTTAGTTGTTGCATATAATCCAATGTTTGATCTATTATTTTTGCAGGTATGGATCTAGAATTTTTATATCTCCTTTCTTAAAATATGTTATACTCTTAAGAGATTTGAATTATATTAACATTTTTTTAAATGTGACTTAACCTTTTCAGGGTTTGTCCATATTTGGACGTTTTAGATGAAATCTTCTTTTTATATATGACTGTGCAGCTTGTGTTCTCAATTTTGGCTATTTGGCTAGTCGACTCTTAGTTTAAATTTTTTTTTAGGGTTGTTTAGTTGTTGCATGTAATCCTATATTTAATCTATTATTTTTGCAAATATGGATCTAGATTTTTTTGCAGGTTTGTTCATATCATCATATGTTGAGATAATATCTAATATTTTTTTCTTTTTTACTCCTATGTGATTTTTTTTTTATGTGCATGCTTATCTTTTTTTGTAAGATACCTTATTAGTTTTCTATTATACATATAAATTTATGTTAAAGTTTTTGTTGTTTATTGTAGGATTATATTTGATCTATTATTTAGTGCTTCCTTTAATAAAATTATATGCTAGATTTGATGTTTGTACTTTTAGTTGATATCTGAAGAGAACTCTAAATCATCTTGGCTTCTGGCTATTAGCTTATAATATATTATGCTCTTGTTAGATTAACATAATGATAGTAAATTTGAGTTATTTACTTAGTATTTGTTCATATGTTGAGATAAGATCTGATATTTCTCTTTTTTAGTCTGAAGTGATTTTTTTTATGAGCATTGTTGCGTGCTAGAGAATTTTATTCCGGTAGATGCGAGATCTTCGTCGTAGCCCAAAAATTATCCAAACACAAGCAAGGGATATGAACAGGGGTTATCGTGGAAAACCCGTTAAGGGAAAAAACCAGGGCCTTGCCCAGTAGAACTTTCACTATGTGTTCAAAGATACAGTCGCTTCTTCTAGTTAGTTGAGAAGAAGGTGTTTCTGAGGTGAAACAATATTGAGTGTAGAAAAATACAATATCGGTCAACTCCAAGGGAGAAGTTTCCCAAAAGGAGCGATCTTAGGAGCAACCTCTTGATCTTGAGGAGAAAGGAGGCGGCAGTCTTTCTAGTCCTCAGAGGCGATCTCCAGAGGCGAGCTCGATCTTGATAGTGGTGGCTTGGTGGTGATAGATCGTCGGCGTCAAGCGGGGTGGTTCTCGAGCTCTCGGTCTTCAAATCGGTCGGTCTCCTAAGGTGAGAATGAAGCTCTTTATAGATTTTGGGAGTGGCGGCCTTGTAAATTCGTGGAAAACTCCAACCACTCCCATCGGGAGTCACGATCCCTATCGACGGTGTATTTTGATGATCGGGTGCCTTGATGATTGGGTGATAGATTCGTTGGATTGTGGCTTCGATCGACTTATGTAGTTTTGGTGACCATTTGGCGGATCAGGATCCATTTTCATGCTCCGATAGCTTGATCTGAGTCGATTCGAGCTCGGATCAGACTATGCTTGATGTTGTTATGTTCGTCTCATCGAGCGGTCGGTTGTAAGTTTCTGAAATCGGTGATTAGATCGAAACATTTGAAAATGCCTTGAGATTGTGCTTGATCATTAATTTTAGAGGATGTATCGTTCTATTTTTGTGACATTATCTCGGTCATCCAAAAAATATATGTCAAATACTTAAAATAATAAATTCTTCAATGAAATTTGAGAGTCCATCAATGCGCATTTTGAAGAAACAGTCTTCATAGAAGCAAGATTATGACTACTGACATTGCGGGGCAAATGCGTGTAGGTATCTTGAGTCGAATTTGAGATTCTGGATCCATCAGTGCAAACAGGCTTCAGTAAGCGCCTGTGAGGAGCATGCTTATACATGAAGCGGCATGAAGCGCTCCAGCGGCCTTGTATGATAGCAGGCAAATTGGCCCGGCGATTAGCATGATGGCTCGGCGGTGGCAGAGGGTGAACAGGCGATCTGTGGTGTAGCGGCTACGATCATGAGCCAGGAATCATGAGAGCTCGAGTCCTTGAGCAGCGAGGCCGTGTTCGGCGAATTGAAGCGTGTCGGCAGCCAGCCAGCGATGAACCAGCAGCGGGCCCGAGGAAGCGATTCCCGGTGCATTCACCGGCCCATGGCCCATGGCTGCGGCCATTTAAACCCATGGCAGCGATTCTGGCCCGTGAGCCCGGCGATTGAGCTGACGGTTAGCGCATGGAGCCGCGGCGCGCATGGGCCCAATGATTTTTTTGGTTTCCGGCGGTTTTAGCGGTTTTACCCTTTTGCCCCTAGAAAGGGTCTATAAAAACCCCCCTAAGGTAAGAGGGAAAGGCACACTTTTCTCATCTCCTCTTCTCCTCTTAGAGTGCATAGCCCTCCCCATGGTGGGAGTTTGGGCACTCTTTTTGGATCTACCTTTACCCCCGAGCCAGAGTGCATAGCCCTCCCCCTGATGGGAGTTTGGGCACTCTTCTTGGATCAACCTCTTCCACCTCATCTCCACCAAGCTAGAGTGCATAGCCCTCCCCCTGGTGGGAGTTTGGGCACTCTTCTTGGATCAACCTCACCTCATCTCCACCGGCTAGAGTGCATAGCCCTCCCCAGTGGGAGTTTGGGCACTCTTCTTGGAATAATTTTATCTCGATCGTGCAGTTCTGGTGATTGCGGTAGAGGCGGCGATAGTCCGGCCGGCGTGGCGGCGCGACAGTAACGGCAGCGGCAATCGTGGTAGCGGATGGCGCGATGGTGGTAACCGGCGAAAGATTGCCGGCAATGGTTAGCTATAGTAGCCGCGAAGGTCAGCGGTAGTAACCGGCGAAATCAGCGTAGTAATAGCCAGCGGCAATAGTCAGCGAGATAACGACGATAATGGTAAACTGCAGCAAGAATTAATCAGCAGCGCGTATGTCAGCAGTCGCAGAAATCGGTAATCAGCGATAGCCGATGAGTGTGACAGCCAGGTAACCAGTGATAGTCGGCAGCGATGGCCGATAATGATGTCGGCGGCGGTGATACTAATGGTTAGTGGCGGAGATCTTTGACTATCGAGGTTGTTTATCGAGTGTGACTTGATGGCGTTAACATGTGGAAGAGGTTGAATTAGATCCGAGATTTTGACATCAGGTTGTTTGTCGAGTGTTACGATGGCGTTAACTATAGAAGTCGAATTGAATCCGTTGAGGATTTTGACCTATCGAGGTTGTTTGTCGAGGGTGTGACTTGATGGCGTTAACGTATGGAAGAGGTTGAATTGAATCCGAGGACATCAGGTTGTTTGTCGAGTGTTACCGATGGCGTTAACAGAAGAGGTCAATTGAATCCGTTGAGGATTTTGACCTATCGAGGTTGTTTGTCTGTGACTTGATGCGTTAACTGTGGAAGAGGTTGAATTGAATCGAGGATTTTGACCCATCGAGGTTGTTTGTCGAGTGTTACGATGGCGTTAACATATAAGAGGTGAATTGAATTGAGGATTTTGACTATCAGGTTGTTTGTCGAGGTATTACCGATGGCGTTAACTGTATGGAAGAGGTTGAATTGAATCGGATCTTTGACCCATCCGAGGTTGTTTGTCGAGTGTTACGATGGCGTTAACACGTATGGAAGAGGTTGAATTGAATCCGTTGAGATTTTGACCCATCGAGGTTGTTTGTCGAGTGTGGCTTGATGGCGTTAACTGTGGAAGAGGTTGAATTGAATCCGTGAGATTTTGACCCATCAGGTTGTTTGTCGGTGTTACGATGGCGTTAACTTATGGAAGAGGTTGAATTGAATCCGTTGAGGATTTTGACCCATCCGAGGTTGTTTGTCAGAGTGTTACCCGATGACGTTAACCTGTATAGAAGAGGTCGAATTGAATCCGTTGAGGATTTTTGACCTATCCGAGGTTGTTTGTCAGGGTGTGACTTGATGACGTTAACCTGTGTGGAAGAGGTTGAATTGAATCCGCTGAGGATTTTGACCCATCGAGTTGTTTGTCGGTGTTACCCAGATGGCGTTAACTGTATAGAATCGAATTGAATCCGTTGAGGATTTTGACCTATCAGGAGCGTTAACACTATGGAAGAGGTCATAGGAAGTCCACAAGGTCACTTGTATCGGCAGTGGCGTGGAAGTCGGTGCAGCGAATGACCAACGGCAATGAGATAACCGAAGGATGGCGATGACCGGCAACGATCATCACGGCGAGGCAATGGTGGTTAGCGGCCGAGATGGTCGGCGGCGGCTCAGCGGCTAGTCAGTGGCAACGACGTGTTTCTGAGATAATAACGAAGATGGTGGTGACCGCGAGAGGTTGCCGAAAAGATAGCGGAGATTGTCAGCGGTGGATGTCGATAGTTAAGCGGAATAATGATGGCTTGGTGGTGGCCGGTGTCGTGGTGGTGACGGAAGATGGTCGGTCATGGTGTGGCGTTAGAGAGATGGTGTCCCTCCTTCAGGAAATAAGATTTCTTGAAACTTCAATGGATGGTTCAACGGTTGAAATTGATAGTTAACATGTTAGAGATATAATTGAATCCACTGAGGATTTTTGACCCATCCAAGGTTGTTTGTCAGAGTGTTATCCGATGACATTAACCTGTGTGGAGTGGGTACAAAGTTTTGACTTTTCCTAGGTTATTGGTCGGAATATTATTCGTCGACGCTAACCTGTATGGAAGAGGCCGTGGGAAGTCCACCAAGGACTTTTTGACCTTTCCTGGGTTGTTTGTCAGAGCTTTTGCTCGATGGTGCTGTATGGAAGAGGTCGCGGAGTCCACCAAGGGCGTTTTGACCTATCTGGGTTGTTTGTGAGTGTTTACTCGATGGCGTTAACCCGTATGGAAGAAGGGAAGTTCCCACAAGGGCGTTTTGACCTATCACGGGTTGTTTGTCGGTGTTTACTCAATGGCGTTAACTTCGTATGGAAGAGGTGAAGTCCACCAAGGACATTTTGACCTATCACGGGTTATTTGTCGAGTGTTTACCGATGGCGTTAACGTATGGAAGAGGTCGAATATTTGTATGAGCTTGTAGCGAGTTGACCATTGATCTTTGCCTTTTAGTTGGTGTGGCGACTTATCTTTTGAGATTAAGAGTTGCCCCGTTGGGGTATGTTAAATATGAGTCGATTGATTCTTTTCCAATTGACGTGGATATCCTTATTGAATGGGTCTTTCGATTTCTTCCTTCAGTTGGTGGCACTCTTCAGTGGTGTGCCCTCGGCTGCGGTGAAAGTGGCAGAATTTCTCTTGATTTCCAATTCCGGCTTTAAAGGCGGCCACTTGACGCTATCCTCTCTTCCGAATAACTAGGATGTTCGCGCGCGTGTTGAGAGGTATATTTCCTCTCGATTGAGTCGAGGTCTGAGGAGGTTTTGGGGGGAGGTTGCTGCCTCTCTTCTTTTTTGAGATGTTTGAACATCACCTTTGGGAACCTTCTTCCGCTTGCTGCTTGGTGGTTCAAACTTTTGATGAGCAGCGATAAGTCGGATTTGTGCCTCTATTCGTGGACAGTCGACATAGGAATGGACTCTCGCATTAATGATGAATAGAAGTATCTGGCGGAGTCCTCCAGAAGCAGCCTCAAAAGTTCTGGATCTACTCACGGTATCGTGGCTTGAGAGGAGAACCTCCGAAGTATTCTTTGAGGACTCTCCATCGTTCGGCGGATTAGGAGATGTGATGAATCCCTGATGATTCTCTTGTTCGCCAAGAACTGTTCTACAAAAAATCAGCTCTCCAAATGATCGACGGACCCTTGCGAATAGAACCAAGTACGAGCCTGTCCTTTGAGAGTCGCTGGGAATACCTGACACAAGACAGAGTCATTTGCATGCTGAATGTGCATGATCGTTCGAAAGTGATCGATATGCTCGTACGGATCGGTTGTGCCATTATAAAGGTCCATGCTGGGAAGCTTGAATCTCATCGAATGGTATTGCGAGATGATCTCTGGCGGGATGATTTTGGAAGAGGCGGAGAATGGATCATTCATTGTTTGAACTCTTCACACCGATCGTCATTAGTTCATCGCGTATAAGGTGGCGTGGAGTTTCATCGATCTGGTGAAGTCATTCGTGTTGGGTGAGTAAGCTGGCGGTATCGAAGTTGACATCCGGATGTGGTGCCAAGGGTTCTCTACTTGTTGATCCCATTCCGGGTAATCATTCTCGGGAAGAAAATGGATTATCTTTGAGGGCCGTCGAAACACAGTGGCTCTTCCGGTGTTGGAGCTTTTGGGTCTCTCGCGAGTCGAAGAATTTCGTTCGGGAATCCTCCATCCTTTGAACGCGATCTTCCAAAGAGGGGGACCCTCACACGGGAAGTCTTATGTAGAGAAGTGTTGGAGACTTGGCGTCGATCCCGAGAATGAGAGCGTTGGAGCGCAAACCCGTTTACCATATTGGAGATATAGCAATGGGGAACTGTTTTCCACAGGCGGCGCTTAGAGAATTTTATTCCATGATCCGAGATCTTCGTAGCCAAAAATTATCAACACACACAAGCGGGGATATGAACAGGGTTATCGTGAAAAACCCGTTAAGGAAAACCACGGCCTTGCCCTCAGTAGAACTTTCTATGTGTTCAAAGATACAGTCCTTGCTTCTTAGTTGGAGAAGAAGGTGTTTCTGAGGCAATTTAGTGTAGAAAAATACAATATCGGTCAACTCCAACCCAAGGAGAAGTTTCCCAAAAGCGGCGAGGCGATCTTCGGATCAACCTCTTGATCTTCAGGAGAAAGGAGCGGCAACGGTCTTTCTAGTCCTCAGGGGCGATCTCCCAAGCGAGCTCACGATCTTGAGCACTACTAGTGGTAATGCGGTATGATGTCGTCAAGGTCGACCCGTGGTTCTCGAGCTCTGGTCTTCAAATCGATTCAGTCTCCTCTAAGGTGAGAATGAAGCTCTATTTATAGATTTTTGGGAGTGGCAGCCTTGTAAATTCATGGAAAACTCCAACCACTCCCATCGGACGGCCCTCGATCCCCTGACGGTGTATTTTGATGATGGGTGCCTTAATGATGTCAATTGGGTGATCTTGGATTTGTTGGATTCGTCTTGGAGCTCGACTATAAATATGTCGTTTTGGTGACCATTTTGATCGGATCCATTTTCATGCTCAGATAGCTTGATTGATTCTTCGGATCGGACTATCGATGTTGTTATGTTCGTCTCGCGAAATGGTCTTTATTTAAGTTCTTTGAAATCGGTGATTAGATCAAAACATTTTTGAAAATGCCTTGAGATTCGTGCTTGATCAGATTAATTTTCTGAGGATGTATCAAGCATGCTTATCTTTTTTGTAAGATAACTATTTAGTTTTCTATTGTAAGATTTTAGCTATTTTTTGTAGGCTTGTATTTGACATATCATTTAGTACTTTATTTAATAAAATTATGTGCTATGTTTGATGTTTGTACTTTCGGTTGATATATGTAGGCTATAGCATTATCTAATGTTTGTTTATTTAATAGTTATGTGCATCATAATACTAGCAAATAAATAGTTATTACATATGCAATTAAAATAAAATTGTATATGTGTAACATATTTGTCACTTAAAGTAGAGATTTTATTTTCTTATTGCTTTGTTGTTTAAGTTGTCTTAGGAAATCTTTGATAGTGTAAGTGTTAATACATTTTTCATTTCTTTCTCATGTTTAGAGTGTAAATGGGATAATATGTGATTTAGGCACATGTATTACATTGGTAAGTTTTTAATACCACTTTCATTTAAATCTGATATGGTGTCTTATTTTTTAGTATATTAAAATGCCATCAATCGAGCAATCTCAAGGTGCATCAACTAGTGAACCACAACCATTGACTGTAATGAATAGAGATAATAGTCTTCAAAATATCTCTCAATCTGTTGATGAACATATTGTTGAAACTAATGATACAGACATGCAGCTTAGAAAAGGTAGGAAGAGAATATCAGCAATTTGAGAATACTTTGTAGAAGTTAAAACCAGTTCTAAGGAGATTGAAGTTCTTATGGTGCAATGTATTTGCTATGGGGTAATATTAATAAATCAAAAAGTGCCACAACTTCACAATTGCTTAGGCACATTAAAGAATGTGAGAAGATAGAAGCTAAGAATCACCAACTTATTGATTTGTCAGATAAAAGGCAAAAGAGATTGACTTTTTTACCTTTTGATGTCGATATAGAAGTAGGGATGCCAATTTACCATGATTCGAAGAATTATGATCAACAATTAATTAAAGAGGCAATTGCAAAGATGATAATTGTGCATGAATATCCTTTCATGATAGTAGAACATACATGGTTTAACATTTTATTGAAATTATTGAATCCAAACTTTCAAAGTATTTCACAGGAATACTAGTAAAAATGATTGCATGAAAGTATATGAGTGTAAGAAAGAGAAATTGAAATGTTGCCTTAAGGATGTTCATAAAGTAGCATTGATTGCAGATTGTTGGACTTCTAATCAAACTATATGATATATGTGTCTTACTGCTCATTATATTGATGAAGTGTGGAAGTTGTAGAAAAAAATATTAATTCATTGAGCTAAAACCCCCACATTCTGACACTTATATATGTGATGCTATTTATGACTGTTTGTTGGAATGAAAGCTTCACGACAAAGTTTCCACCATCACTTTGGACAATGCAAGTAGTAATGATGTCATTGCTAGTTCTTTGAAGGCAAATTTTCAATCAAGAAATAAGTTGCATTTTCATGGATTTTTCTTTCATTTTAGGTGTTCTGCACATATCCTTAATATAATGATACAAAATGAATTAACGGAGATTCATGATATAATTCAGAATATTAGAGAGTCTGTGAAGTATCTTAAAAAATCACCTGCCATATTGCATAAGTCTGTAGAAGTTGTTAAACAGTTAGATGTCCCAACATCAAGGTCTTTATGTATTAATGTTTCAACTATATGAAATTCAACCTTTAATATACTAGAGTCTGTATTTGTCTACCGTAAAGTTTTTAATTATTATGCAATCAAAGATTGTAATTTCAAATGGCTATCATCAGATATTGATTGGTTAAAACATGAAAAAAAATAAGAAAGCTTCTTTCAATTTTTAGTAATGTCACAAAAATTCGAACATTACAATAACGAGCCTTTTTGAACATGAGCCGAATTCAAACATTTTTTTATTTGTACGAGCCGAACACAGAACAACTTCTGAGCTCACTCGTGTTCGGCTCATTTACACTCCTAGGCATGATGGATGTGAACTATCCATTCAAAAGTGAATTAAAAAAGCCTTATTAGAATATCTAATCAAAAATTAATAAGATAAATTTTAAAATTCTTAATTTTGCAAAATAAATATAATTTATAAATAATTTATATACTTATCTCAAAATCAATCTAAAGGATTTAAGGCCATCCTAATTAAAATTTAACGGAGAATGTGTCATATGCATTTAGTCAATTTGAATGTCTTGAATGATAAATTTATAAAATCAAATAATTTTGATGTCTAAAAAATTTCGATCAAACAAACAAACCAGAATATAAAAATGAATCAAATTGAATAACAACTTGATTTGATTATTTCAGCTAAATATTGGATAAATCAAAGTTAGCTACTTTAGAAATTATTTGTAAAGTTTATATGCATTATGCAATTTTTTATTACATAATTAATAAATAATAAACATAATTAAAATTATATAATTTCAAAAGCAATTGGTTAAATATACTCATAAAAGAATCACTAAAATCGATTGGTTCTTACTTGAATAGCGAAAAGTGTTTAATTTTTTAGAATTTAATCAATTGTTAATTTTATCTAAAATTTTTTACTTACTAATAAATCCGAGGATTGAAAACTAAACATTTTAACACTTAAAACCAACCTTCAAACCATTAATTTTAAAATCGAACCAAATCATCCAAATAAATTTAGTTTGATTCATTTTTTTATTATAATCAAATAATACATACCTCTAATATCATTAGAAAATCTATTCTATTAAATATCAATTTTGATGTAAGAATTTTGGTATGAATGTTTACATTCAAAATTTTTAGAATAATTGAATTCTATTTTTAATAAATTTATACAAAAAGCATGTATCTTATTAGGGCAAATCTAAAGAGTCCAAATTGCTCTATTTAGATATTATTAATGTACTTAAATACAAGAAGAACATCAAGTATATAAAGGAGTATTATATTGGCTCCATAGAATTGCTAATAATCAAATTTTGATTAAGTTAGATTTGGCTTATATATATATATTATTTCAAATTCGATCCAAAAAATTAATTTAATTTTGATCAATTTTCAACTCTAGAGGTTGTTTCTTTAACATTTATTTTTTAAATTTTGTTTTATATATGTATGCTTTGCTTCAAAATAAAATATGTTTAGTAGTAATATTTATTTTTAAAAACACTCAAAATATTTAAAAGTTATTTTGTGTATTTTTAAAATAATATATATTTTTAATTTTTAAAGATAAAAAATAAAACATACTAAATAAATATATTTTTAAAAATAACATAAAAAAACAAAAAGCTCAAAATAAAATTGATCGCATAAAAGCCCTTAAATTAATTCTATTTAATTTGAAGACAACTCTTTGCTCTCTCTCTCTCTCTCTCTCTCTCTCTCTATATATCTATATATATATATATATATATATATATATATATATATATATATATATATATATATATATATATATAAGATGATGATGAAGGTGCAAAATAATATTTCATCTCAATTTCTAGTGAACCTAATATTTTAGATGATTCTAAATAATATAAAAATAATCGCCCCCATGCCCCCTTTTTGATTTATTAGATATACCTTTCCATAAATATATGCATTTTATATAATAATAATGCCCACATACAATATCTTTCTCCCTTTTGGTAAGATCAAACTTAATTACCAAATAATAAGGATTAATATATAGATAATTAGATCATAAAGTAATCAACCAAATTAAACATGAGGATTTAACATTGCAATTACATATAAAATTTTACTTTAGGTAAGGCTTATTAAATATTATATATTATTAATTAGTATTAAAAATCAATATTAACCTCTCCTTTACCAACATTATTCCTAATACAATGGTATATATGCTTAATATATGTGATCCATGAGTGTTGAATGTGATTACTAGTTAAGCTAATGTCAATAATATTATCAACTTAATCAAGATGTGCTCCAATCCAATTCCATGGTATTTTAATAATTGCTTTAATTAAAGAATATAATTGGTTAGAGCTATGTACTCAACTTCTAAAATAAATAAAGCTACATTTTTTTTTCTTAGAATGTTTAGACTTAAATGATGATTCAAAAAATTGACATGCATCTAAGATACTCATTCAATCGATCTTAGAACTAATATAATCAGCATCATAATAAAATAAACTAAAGTATAACATATCAAATGAATAAAAAAAATGTACATTCCTATAATAAGATGAGATTTCTTTTTTATTGGGCTAAAAATAAGCATAAACACATTTGATAAACATAATTTCATGCATATTAACTAGAAGGTATAATAATTATTGCATGCCAGAAAACTTGTAGTGGTAGAATAAAACTTCATGCTTTAGCTTAGTTGGAAAATTTAGCATGCACGATAGTTGAAAAGAGAATAAAAAACTCTAGAATTTTTTACGTAGAAAAACCCAAGAAAGAGGGGGAAAAAATCATGAGTCTAGCCCAGTAAAAATGCTCCACTATATATTTGTTTTGGAGTACATAGTTTAAGTCTTCCCGATAGCGGGATTACATGATTGTATGTGAGAAATCTTGATAATGAAAATTCCAGAATCAGGTTACAATAGCTATGCATCGGTAGTTGGACTGCAACGGTTGTTGGCGGCAATCGTCGACGATAGTTGACGGCGATCGACGACAATAATAGTGATGACGAATTTCGAACTTTTAGCTCTCTCCCAGCTTTTTCCCAAGTTCTCCTCTAGCTTTTTTTTTTTCATGACAAGAATGAGGTCTTATTTATAGATTCTGAGAGGGGCATTTTGGTCATTGTAGCCAAAATCTCAAAACACTCCATTGGACGGTGTATATTGATTCATCTGATTATAGATAGTATTTTGGTGATTTGTCCATCTAAATGATCTTTGATTTGAGTGATCTTAGGCTTGTTGGATTCGTCTCGTCGAGCCGCTCGATTCGACTATAAGCATATCAAATTTGAAAGTCATTTGATCATCCAGTAGTGTTTCGAAGTTTTTAGCTTTTGGACTTGATTTGAGCTCATTTAAGCTCGATATGACCCGCTTTTAGCATTGTTGAACTCGTCTCACTGAGTCGTTTAATTTGATTGTATACATGCTTTAATTTGAGATTTGTGCTTAATTTATAAATTTTAGAGGGATATATCAATAATGAACATACATCGGTCTAACTTTTAATTTATAGGTTTTTCATATTAATCTAAATCTAATTTGATGGTATGGCTTATTATGATCATAGTTGATTTGAATCCATTTACATAAAAAAATTTCAATTGACTTAATTAATATATGTAGATTGATAGACAACATAAAATTTTCTTGTCGCTTCACTTGAAGCTTAAAAAAGATTTAAGTTCTCTCAACATATTTATTTTAAATTATTTTCTAGTCAATTTTAAAAATTCTTGACAGCAATACTCATTTGTAATTTCAAATTCTATATCATTTATATATCTAAATAATAGTAATAATAATAATAATAATAATAATAATAATAATAAAATAAAACCTCCTAATAAATATGATGATCTTTACTCTACCTTTTTAAAATTAAATATTTTCTTAACTTATTATTCCACTCCCTTGGAGTTTGTTTTATAACATAGAGAACTTTTATAATTTATAAAGATGACTAAAAAAAATCAAGATATTAAAAATTTATTGGTGGCTTTGCAAAAAAAAAAAATGATCAATAAATCTAATCAAGAATGAACTTTTGCATGTATTTCAAAAGTTAAAAGTCCTTAAAATATTATGATGCATAATCTAGGAGCAATCCAATACCTCATAGTCTTAGTACACGTGAAAATAATTCTTCAAAATATATACCACTAACCTTAGTGTACTCTTATACATCTAATCTAGCCCAATTTTTAATAATTTGGCCTAAATCATTTAACTTAATTTTTAAGTCATTAGTTTTATAGGAGAACTTATAAAAAAAGATAAGGGAAAGTCAAGTGAGGTGAGATCAAAAATTTTATTAAAACTCATATAATATAGTCAAACAAAGTCGTATCATCATAGCCAAGTTAAAATCGAGTAAAAAATAAATCAGGTTAATTAGTTTACCAAAAATAATGAAAATTTTAAGGTTAAGTATACTCATGAATACCTCCAAGAGATAGAGCATGTAATGATACTAATTATATCTAAAGGAACTACCTTCAAACATAAAAAACTTCATGCAATGCCTTCTGACTAATTAACATGCATATAAATCTTATATTTAATATTAAAGATATTTTATCATTCCAAGGATATATTTAGTATAATAAAAATTTGGAGATTAACTTTTTTGCAGGTAACCAAATCCACAAAATATAAAGGAATATCAAGCTAAATATTTTTTTGAGATGGAGGACATTATTATAAATAAGACATCACATGATAAAAAAAGAATAAAAAAAAACATATGACTTATATTGCATGAACTTGCCAAACTTGTTCTAAACTTTGCAAATGAGTATGAAGAATTTAAGTATTTAAGGAAGAGTTTCTTTTGGGACAAGATAACTTAATGTAGAGCATCATTCGCCTATTACAAAGTCTATGATAATTAGAAAATTGTTTCTATACACATTTTTTCATATATTTATAGTTTGGATACAATGATAAAGATTATATTTTTGTATTATCTTATATTATGCTTATATTATTGTAACATGTATTATGGTATTAAAGTAAAGATTGAATATAATAAAAGTTCCAATGAGTTTTATGTAGGACACAACCTTGGAGACAAAGAAGTTGACAAGCTTTAAAGTTGGTCGACCATAACTTCACAATTTGACTTGTAATTGAAGAGAGAATGATTTGAATCCTTCTACAAATGGATCCATGGGTCAAGGGATGGACAAGGATGGATCAACCATCCATTTCAACCATCCAACATGCCACATCAACCCAATTCCACAATATAAGAGGCCCATTACTTTGGAGACAAAGAAGTTGACAAGCTTTAAAGTTGGTCGACCATAACTTCACAATTTGACTTGTAATTGAAGAGAGAATGATTTGAATCCTTCTACAAATGGATCCATGGGTCAAGGAATGTACAAGGATGGATCAACCATCCAACATGCCACATCAACCCAATTTCACAATATAAGAGGCCCATTACTTCACCTCCATTCAAAGTCCAACCACCATTATAAACAAGGGGAATCCCTTCTTTCTACACTTTAAGATTTTGATTTTTTTAAATAAAATTTATAAAAAAAACATATATTAATAAGCTTTATTTATTTTAAAAAGATTTAATTTGAACCTAAATGAAATTTGAGAATGATTGAAAAAATCAATCTTCCCATCTTAGATCTAGGAGTCTTCTAGACACTGGGATCTTTTTAGTCATAGGAAACTTTTAGTGAGTAAGTGAACATTTAACCCAAACCTAGAGACTTGAGGATTTGTCATAGGTTTAGGCTATGTTTTAGGATCTAAGGAAGCCTACCTACCCTATGGCTTAAGCCAAGACTCATGTCTATCCCATTAGCCAAATCCAATCTCAAATTACTACAACCAATCCCAATTGAATTTCATTTCATATCCAAGCTCCAAGCCAAAATGATTTAAACCTAAATCCATCTTAATCTTTAAGCCAATCCTATGGACTTAACCAAAATTCCTTCAATCAAACCTAATTTAATTGATTTTCACAAAAGTACTCCAACCATTCCAACCTTCATTTCAAACTCTACCAAAAGCTATAATCAAGCCAATTGACCAAAATCAATTCAATTAACCCAGGCTAGCTCATTTGAACCCAAAATATTCAAATGAGCTAAAATTTAATTAAATCCAAATCAATTGCAATCAAAGCCATCAATCAATCCTAAATCAATCATCAAAATCAATTCAACCCAAAACTAACTCAATTGACCCTATGGTGAAAAATTTCTATAGGGAGTCACCTTCAAATTTTTGGGGAGAAAGAAAAGGCAAGACACTATGAAAATTCATCTTATTAAGATGCCACACATCTGATGTACTTATTGGGTGATCGAGTGTCATCAATGAATAATGTACCGTCTCGAAAGATGGAAGTCACTTTAATGGACCTAATCACCTCAATAAAGACTCCTAAGGATGATGGGTCTGCATATGTACTAGAGATTCTTCCCCTACTTTACATGAAAAAATAAAGCATGATTTATTTTAAACTGGGTTCATTAAGTTTCCTATAGGGGTAAGCCCCTATAGTTAATTACATCCTAAGGGACGGGGTCCCTTAGTAAAACTCTCAATTAAGATAAATGATAATTATCTTTGAAGATTTTAATAGGAAAGGACTATCAATCGATTGGTTTATTTTTGTAAGATTAAATGGGCTTGATCAAAAGAGGGAGTTATTATCGAAGCCAAAATGAAAGATAAGTAGGAGATGCCCACGATGCTAGGAAACCTAGAGAACATCTCAAAAAATCCTATAGTTGAGCTTTATAATTTTGAAATTGATTTAGTTTATTTGAGTTGCATTTTCATTAGAAATTTAGGACTAAAGATTCCTTAACACAAGATTAAGGAAATATCTAAGAGATGAGAAATTATGCTTATAGCCCACAAAGAGGAGAAGCGACCTCAGAATCTAAATCTAGGGAGCTTCAATGAAAGCACAACCTAAATCTAAGGCAAAAATGAGTATTTACAAGAGGACACAAATCACCACTTGGAGTTACCGCCTTGGGGTCAGAACTAACTCCTCCTACAATTTTAAATACATGTAGGCAAGTCTATATGCTTATGCAAGACAGTTAAGCTATTATTATTTAGAAAGATATTAAGTCCTTAAACTCACTTCCTAAAGAGACTAGATCATATAAAAGGACATGCTTCCAATGACCTAAATCTAATGCAAATCAAATATCATTTTATTTTCATTTTTGGATAATTATTTTGACTCAAGATAATAGGATTCATATGATTAATGCATGAGAAATCAGATTATTGGCCAAAATCAGTGAGAAGGGAGGAGGTGAGTTTCCACCATGACTCTCAAAGGTCAAGCCAAGTTTCTCTGGAAAAGGTGGAAGCCCTCTAATCAAGAGTGAAATAAGATGTATTTGTGCATGATATTATAAAGAAATGCTCATCTAGTTAAGGGGTTACTAATTCTTTTATCTTGATTTCAAACCTATGCTTTAAGTGAGATTGTGAGTTGTTTAATTTTATTTTGAGTTGTTATGTTGGGTAAAAGATTTTTTTTTTCTAAAGAGACTAATCCAAATCTAGGCCATACATAAAGCAAGGAAGAAACTAAAAAAATCATGCCACTTAATGCAAAAGCTAAACAAATCATCAATTAATTTATAAAACTAATCACAAAAGAATAAATGTTGTATTCGGGCACCACCTGACAAACCCAAAAATAAAACATCAATGTGGTGAGCTCTACCCTTATACAACCTGGATCACAAATGAATTAAATTATAATTAAGCAAGGAATTCATTATTATGGGGGTCTTCAAGCTTTACTCTTCTTTCTTCTTTCTTCTTCTTTTCTTCTTTGGTTCTTTCTTTTGAATGATTGGATGGTGGATGCTCCTAGGATTCAAACGGTGTATAAGATAGGATCTTATGACCAATGCTCATTTTAATCCCCATAATAATTATTCCAAAATCTTAATTATACAAATTTTTACATGAAAAGGAAGAGTGAAAATCTAACTAACACTTGTAAGATAAAAGTTAGCTAAAACACACCACATGAATCCCAAGCATATATATTAGACTTATCACCCCACACACGGGTGACTAAGTCCACCTAACCTATGGATTATGCTTAGGGGTATAAAACACCTGCAAGCAAAAGTATTTATATTTTTATTTATGATAGCGCCCCTTAAACACAATCCCCTACAAAAAGAATAGTTAGACTAAGAACATCATTCCATTCATTATACTAGCATACACCCTAACATCCAGTCTAAGACATATGTCACAAAACAAAACAAATATCAAACCATGCACCGACCTAACCTAAAGCTAGAAGTAGTAACTTAGGCTAATGTGTGTGCTTTGAAGGCTTGTGTGGTATGCTTACCTAGGGCTTTAGGTTCAAATTTTCTAAGTGTGAATAACATGTTCAACTTAGAGGAGGGTTTCATTTAAGTTGTTTAACCATTTTGAGTTGATTTTATTTCATATTTTGATATGTTTTAAGTGGATCCTATAATTAATTACTTGGCTATGAAGAGAGAGAAAGAGAAGAGAACTTCTCTTTTCTTCCCTAACCTAAGTAATTTCTAAAGTAGATTCACATTTTTAGTTTCATTTGGATAAATATTTTGATTACATCTTTTGATTAATCCTAACTTTAGATAAACTCTAAACAAACCTATTCAAAAAGAAAGGCATTTCAAGATCAAATAAAATGAATCAAAATTTACATAACACACATTACATCATTTCTTTCCCAACATATATAACATGCATATGGATGGAACCTAAGCATATCTATACATGTAAATGAGAGTATTTAATACACTTTATGATGCATGCTAAGTAATCCATTTAAGAAAATTTAGAAGTTGAATATGCATGATTTTCTCAAGTAAAAAGGGTTTTCCTTATCCAAATTTTCACATACATACATGAAAGTAAGAAAGGCATAAGTGAGTATAGCGTTATTATTAACCAGAGGTGTAAGGTACAAGTCCTACTTAAGGCTACTTAAAGTCTCACAACCTCAGGATTGTCCAAACTAATATACCACTTTCCTTAAATACAAACATGTATATAAAAGAAATGAAATAGAAAAGGAAAATATAAAAGTTATTTAATGGATTCATTTTTATTTCATGCAATTTACGTATGCAAGTATAAGCAACCCTTCTTAGGTGATAGCATAGAGATGAATAGGGTATAAAATTAAGTAAGTGTTGGGTTCTTTTAAATGAACCCTACATCACTAACTCTATTCAAAACTATGCTAATATAAGAAAGAAAGGAAACCTATGCTAAACATGACTTTATAATCTATCACATGCAAGCTTATAATTGAAGTATAACTGCACACTTTCAGATTTGGTATTTGATTTATATATTTGAAAATAATTTGGATTTAGTAGTGATAATAGCCACTCATATTTCTATTTTAGCCAACACATGCAAATTTGACATATAGTTACTAATTTCATTTTAAAATTTGAATTTCAAAATTATGAATGCATGAAATCACATGGCATACAACTTAACATGTTGGGAAAATATCCAAAGCAATGAAAGCATGTAAACAAACTCACTTCACTTAAATCCTAAAGACATTCTTATGGAATAAGAAAGCTTAAAACAAATCAAAGTGAATTTCAAAGTGCTTTTTGTTTAGTTTAAAGTTTGATTTAATTTTGAAAAGGTGAGATGAGTTTGCCATTTCTATCCCATTCCCACATGTGTTTGATATTTTTGTTTAATTTTTAGGTGATTAGATCCATTTTTATGTGTTGATTAGGTTAAGGTATGAATTAAGTAGCTTAATTAACCCTAACCTACACCACCTTAGAAGAATCAATTAAATAATTATGAGCCAATGAGATGACATAAAAACACAAGAAATTTAAATTTGTAATGCACTTAATAAGGAAAAGGCCTAATGCAATTTGGCTCACAATTAAAAGTTAATTAAGCTAAGGGGTTTAGCTTAAGTAATTTCAAAATACCCTTTCACACTTATGAATGGGCTTTTGATTTCCTTAATTGAACTTAGGCTATTAAATACCTAAGCATCTACCTAAGGTAGGTTAATTAAGTTATGAAACTTTTTAGAATTTTTAGAAATTGATTAAGGGGATAATTAATGAATTAACCCTTAATTAAAAAGAGATTAAGGAGAGAAGAGGGGGTTTAGGGAATAGCTTAGGGGAATGCCCTAAACATATTCCATAAACCTCTTACTCACTGGATCTGACCTTAATCAACCTTAATCATAGGTTAAAACCACTAATCATACACTACTTGTGCTTACTTATATAAGAATGGTAATTAAGGAAATGATATGCAATTATTCTAATCAAGCCTTCAATAAATCCCAAGAAAATTAGTGGAGGTAGAAGTCATCCCCTAAAACTTACCCAAGAAATTTGGAATTAATCAAATACCTAATTAAAGAGTAATTAGTAAAATACACTTTCTAATAAAACCTAAATTCAGAAAAAAAACATAATTTAAAACTCATCCAAATTAATTTTAAAATATTCTAGGATTAATTATCTATCCATAGGATTTTATTTCATATTTTTTTGAATTTTCTAGCAAGTGTTATGAATTTTTGAAGTTCTCTAAGTGAATTAGGAATTAATTAATGCATTTTATTAATCCCTAACTAATCCCCATGGCTCGATGTGCACGCATGCATACGCGAGGGGTCAATTGTCACACCCTGAAGACATGCGCATGCTTTCTACCATCCGATCAAAGATCGGATGACTAAGGATCTCCCCACATTTTATATCGGATAAATGGATATCTAAATGTGCTAAATAATCTCATCCGTCCATCTAAAATGCATGGATGGATGGCTGAGATCATCCAAGTTCTTCCCCTTGATCAATACAAATCGTCCATGATCAAGGGGAAGATCCAAGCTCGATCTAGCATGGAATCAAATCAAATTCAACCCACACCATCTAAAGCCAAAAAGAGAAAAATCCAACGGTCAAAAATTGATGGGGTGAAAATTTCTTTCACAAAGCTCCACACCACATTGAGTTTAATGATTGGAAAATCTCATACCTCACCGGGTGTGCTCCATTCCTTGGAGCTTCATCCCGAAGCCTCGGAGTTTGGAGCAATTGAGGTTGAGTGGATCAATGTATGGACCAACTCCTCAGCTTTTGATCAAATTGGATCCTTTACCGTGGAACTCCAAAGAAGCACTTAGATGAAGTGTACAAGAGCAATTAAAAGGAAATTGACCGAGGAAGAAATTGGCTAATGGATTGAGCTCCCTATTTTGCACGCAAAATTGAGAAATGGGGAATTCTAATCCTCTCTAAGAAGCATGGGAGTGCTCTCTCCGATGATTGCTCTAAGTTCCTTCAATCGAAAGGGAGTGAGAATTGAATTAGGGGGAGTATATCTCCCCCTTGAAGGATCGGACGGTCGATAATGCTCTTATCATTTTGATCTAATTGAGCATATTGGGACTGCTATTTGATCTATTTTGATGGTGCATATGATCAGTTTGATCTAAGGAGTGGATTGCCAACCTCCCATATGCTTGAATTTGAGCTTGAGAGGTAGTTTGAAAATTCAATTTTGACCCATGGGGTTGGGTTTGGTCTAGGGACCAAATGGGCTGACTCAAACTCATTGGATTGGGTGCACCACTCATCACTAAGTCCCCTTGAGCTTTTAGGAAAGCCTCAAGTGAATGTGAAGAGGGTATGACCAAATTACCCATGGGTTAGGCCAAAATTTGTTATATGGCCTAGGGGTAGGATGGTCATTTTATTATTTTTCCACTTTGGATATATTGGGTATATGGAGAAACTAGGTTTGGCCAGGTTTCATTGGATTTGGAATTCATTTGATAGACCCATTAACCCATTTAGGTCAAAATGGGTCAACTTGGGTCAAGTTGACCTATAAGTTAAATTGGGTCAAACCAAGGATTGGGTCAAGTTTATATGACCATTTAAAATTTTTTGGTGGATTTGGTTTGATTCAATTTGGTATATATTTGGTTTTGGCTTATATGACTTCACTTAGGTCAAATTTGACCTATTTGACCCATTTGATTTGAGGCAAGGGTAGGTTTGGGTTTGGTTAGTCATATGGAGTGGATTGGTATCATTGTTTCCAATAAATTTGGGTTAAGTTCAATTTTGGTTCAACATGACCCCTTTAGGTAATGTTGGGTCTAAGGTCGATTGGCTAGGTTAGGTCTAGTTGGTCAATGAGGCTTTGGTCAAGTTCCACAAGTGATTTGGAATGAACTCGACCCATTGGTTTCAATCAATTTGGCTTAGATCAAGTTTTGCCACATTTTGATCTTTAGGTCAAATGAGTCAACTTGGGTCAAGTGAGCCAATTGGGCTAAGTTAGGCTCAAATTTTGGCTTGGTCAAGTTCAAACATAGGTCATGAGTGAACTTAGATCAATGGTTTCAATCAATTTGGCCTATGGTGGATTTTGGCTATGTAAGTTTTCATTTTAGGTTAAATGTCAAAACTTAGGTTTGACTTGGTTTGACCCAAATTGATTGATTGATCATCCGTGATGATTGTTGATTATGATGAGAGGCAAATATGAGTTTGGTTCAATCCAATTTGGTTAGGGATCACCATATACTTTAGGTCACTTTGGGTCAAGTGAGCCTATGGGTCTAATGGCTTAGTCAAAGCTTGATTTGAAGTTGATTGATCTTGTACATGGACTTATGATTGAAATATAAATCCATTTACAAGTGGTTTGAAGTCAAATGGGTTTTGATCCATTTGAAAAATTCAAGAATATGAAAGGGTTTAGGGTTTGATTTTTTGATTTGGGTTTTGATTGAATGATTGAAGTTTGGATTTCTATATGAGCTCATGATTGTAGGGTTGATTGAATCATGATAGAAAATCAAGAGTTTGGCTTGATTTGAAATTGATTTGGCTAAGTTCAAGATTTTGGCTTGAAAGGCTTAGATTTGATTTTGAGTGGATTTGAGTTTGATTTTTGGAATAGGTTTTGATTGTTTGAATTTATATTTCATTTATATATGTGAATATAAATGAGAATATAAATTGATCATGAGAAAATTTCAAGAAATTGAAGTGGTTTAATCATGATTTAGGTTAAATCCTTTAAAGGGAATTTAAAGGATTTAAGGAAAATTTTAAATTAAAATTTAATTTTTGAATTGGATTGGATTGATTTATTTTATATTTCATTTATATATGAAAATATAATGAGAATGCAAATAAGTTTTGAGGAAATCCCATGAGTTTGAATTGATTTGATCAAGATTGGTTAAATCCATTAAAGGAAATTCTAAAGATTTAAGGAGTTTTAAATTGTTAGGAATTTTGGTGGATTTTGATCATGGGTTTCAATCATAGATTTAAATCATGGATTTCAATCATATGGAGTTGATTTGAGTTTGTAAAAAATCAAATAGAATTGATTTGGAGTTTTACTTGAAAGAAGGAAAGTGAGGAATGGTTTAAGTTAAGGGTAGGAAATTTTCCTAACACCCCTAAGGCATGACCTATTCCTATGGCTAACTCTTCTAAGTCTTCTAGGGCTAGGTTTGATGTCCACCTAATCATTAGATGTGTCTTAATTCTAAGGATCTTTTAAAGTCTAAGAGGAGTCCTATGTCTAAGATGGAGGGGTTGAGAACTCATTCTAAAAATGAGGTCAACAGACCCAAAGTGACCTAAATGACCCAAATGAACCAAACTTCAATCCAACCCAAATTGGATTTAACTGATCCATTCAAAACCTCTTGCATTGACTTTTGATCACCCTTGATTGATCAATTGCAATCAATTGGACCAAACCAAGCTAATTTGATCACTTAACCCAAGTTGAGCCAATTAGCTTACATGAATCAAATTGAATCAAATCCCATTCCAAACTCAATTAATTAAAACCAATGATTCCTACCAACCCAAAATTGATCCTTGAACATGAATTGACCATCAATTGAGCCAAACCAAATCCAATTGGCTCTTTGACCCAAGTTGACCCAATTTGACCTAAAAGATCAAATTGGGCCAAATCAAATCCTACATCAAATCAATTGAAACTAATGATTCATATCCACCACAAATTGATTATTGAACATGATCAAACCCTTGGTTGAACCAATTTAACCAAGCCAACCCAATTGATCCATTTAGCCCAAATTGATCTAAAGGGTCAAATTGGTCTAAATCATTCTTAAATCTAAATCGATTGAAATCAAAATATACAATCTTCTTCAAATGATCAATTGAACATAAAAACACTTAACCCAAGCCAATTTGGCTTATTTTACCAAAGTGGTCAACTTAGCCCATTTGACCCATATGAACCCATATGAGTCAAATTCAAATCTAATCCAAATCAAATCAAACCAATTGAATCCAAACATCCAAAATCATCATTTGAACTTGTCTCAACCCATGGCTTGACCCAATTTGACCAATTGGTCAACTTAACTCAATCTTGCCCAATTTGACCTACATGGGTCAAATTGAGCCAAACCCAACCCAACCAAACCAAGCCCAAACTCTTTCAAACTTGGCATGACCCATTCTTGGGTCACCATGGGTATCAATCAAACCCAAAATGATCATTACCCATTGGGTAAAGTACTCTAAAGATAAAACCCACTTTTGGGTGGTCAACCCCCCTCCTTTGCATTTGGCAGTCACTCTTAGCTTAGTTTGGCCCCTTGACCCTATGGCTAACCTGACCCAAAGTTGGTTGGGTTAGCCATAGGTCAATGGAGGTGAGCTAACCCACCTCCTTTTATTGGCTCACTAAGGAAAGCAAGGAAACTCCACCTTAACCCTTGGCAGTCCACCTCAGGTCCTCACCCACTCAAACTGAGTCACATCAACATCCATCTAATGTCCCTGGTCGTCTGTGTCATCTAGATGTCTGCCCATGGTAGGACCAATCCAAGCCATCGAATTTGAGGGAGAGGAGAGTATACTCCCCCAATCTCATTCCAACACACAAACAAGCATTCTTAGAGCACAAGTGAGTCAAGATGAGCTTCTTGAGTACTTCCTCGAGTTCCCTTAGCCTCCCCATCACCAGTGACATCACCCGAGCCAAACTAAAGCCTATCTCCATCCAACCTCACTTAACCTCCATAATTTTTAAATTAACTTCATACCTTCTCCTAGCACCAACAATCAAGAACGGATTGATTCCTGATCGATTCGAGCATCAGAGACCATCCCAAGACCAACTTCGATGAGGATTCCAGTGATGCTTGGTCCATAGAGTGACTAGTGAGGAATCAAGGCATGTTCTTTTCAACAGGGCTTCGTCTCTTCAAGATGAAGCTACCTCGATCGATAGACCGCCGATCTTGAGCTCCGGTGAGGTATACTTCAGAAAACCATAAAAAAGCCTTAAGAGTTAGTCTTTTATGAAAGAAATCGTGTTCTCGTGTGATTTTTACTATTAGATCTCTCTAGATTTCTTCCTTGAAGCTTTTGGAGTTGATCAAGCCATGAGCTCCGAGTTTGGTCGAGGAGGTAAAGTGTCCATCTTCCATCGCTCGGGGGACGAAGGATCATCCGCCGTCCGTTTCGAGTGTTTGGAACAGACAGGTGTAATTAATTTAATTAGATTTATTTGATTTAATCTTTAGGAACCATGAGATTAATCCCCATAAATCGATCTTGTCGGCGATGGGGATAATCGTCACTTCTTGACATCCGTCGGATCGTTTAAGTGGTCAATCACATAGTGTACATGGAAAAGCACATTAGCCTCCGTGTAACTAATGGGATTAGGGATTTCTTAAAATATGTTTAATTACTCTAAAACTTCCTAAAATTATAACTAATTGTAGAAAAATCTAAAAAAATACAAATAAATATATTTTAGAAAGGGTATATAGAGGAGAATTTAATAAAAATAATTTCATTTAATTTTAAATAGTGATTATGGCTTAATTAGAATTTGAATATTTCTTTAATTAGCTTAATTAAGCCCTAATTACTTGAGCAATTAATCTCAAACTTGGAATGATAATTTAATGGGTTGACCTCTATCTCTCATGATTTTATTAGAATTTATTGGCTATGTAATTAGAGAAATTTGAAATTCAAACCTTAATTACCCACTTAAGTGATTTAATGGTTATTTAAGACTCTAAATAGTAAAAGTTAATTAATTTAGCTTCACTAATTATTGATTAATAGTGTGATGATGTGGAAGAGTGATTAAGACCTTTTTCTTAATTACTTTTCCAAATTTATTTCATTAAAGAGAGTTAATTAATGTAAGGTTTAATTAAGAGATTAATTAAGTAATCATCAACTAAAAATCAAATCAAACTAAATTGATAATCACTTCAGATAATTAATAATCAATTTAAGGGTTCCTCTTTTTGTGTTCAATAACATAAATACCCTTAAGAAAATTATGAATAACCCATAGATGTGAGAAAATCATAAAAGTACTTAATTATATTCTTTAATTTAATTAATATTTAAGCATGACCTTTTGCATTAGGTCCTTTAGGAGCATTGCAATTTTATTTTCTCATGTTCATATCATTTGTGGCTTATGATTAAATGTTTAATTAAATTAAAGAAGCATATGAAAGGATAATTAAATTGGATTATTTAATGATTCAACTTAATTAAATTATAAAAATCACTTAATTATCTTTTCTTAAACAAATTAAAATTACCAACATAGGAATGTGATGAAAAATAATAAATGATCTCTTCTCTTTAAGTTCAATCAAAATACAAAATCAAATTAATAAGAAGCTTTTGTTTTTTTAAATGATTTTATTTATTGTGATTGTCCTTATGTGATTGTCCTTAGAAATTAGTGTAGTTGAATGAATTATGTGATGGCTATTCTTTTTCAATCACCTTAAATGTTGTATGTCATATGATATCATGCATTCATATTTTTAAAATCCCTTAAATATTGTATTCCATATGATATCATGTATACACCTTAGTAAATCTCTTTCTTTCCTATATTCATGTATGGATTTACATATGTTTGAATGATAATAAGTATATAGTCAAGACATCCTGGGAATATGAGACTTTACATAGCCCCAAGGAGGTCATTTGATAATCTCACTTCCATGGTTAACAAAGACACATACTTATTTAATTTCATTTCTATGTATATTTGTATTATAATTTGGATAGATCTTTACTTTACATGTATACATAATTCAACTAAAATATAATCTTTTGCATAATTTTCATTCTTATAGTTGTATATACATTCATATCTATTTAAGATAGTAAGTATATTATTTGAACATCCTGGGTATACGAGGCTTTAAGTAGCCCTAAAGAGGTCGTTTGATTATCTCACTTCCCTGGTTTAAACAACGACACATACTTGCTTACATCTTTTATATATGTGTATATGTATTTGATTAAAGAATGGAAATCTTCTTTTATACCAAATGTATGCATTCACAATCATTTAAGTATGCCAAAATATGTTGAATATATAGGTATACTAAGTGTTAAATCATATGCATGTTATGGGTGATGAAAAGGAATGTATCAACATATTTTATGTGATGGTAATTCAATTACATTAATCATCAGATGCCTTTAATGTTGAATATGATTCTTTAAGGTTAAACCAAACTTAAGATCAATAAAATATTTAATAAATCATTCACTAAAAGAGACCAAATCATAAAAATGTGCTTTTAGGAAACAACTTAAGGTAGGGATGAAGGAGGTTAAGCCTTCTCCTTCTCTTTATAACACTTAGGTGCTAAGTGTATATCAAATGAAATAAATAAATTCAAATTAAAACTCACTAATCTCCTAAACAACTTAAAATAAAACCATCCATCTTGTTAACTTAAATAATTTCAAAGTTTAAAAAATCATAATTCTAAAGCCTAGCTAAGACATACCACATAAAGTCTAAGCACACACATTAGAATGTTAAGTCACAACTTCTAGCTTTAGGTTAGGATGATGCATGTAATGATGATGTGTTTTGTTTTATGATGTAATATTTTAGACTGAATTTTATGAATGTTGATCGTAGACTGGATGTTAGGCCGTTGATAGCCTACTATTATTTTTGTAGAGGATTATGCTTAAGGGGACACTAAAAAAATAAATATAAATATTTTGCTTGCACGTTGTTTATGCCCCTAAGCATAATCCACATTAAGACATGTGGGCTTGGTTACCTATGTGCAGGGTGCTAAGCACAAATTATAAAATATAATTGCTTGAGATTGTATGTATATTTAGCTAATATTTATTTTACAGGTGTAGTTAGATTTACTTTTCTCATAAAATATAATTTTGTAAATAGGAATTAAGATTAATGCTATGGGGATTAAGATGAGCAACAACTAGAAAGCTTAGTCCGGGTACCCTGTGATGCTTTAGAGAAAATTAAATCAAGAAAAGGAAGAAATAAGGGAGAATAAATGAAGAAAGAAGAAATGAAGAAAGAAGGCCCCCATAACATGTATTCAATTTTAAATTGTAATATTATTTTATAATTCTGAGTTGTATAAGAGTAGAGCTCAACTACCTAAAATTTTCTCTTTTTTGGGGTGTACGGCAGTGTCTGACCGGATCAGCCTCTTATTTTTTCATGGTAGTCTATAAAATGATTAGTTTTGTGTTTAGTTTGAGCACCAGAACAACATGATTTTCGTAGTTTTTTAATGATTGATTTTTGAATATGTGATCTGGATGCGGTAGGCTCTTAAGAAAAAATTAATTTTTCTACCCAATTAATAACTCATAACTAAAATTTAAAATAACTCATAACCTCATTCTAATGCTTAGGTTGTAATTAAAATAACTAAAAGATTTATCAATCCCTTAATTGTATGTTGTATGTCTAACATCATGCATGTCATATTGTTTCACTCTTGTAAAAATGTGGGCCTCCATTTTAGCACTTTAGAGACTGCTTGACCTATGAAAGCATCCCCTTATAATGAAGATTCACCCTCTTCCTCTTTTGATTTAGCCAATAACCAAATTTCATCATGCATTTAGACATAAAGTCTTCTAAAGCCTTTGTCTAAAATGAATGTGCCAAAATAACATAAAATTAGAAAATTTTATATTTTAAGACTAAGTCATATACTCATACCAGTCATGATCTAGTCTCTAATAGAGTGAGTTTAGGACTCTAGTATCTTTCCAAATTAAATAATAAGCCTAATCATCTTAAAATTACATAAGACTTACTTACATGATTTTAAATCATAGGAGGTGTTAGTTGGCAGCGCTCCAAGCAGTTGTAAGTCCAGAAGAGCCGGATGGGTTTATCCTCTCTTGTGGAGGAAGACCCTCATGTCCCCCTCTTACTTAAATTTAGGTCATGCTCTAGCTTGTGCTAAAGCTTCCTAGATTTAGGATTCAAGGTTGCTTGTTTCCTTTGGGCTACGAGCATAAATCCTCACCTATTAAGTATTTCGACAATCTTGTGTTGATGGATTATAAGCCATAATAATCTAATAAAATTTAACTCAAATAAAATAAAACCTCTCACTTACAAACATATAAAGCCTCACCATAGGGTCGATTGGAGTGCTCACTAGGCTTTCTAGTATCATGAGCACTCCATACTTACTTTCTTTTGGATTCCAAAATAAGTCTTCCAATTGAACAATCCCATTTGATTTTCTAAATACTAATCATTTGATAGTCTTAACCTTAAAATCTTTGGAGAAAATAATTGACTACTTTAATCAAGAGTGTTCTTAGGAAATTATATTTTTTTGGATGTAATTAATGATGAGGCTTTCCTCCATAGGGAATTAAAGAACCCGATATAAAATAAACCATAATTTTCTTTTCTATGTAAAGTAGGAGAAATATCTCTCGTATATTCAAGACCCATCATGCCTTAGGAGTTCTTATCAAGTGATTAGGTCCATTGCAGAATGGTGTTTCTATCTTTCAGATAGTACTTCATACCTTAATGTCATACCTATTCACTTTAATAAGTATCTCTTAATATCTGGTGGTGTCCACACGAACATCTAAATTAAAACACCACACGTGCTTGGTATTTGATCGAGAGATTCCTTTTGGTAAAATTTTTTTTTGCAATTTTTTTAAAGCTTCAGTTCAAAATCATTCTTAAACTTCTTGTATTTTTCTTCAACATTTCCATTAATTAACCTAGCTATCTTAAAAAAAAAATGAAGTGATCCCTTCTATACCCAATTATTCATAAGCCAAGAATGACATATTATAGGTTTTGCTTCCATTTTTCTAACCTAAATCTCTTAAAAAATTACACCAAAATTTATATCACTTATTTACATATCCTTAAAAAATCTCTAAGTGATTTCAAGTCCTGAAGACCTCATTTTAGAAATCCTAATTATTTTAAGTTATTACTCATGCTCTCAACCAATGTGAGTATTTCCTTGCATGGCCAACCTTAGCCACTCCACCAACTTCAATAATAGAGCTCCTAAGAATCATTAAACAACTTGTACAATACCTCCAAACTCTTAGAAAAATCAAATCCAAAGCAACAATAAATATTTGGGCAATTATGTTTGTGTTGCTACCACTAATCACTATGGGGAGAATAGGATTTCCCTTTCCTCCTTACCCCATCAAGATGCAATCACCATCAAGAATGATATTTATATCCTCCATTGGCACCAATGCACTATCATAATATATAAAAATAATAAATTACAAAAAACTATAGTAACATTTATACTTTGCCACATAATGTATAATTATTATCAAAATACTCAAGTTTAGAACACTATCATAATTCTTTGAGAATCATTTCTTAGTTTTTATGGTTCTAAAGAGGAGAGAAGAATCTTAGACAATATTCCTCATTATTTTGTCACATAAATACAAATAGATCATAACTATTAATATTTTAATATTATTATGGATGCACTCACATTTTTTATTTCAAATCAAAGCATTAATACAGGTAGTCCAAAGTTGAGCATACTATAAGTTAATTATAAGTCAAGTGGCATATTCATAAAGTCAATATTTGTATAAGTTTCATTTGTAGTTGAAAAATTATTTCTCAATTTTAATGGAACTAAATGATATTATAACAATCTTCTCAAAAAATTTCAATTTACATTGTATCCTAAACTCAAATCCATGTTTAAGCATACTATCGATTAATCGTAAGCCTCATGAGAAGAGATGTCCAATTAGATTTTGCATGGGTGGTTCCAATGTCCAACTATGTGTGATTAGTTCAATCAATTTTGGATGAGAACGAACCTAAAGTTAAACTATTTACAAATTAACCTAGGTCAAGAACATATGAATATGTCTCCTAGTCATTCATTTATAAGGGTTATAATGAAAAAAATATTTTTTTTGACTTCATTGTGTTTAGTAAAGAAGATGAGTGGCAATCGTTTGCATCATAAAGCATCATTAGATTTAACACACTTCTTTAGATGTTGAATGAACTTAAAAGTGCATTGAAAAGTTAAATCAAAGCCCAACTTAATTCGAACAAATTCTTGCTTAAGTATGCTCAAATAGGTTCAACAAATTCCTAAATAAAGTGAAAAAAATAAATTAGTCTATGAATGCTTAAACCAATAAAAGTTGAGCTTAAATAGGCCCAAATATATCAAATAGATGATAGACCAATGTGATATGAATTAGACCAAACTAATTTATATTAGATAAATCCAACCCATTCAAGCGATCTTGTCAAACTATGATCATCATCCCACTACATCCAAGTGCATGTATGATAAAATTTTGGATAATCGTGATTTATGACATTTCTACCTTCTAACATAGTGGCATTCATTCGCCATCTTTCTATAACTTATATAGAACCACTAACAATAAATATATTGATTATCTTCCATTATGGTCAATATACCATATTTATTCACAAAATTTTTAAAATTTTTTGTGATCTCTAAAATTTATATTATTATAAGCAATCTTGTCGAAATCATCCTCTTGAGATGATAATGAATTTTAAATAAATGTCTAAATTTGATGAATCTAAAATAAGAGGAAATAATCTCTCCAAAAATTCCACATATATCCATCAAGTGAGACTCCATACATTGCCATCATTAAACTCATCATTCTACTCCTAATTGACTCTACACTAGCAAATATAGAAATAAACCTTTTGACATACCAAGAAAAAAAACAAAAACCTTCACACCAATGACTTTTTCCTCTCAAAAAATTTTGTGAAAAAAAAATCATTTCTCTTTTATATGCGCTGAGAAGTTTTAAATTGCAAAAAAAAAAAAAAAAAATCTCACTATCAACCTAAATATATTATATAAGCTTAAAAATAAAAAATAAAAAAATAATTTGAACTGACTCAAAATAGAACAATTTTGTGTGGAGTCCATTTTCCCTAAATTAGTTACGGTTTCAAATTAAGTTATAATAAAAATTTTAATTTCAAATTTGAATCCAACTCATTTTAACTTAATTTTAATTTCATAACCTTCCAAGAAAATTATTGTATTAAAATATACATAGTTTGGTTCATCTTCTACAGTATGGGAAGCCGGTAAAGCCTATTAATCTCAATTCTTATTGAATAATATATATGGCTATTAAGAGGGTTGCTGGCACAATTATATTTTATGGGAGAGGACTAACAAAAGAAGAAAAGAAACTAAATACAAAGTACAAACAAAAAAAAATAAAATAACACGACATGCAAAAATTTTATGTTAATGTTAAATTTGGGATTTGTATCAAACTTATCAGAAAAGTTAAACAATGATAATGTTTTTTTTTAATCAAGATAATAGACCTGTTCATCATAAACTCTTATCGTGTGCTGTGCAATTTATCTTTATCGAGTGAGCTTTTTGTCTTGTATTGCTCAAAGATTAGTGCATACATACAAGAGAAGTTTAATGATGACACTAAGAGTTTTTTTAAGTAAAATTTTTTAGAAGGAAAAAATTATGATGCTTCACCCAAATGAAATAATTTGTTAATATATAAATAAAGATAATAGGAGTCCACTCTATTCCTCAGTTGGAGAAGACATAATTACAAAATATTTCTTGCGTGATCACCTATAAATGTAAAGGGTTATGCTGACAAATAGGTGATAGATATCAATTTTGTTGGCAGATACCATTTTAGAATAATATCCCTTTCATGTGAATAATGTAGTCACTTTGATAATTTAATTAAAATCTTAAAGCATTCCATCGAACATCGAACAACCAAGAGAAAAAAAAAATATCATTCTACTTTAGATTTGAACACAATAATAGAGAAATAAAAGATAAATTTTTAAAAATTATTTTAGTTTGAATTTTTTGATATTTTTTTTATCTTACAATAAGATTTATTTTGATTTAGGGCATAGGTACCCTGTAAAAGCAAGCTTTATAGTTAATTACATTTGAGGGAAATAATTTCTAAAAAAAAAACTCTTTATTAAAATAGTGATAAATAATTTTTTAATTTTTTTAAAGTTTATTTTCAATGATTGATAATTTGAAATTTTAAAGCGAATGATTAAAGATTTGGAATTTTTTTTCCAAGGCCAAATGAATTAGAAGAGTAAGAGCATTGAATATTGAGAAGCTCAAAAGTACTACAACTATCTTCTGATTGGGCTTTTGATATTTGAATTTATTTTTATTTGAGTTATTCATTTTATTAAAAATTTGATATTTTTATTTCATCAGCATAAGGCCATGAAAGTGTACAAGAGATGAAGGCTTATGATATAACTAATGTAAATGATTATCCTTTGATTCTAATGGTGAGTAACGCTTAAGATAGTATGCGATCAAAATCTCATGGTTCTGTCATCTCAGGACTACATTATTCTAGTCTACCAATGTCAGATGGCTATGTAATGTCTAGGGAGTCTGATTAGCAGCCATGGGTTGCCTCATCCCAGATATCCCAAAGTGGACCAAATTTTAAGTGTAGGGGTGTTCGCATGGAGAACGTATAGATTGGACTTACATCCCTTAAAATTCCACTAGGGTGTTTGCATAGCGAACATATAGATTAGAGTTACATTTCTTTGGAATGCCAATAGGATGTAGGTTGTGCTTGTATTGCAAGTATGGGTCAGATTTACATCGATTAGAAAGAAATTAAATTAGATGTAGACTTACATCTCTTTAAAATACTAGCTTTATAGGATGTTCACTTGGAGAAAGAGTAGATTGAGCTTACATCCATTGGAAATCCAAATTTATTTAGATATTCGCATGGCGAAACATTAATTTATGGTTATAGGGATAGCGCTTTAGCGATAAAAATATGGCACCTATGCGCTATCATGGTAGCACCTCGATGGTAGTAAAATGATGCCTCGGTATTGAGTAATTGGCACTGTAGCATTATAAGGCAGAAATTTTTGTCTTAGAATTCTAAAGGCAATGCCTTGGTGCTATAAAGCCAGTGTTGCAATGCTTAAGATAGTATGCGATCAGCGTCTTAGTGCTATGATATGAGCACCATGACATTTCAATTGGGTGCGTAAGGCTTAATTTCTCGAGAGCACACTGCCTTGATGCTGAGATATTAGCACCATGACATTGCCAGATGAGTATTGCAGTATAAGTTTTCATGGAAGTACAATGCCTTGACGCTAGAACATTAGCGCCTTGCTGTTGTGGAATGCACACCTAAGCTTAATTATCTTGAGAGCTCAGCGTCTTGACACTTGACTTATAGCTCCATGACACTGTTTCATTAGTGCCTAAGATTTAATAAATTTGGGAGCAATTTGAAATCTTGGAAGTATAATGCCTTAGCAGTGCAAGATTACATAATTTTTAGTGCATTAACTCTTTTCTCTCTTGCCTTAGATCCAAGATCAATGAAAAAAGGATTTAATTTCACACCAAAATTTAAGTTCGATGGTGGAATAGATTTTGGGATGTAACGCCTCGACACTAAGAAAATAGCGCTATGGTGCTACTTTAAAGAGGTGAAACACATGAGCATAGTGCTGTGGTGCTAAAAACAAGATACCAACTCAAGAGCTTAGCGTTAGTGCTAGATATCTGGAACCTCAGTGTTGTGTGATAGAGTTTCAAAGATTTCATTCTTGAGAGCTCGACACCTCGGCGCTGGACCATGTCGCTATGATGCTGTGGGATGAGAACTCTATTTTTTGAAGCAGAATTTTGAAGAAATTTGTTAAATTTTATGAGAATTCAGTGGCATAACATTTTGTCAATGCTAGGTTTTTACTTTTTTTTTTAGAATGAAAGCACTTTTCTCTCTTGTTCTAGATCCAAGATCGATGGAGGGAGGGGTTTTCTTCTCACACCGAAATTCAGTTTAACGACAAAGGTCTTTGGATTTTAGGATTATGGGATTTTGGTCTTGGGGGCAATATTTTTTACTTCGGATCCAAGATCAATAGAGATAAGCCTTTTTATTTCTCACAAGATCTAAGATTGATGGTAGAAATTTTTAAATTTTCTTTTTCAAAGGGAAGATTATATAAAAAAAGCATTTCAAAATTTTTTTACCTAGAGTTAACGGTAGTAGCCTTTGAACTTTTATCATGCATGAGGAGAACACTCTCATGTAGTAGTGGAAAGCACATTGTTGAGAGTGTAAGAGATTGGGAGCAAGAATGGGATAGGATGGATAGAGTGAGAGTGAGGGAGAAACAAGAAGAATAATCTGGTAGTGGGGCAGTTCCCCTCCTTTTATAGCATGTTTAGGCAACTGTTCCCACCATTAGGGCAGTTTTCGACTCTATAACTATTTCCCCCACTCCCCCTTAGGCGGTTATCACTGCTGAGGAAGGAATGGTTAGTTTTATTATTTTTTAAAATTGAAGGCCGTTGTGATAGCACCTTGAAGCTGGGATCAAAGTGTTACATCACTGTATTATTTAAGTAAGCAACCGTTAGAGGTAGTTTGAGTTTCTAGATTATAGAAGGTGGCGATAGTGCCTAAGCGTTACAATTTATTTGATCTTTTAGATGCAAATAAAATTGCCCCCTAATGAATGTGTCATGTCAATTGGACTTGATGCATTCATTATTTTCTTATTTATTTATTGATGATTAATGCAACAATATAATAGGAAGAGAGAAAAATATAGTTTTTTAAAATCTCTAATTACTTTCATATATCATATAAGATAGTGGCATAAAAGAGATTTTAGCTATAAATGATTAGCCTAAATTTCTCTAATACAGACAAGATTGTATGAGCTCTATAGGCTATAGTAGACTGCCTCTCTCAAGCTTCATGGAGATGCTGAAAAGTATTTTCCTGGTCATGGACTAATAAGAAAATAATTTGTTCAAGTTTGATCACCTAAGCCATCTGTCTATGAGCAATCCTCTTCTATAACTATGATATCTTGTCTGATCATAGATCTCCTTTCTAATAGATATTGCCCCCTTAGCTGTAACTCTCTTAATTCAATAGATATGTCGATGACTTCAATATGTGCTTTTGAAAGCTCTCTCAGGTAGGATCTCAAGGCTTTGAGACTATGCCAAGCTCTTTGCACTGGAGAGACTTAATGTGAAGTAATATTGAGTGAGGTCTATACAGTAGTGATTGCATCAGAAAAAATCTTCTGATAAGTAGTGCATAGTGAGAATAGTCTAAACTCAACATCTTCGCACAGAGATTCTCAAAGTTGTAGCTCTCCTGCTTCAAGACCTCAGGTGGCAACACAATCTAATAAGGAATTTGCCTCTATGTAGAAGCTAGAAAGCTCAAGCAAGACTTCTAGATCAATGCTCAAAAGAAGGTGATGTAATGCCATCACTTTATGACATAGGATCATTGAAGAGCTACATTGTAGTAGATTTAAAGGCATATGATGTATCCTAAAGACGAAGCATGAGATATCCAGATGAGATAATTGCCTTAGAGCTACAACCTTGAAACTATGAGTGGGGTGTCAATCTGCTCAAGAGTTGAGCTCAATTTAGGAATCATCATAGGTGGCACTCAGTATCACCCAAGATGAATCTGATATGAATGGCTTGTGGTTAGACTAGAGAGTGCTAAATTCCTTTGTATGTGGGTCTTCTTCAATATGCATGTGATCAAAACTGTTAGGTTGAGTAGACACTAGGGAAGCTGCACTAGTATCTATTGATAATACCAGCGTGACATCACACTCCATCTATCTTGTTGGTGGCTCAACTACTACTCATGAGACAAAAATATGAGTAGAATCATCTATTCTTGCTACTCCCATATTATAACTAGCTAACAAAGGGCTGTGAATATCTCTATCACCTCATTCTTAAATAGTTGAAGCCTTTCATCATCACTTGCTATTGCTATCCTGCTCATCTTATGATCTTTTAGGAGCATGAGTGGCATATCAGGGGGAGTGCTGGTCTAGCTTTTTCCAATATGTGACTATATATGCAAAAGTCTAACTCCAAGAAGTAAGAGAAGGTATGTCAGATCCATAGTAACTATAAGTGGCTAACTTATGTGTAAGTCTATTGTGGAGCTACATAGAAACCCTAACTAGTTCCTAAGCGAAGTGAGAAAGTCCATGCTATACAAGCTGCTATTAAATGAATAGATAGTGGGCGTTTCCTTAGGGAATGAGTATTTACTCTATCCAACATCTATGGTAGTCCATATACGGGTGTAGCCTGAGTGAAGCCATGCTACCTAGCCACTCTATTGGGATTGTATCCCTCTAAGATCACAGACTCATGACGTCAGTAAGAAAGCCAACTAGGTCTTAGCAAAATGAGGTATTATGTTATGCATCTATATCCTAGCTTTGATAATAATATGGGTGCCTCTCTATTAGTAAGAGAATCTGTGAATCTCTGTCTTAAGATCTGAGTAGACAAGCTATGAATTATTTGAAAGCAATCTATCATGTGTGATGGAGAAAACTTGAAAGTCTAAATTTGATCCCTAACTAAAGCAACTATAGTCTTGCTCAACTACATAATCAAAGGGAATCACTGCTCTTTGAAGTAGAGTGACATCTTAGGATACCAGAAAGCTCCTGAAATATATGCATGAATCCATCCGTGTAAGTAGTGGCAAGGAGCATCTATGTCATAGTGTCATGAGTTAGTCATAATGCTCACTCTACCTAATCCACGATATAGGTAGGGTAACGATGCAGATGCTAGTGTTATCCTCTTACCATGAGTAAGCAAGCTTGACATCAAAAGAGTGAAAGGATGAAAAATGTCTGCTACGGCTCAAAAATATGAATAACACATTCAAGTGGAAATAAAATCCACTAAAGATAGCTCTCATCAATGTCCTGTGCTAGGATTTTCCAAAAACTAACTCTTCATTTCAGCTTGAATCTAGCACTGAATGAATTTTCAAATGAATGTGTCAAACAGATCATCCAATAGTGTAAAATGAGGCAAACATATTGTTGAATTGAGAAAACTTTCAGACCATGTGTCTAGAGTAATTGTGCCCCACTGCCCATGGCTTGATCTCTGCTCTCTGAATAATATTTGATAGTGAGCTAGAGTGTGATGAAGACTTGAAGAATATAAATAACTACCTTTCCTACATTGGCCAGCTAGCTGATGCTAAAAGTGCTCATGATCTGGAGGCACTCACTGTTCAAAGGGAATGCCTATAATGGGGAGGCCTGTTATATCATGTATATCTGCTAAAGTAATCCTCATCTCATGTGGACCAATCCAACATGTATTGGTGATCCTGTCCCAATGTTTTGCTATGCTCCAAATCCAAGCAAATATAAGGTTACTATTATCAAAAAGTGATACATAGATTGTGTGATATATGCTAGCTCTCCTGAGGATTTCATCATACATCTATATATGATGGCGTGAATAATATACAAAGCCATTGACAGCTGATAAGGGTGTGTCAAACATTGACTTTGGGTCCCAATCTTTTTCCTTATGATGTAATATATGATAACCCAAAGTCTAATTGTGAATGCAGAAGGAGCAATATTTGCAACTAGCTGAAGTACATCCTAATTTTCAAAGCTAAGGTGATCTGCAACCCACTCTAAAAGAATATCGTGATTGTGTCTCAGCTTTAAATTGATCACCCAATCAGTAGGATCATGACATAATGAAAGCTCTGAATTAAGAGGTAGAATGTGTGATGATTGAGCAATTGAATCCTCAAAAATATCCCTGCCCATCAACATATCCTTATGCCATGATAGCCGATCCTGTAATCTGACTGAACAATATTGATCATGGGCTTCAATAGTGGCTCATATATACTCCTCAGTGGGCTTAGAAGGAGTCATATCATTTGACCTTTTTTAGTAAACATTGTTGTTGATCTATAGAAAATTTGGACAAGAGAAGCATATAAATTTTATAAGTACTATAACAAATAATAATATCTAAATTTATAAATGAGCTACACTTGTGGGCTTTTTATTTGGATTTAATTCTCTTTTGATCATTTTGAATCCACATTTATATTTAGACCCACTCCTTTAGGGTATGTTGGCTACATCTAGAATTAAATCCTATCCATATGGACATGTTGGATTTAAGTGTAAGTATAGATTGATCCTTTTGTGCATGATGAAATCTAATTTTAAGTTAAGATCCAGCCCCTTTGGGCATGATAGATCTGATCCAGCCTCTTTGGGCATGATGAAATCTAAATAAGATCTAGCCCTTTTGGTTATGATGGATTTGATTCGGCCTCTTTAGGCATGATATAATCTAAATTTGGGTAAAGATTCAGCCTTTTTGGGCATGATGGATCTGATCCAGTCCATTTGGGCCTGATGAATCTTGGTTTAAATTAGATCCAACCCCTTGGGCATGATGGATCTTGGTTTAAATTTAGATTTGACCCATTTGGGCATGATGAATCTTAATTTAAATTTAGATTTGGGCCCTTTGGGCATAATGGATCTTGATTTAAGATAGCTTCGATAAAAGAGTTTCTCTTTGATGGAGAATTTTTCTTGCATCATAAGGTTTGTAAAGTTGCCCTGTTGGTGATAGGAAAATTTTCCTTTGAGATGAGTACATTCTTCTTGTACTTAAGCAAAGAGTATCCCTTCAATTTATTAATTTAGAATTTATTTTAACTCTTGCATTTGTAAGGTATAACACCTTTAATAGTTATGCATAATATCTCTTGAGATATTGTCCATTTGTAGGGGGTATAGGTCTTATCCCTTTTGCATCAATGAGCAGATAAGCTCCCTATTTATATATTTTTTCAATAATATATGATCCTTGCCAATTTGGGTCAAACTTTTCACCTATTTGTTGATGTGGAATGATAGGCATTCTGCATATCAGTACTAGTTCACTTATTTTAAAGCTTCTTGGTTGAACCATACGGTCATGAGCTCTGATTATCTTTGTTGTACATATTTTAAGATTTTGTTAGGTCTGTAATCAAGTTTCATCTAGAGCTTGAAGCTCTTCAAGTCATATTTAGACACTTTCCACCATTATAAGTTTATTTGCGAAGTGAAGGTAGTTTTACTTGAAGAGAAAGTATTGCTTCTAATCTGAAGACTAAAGAGTATGGTGTTGCTTATGTAAAAGTTGTATATGTAGTACGGTATGACCACAAGACTTCTATTAATTTATCATGCCATTCTTTTTTATTGTTAGAGAGAATTTCTTGAGAAGTTTAACCAACATTTTATTGAATGTTTCTATGAGACCATTGACTCTTGGATTGTATATTGAAGAATATCACCAATCTATCTTGTATTTTTCAATGATGTGAAAGATTTTAGGCATTCCTGAAATTAGTGTCATTATCAAATATAATTGTTTGAGGTACTCCAAATTAGTAGATGATATGGCCTCAAAAAAATGTTACTACATTGTCCACTTTAACTTCTTTAAATAGAATTATTTTTGACTATTTGGAGAAGTAATAAGTGGCAGCTAAAATGAAATGATGTCCCCCAGATGATGGAGGATCTATTATGCTAGCTATATAAGTTCCCCAACTTTCAAATGGACAAGTTGTCACTATTAGATGTGAGTTATTAGGAGGTCGATGTAAAGTGTCTATGTGTATTTGACACTAAAGACATCTTTTAGCATGGTCAATGTAGTCTTGAACCATATTTGAATAATATTATTCCATTAGTTTGATTTTGGTTTTCATTTTATGATGGGATTGGTGTGCACTGCAAAACACTTCATGGACTTTAGTCATCACCATCTTTGCTTCATTTGGTCCTAGGCATCACAACCACATTTGGTCGAATGAGTGCCAATATAATGTATCATTCATAGGAGTATATCATAGAGCTCTTCGTGAAATTTGATGAGCCTTTGATTTATCTTTTGGCAATCCGCCTCCTTTAAGATAAGTGATGAATGTTCTTGCCAATCATCTTCTTCTATTATTGTTGAAATCTCTCAATTTTCTTTAGCTTTAAAGACTTGCAAAATGGTTGGTGCCAATGCTACCTGACTTTGGACTCTTATTATAATAGGCTCTCCCTTAGGGTTTGCCATTTCTTTAGTCAATTTAGCTAATGTGTCAGCTTTGACATTGTCTGGATGTGACACCCTTGTAATTATTACTTTAAGAATTTATTTTAGAACCTCCAAGATATGCTTATGATAAAGCGCTAACTCAAGATTGTTTATCTTGAAAGTTCAAAATATTTGTGAGATTATAAGTTCAAAATCTCCATAATTATGAAGTTTCTTAATTTTGGTATTAATTACTAACTCTAGACACACAATTAATGCTTTATATTCGACTTCATTATTAGTTCAAGGTTTCGTTAGACTATATGAATATCAGAGAATACCATCTTATGATGTCACAAATATTAAGCCTATTGCTACAAGTACTGTAAGTAAATTGGGTGTCTTAACTAGCTTTATTGATGAAGCCTCATCAAAATAGAGTTATCATTCTGATGTATGTTGAGCTTCATTCACTTCATAGATTTGTTCATCAAGAAATTCATCATTGAGTGGAGAGTTTGCCAGTAAAGGATGAGCGGCTAGAAAATTAGCCAGAGCTTGCCATTTTATGACCTTTTGTGGGACATATGTTATATCAAATTGAAGTAATAGAACCACTCATTTAGCTAAGTGACTAGGTAAGGTAAGTATAGTGATTAAAATTTTAAGAGGGTTGGCTTTAAATATCAAAGTTATTTTTGTGATAACATATAGTGACATAGTTTCTGAGTAGCAAATATTAATGCTAGACATTACTTTTTAATAGGAGAGTATCTTATTGTGGCTCCTATCAAATGTTGACTTATATGGTATAAGGCATTTTCCTTTATTTCTTCATTGTTCTAAGTTAACAAAGCTCTTATTGACTCTTCTAAGACTATTATATACAATATCAATGGATTTCCCATTATTGGTGCTACCAAATTTAAGGGATGTAACAAATATTATTTTATATTATCAGATGATTCTTGACAAGTATCATCCCATATAAAAGATGTGTCCTTTTTCATCAATTGAGTGAAAGGTTGACATCTCCTTGAAAGATTAAAAGTGAACCTTCTAATGTAAATCAATTTTCCTTATAGTTAATGTATTTTGCTTCAAGGTCTTAGATGATGGCATTTTTTTATTATTGTTTTATTTTAGAAGGATCAATTTCAATCCTTCTATGACACATAATAAAGCATAGAAACCTTTTAGAAGTCACACTAAAAGAACATTTTGACAGATTCAACTTTAAGTTGAAACTTCAAATTTTATCGATTACAACTCTTAAATCACTTATGTGCTCACTTTGATTCTTGCTCTTGACAATCAAATCATCATTGTAACATTCTACATATTTATGTATGAGGTCATCAAAGATGTGGGTTATTTCACTTTGTTATGTAGAGTCGATATTTTTTAAGCCAAATGGCATTACTTCATAGCAATATATGTTGATTGGTGTGTGGAAGGATGTATGATTTTTTATCTTCTAGAGTCAATTTGGTTATAGCCTGATGAATCATCCATGAAAAACAATATATCATAGTTTGATGTGTTGTCTACCATAAGTTCTACATTGAGCTATGGGAAGTCATCTTTTGGGCATGCTTTGTTTAAATCCCTGAAGTCAATGTAGAAACAAATTTGTTCATTCTTTTATCTTACTGGGACAATATTGACAATCCAGTCAACATACCTCTGTTCCTGGATAAATTCTACTTCGATGAGTTTTTTAATTTTAGCGATTACATGCACTTCAATTTCCAATCAAATTTGCCTTGATGTTTATTTTGCAGGAAGCACATCAGGCTTAATGACAGATTTATGTACATCCACATCTAGCAGTGTAATTCTATATGAATCAATCTTTATATTTATATATTAGCATTTTTAATTCCTCTAATATTTTTGATGTGAGGTTAACACTAACAAAAGTTGGTGTAGGCTATTCTTCAGTACCTAAATTGATTTCTTGAAGTTCGTTAATGGTGGCTTGATTGCTTTCTTTGAATTCCTTTTTGGGCCTCTTTGATGTCAATGATTAATTCATCTCTGGGTATATTTTCATATAAAACATTCATTCATTCATCAGTGGTTTCTAAAAAGACTTTTTTCTTGTAGGATATAGCATAACATGAACTCGTTAAAGGAGATGATGCTGAAGCAATATATCATAATCCACATACGGTGAACTTCTCATATCCTTTGAGATTTTAGGTATTATCCCCTTACTAGAGCCTCTTAAAACTGAGCTTAGATGCTTGATTGTATAGGCTGCATGTTATTTTTAACCAACTTTTTTAGAGTTGATGAGAAGAATTGATGAATCATTATTGAAATGTCTTCTTTCTCAAAATCATCCACTTCTAAAAAAAATTGTGTGGGATTTGTGATTCACTCTTCTATCTCGTAGAAAAAGACCACACATTTGTTGTAGACTCTAGGAGGGACAAAAAGTTTTTCGCTGTTCTATTTCCTCAATTTTTGAAAATGTTAAGGCTTTTATATGTGCCTTTGGCACTGTAGTTACTTTTATAAACTTATTGTAAATTTGGGATTAGGTCCCTTATGAGAGACACATGAGTTTCATCTAATTGCTTTCTCACTTTACTAATACTAGCTTCTTCTTTCTTTTGGCTATTTGAGGCTTTCTTGCATTGATAAAGTACTAACTCCTCTTCATCATCCTCAGTTTTGCTGCTAAGGTGGGGGAATTATCTTATGTTGCTTTGATTCATTAGTACTTTAACTCTTTGAATTTTTACCTTTCAGTATAAGTTTGATAGGTGGGGCCTCTTATTTTTGGGAATTATCTTCCTTAACTTTCTTAGGCTTGAAGTACTTAGCAACATCATAGATCTTGATCTCATGTATCAAGAATGGATTCTTGTCACCATCAATTTGATGTTCTTCACCATTCTGAATATACTTTATACATTGATGGAGAGTTGAAGGTACCATACCATATTCATGATTCCATGGCTAACCAAGAAGCGCTTTGTAAGCAATACTAGCTTCAATCATGAGGAATTTAGGTAGAACAAGAGACAGTAAGATTTGTTGTTCTTGTTCATTAAATTCTTATAGGAATATTGTACTTTTTACTTGACAGTGAGCATCTAAAGCTAGTGCTTGAAGCATTTCAATTATTAAGAGATTGATCGAAGCACCTAGATTGATCAATATAATTTTTGTGTGGATAAAGTTGCTTTTAACTGTAACATAATGGAGTTGATTATGTTTGATCATCCCTAACAATAAGTCGTTCTCACTAAATGTGATGGTTGCTAATTTTTGAGAGGTTAAGACCTCTTTCATCTTTTGCTCAGGGAAAATGCTTCATATTTTTTTTTGGGATTTTGTAAGGCTTTGATTAATATCTCACATATATCTTTAGATAATATAAGAGCATCATAGATACTTAGTATAATAGGGAGCTTGCATAAATGTGCCTAAATATTGTAGTCTACTCCTATTTTGGTATACTTTTGAGGTTTAGTCGGTGATGGAAGTAAGACATTTTTATTAATTTGAATTTCTTTACCTTTCTCATTGGGTTTCTGTTGTGGAGGTGGAAAAATTCACTTTCTACTCCTTAACTGGACTTGAGTTACTTCTTCTATATGATCTTCTTTATTAGAAGAAGTCTCTAAATTTTGAATTACTTAATAATTTTTAGAGTTTTCAGTACTCTTAGAATTACTACCTTATTTAGGATATAATTTCTTTAAGCATGACATGACCTTCCATTTAATAGGATTTTCCCTGAAGAGCATAATTCTTCCATAGAGTTAGTTGAAGTTACAATCACATTTATGACACAACACATTTTTGTCGAAACCTCTTCTTTTGGATTTTTCATGTCAAGTTGTAAGTAATGCATATATTCTTCTAGTTTAACTAGTCTTTGGGAAGGTTGCTTATACTTCTCTAAAGAGTCCATAATTTTTTGTGTTTTAGACTTTGGTTTTCTAGATTTTCTCTTTTTCTTTGATTTTTGGGGCTTTGATGAAGAAGACTAATTCATTTTTGTTTGCTTCTTTATATTATATAAAAATTGCCCCTATTAATGAAGAACCTTTTTGGATCTATTTTTGGTTCTAAGGAATTCTTCCATCGGCTGCCTTTTATAGCTGAAAGAATGTTAATCATCATTTTAGTCTTTTTTTTTTTGAGAAATGAAGGTCTCCCAACCACCTTCTTCATGTGTTTGCATGGCTTTGTCTTTATCATCATTTATGTTTTGAGTTCTAACTAGCTGCATTTTTTTTTGCATTATAGATTGGGCGTGCTGTAATAACCTTCTGATTTTTTTAAGGATGTACCAGTACAGTGTCTGATAAGGTGAATTCCCTATTTTGATAACTCTTTTCTACCCAATCTTTAAAGATAAAATAATCTTTAATTGGATGACTTATGAGCTTATGAAATGGACAATAGTTGGGCTCATCAACTTTGTCTACTTGGTCTAGCCCATGTGGCATTGGTAATTATAATCTTAGTTTCAGGGCATGTCTAAAGATCTTAGAAGTATATTCTCTTTTAAATGAGTACTGGTTAGCTATCTTTTCTTAGAGGGTTGACCCTTTTGTTTATCCTCTATTAGTCTTGCTGGTGGTTGTGAGATTGTCGCTGGTCCTGAGATTGCCTCACCTCCATTTTTCTTTTTGTCTATCATGAATGTGAATGTTGTATTCACTTCACTCTTCTTTGCATCATGTGCTTTTGGTTGTTTTCCTTTCTCAAATGGATTATTATTATAGTTGCCACTAAGGCCTTTTCTCTTGCAGAGTCTTTTGAACTTGGCAACACGATCCAATAATTCTTGGAATGTAATAATCGTAGTCATAACTAGATATGGGGCCATTTAATCATCAATGTTCCTCATGAAGGGTTCTACTACATGCTTTTCTATGAGATGTTGATCACATTTCATGCTTAGATTTCTCTATCTCTTGATATATTTGGTACCACTTTCATCATTAATTCTTTTTTTTAAGGCTAGATATGTTATTATTAATTTTTTGGTTGCACCTATCAATCTCTTGATGAAGAGTGTTTCTAACTCAATGATCATTTTTACTGAATCATTGAGTAATTCAACATACCACTCAAAGGCTGGGTTTGTATGACTGCTAATGAATTGTCATAGTAGATGCTATTGTGGATTTTCTATACATAAAAGGTGTTGAATTTTGGCACAATGTACCCTTTAGGGAACTATAGCCTAGTATGGTTGGCCATTTCCAACTAATTATTTAATAGATTTTAAAGCAATGACTACTTTGACTTTCTGCCTGATGAGGTCTTCTACTTGAGATTTGGTGATAACATCAGGTTCTTGATGGACATTTAATGTAATTTCTCCTAGGACTTCTTGTCTCTGCATTGAAACTATTGGAAAGTTGGGTGTAGCATTTTGTCAATTATTAGATTACTATCTTCGAAGGATTTCTTGGAGGTATTTGATGTGTTGCAGTTGCTATGTGGTTAAGTTGATCAAACAGCTATATCATCAGCATGTTCATTTTATTAAGGTAGTTTTTGAGCTGGCTGATTTCTTGGTCTCTTCTTTGGAGCTGAGAACTCATTTATTATTGTAACCTTGTTATAAAGTTGGTTAGCTCTATAGTTACTTCAACTTCTACTTGAGCTTCACCTTCGGGTTGTTGATGATTTGAATTCTCTTGATGTTTTTCCTTATTTTGTTGTTCATGTACGTCATTTCTATTTTGTGAATATGTATTGACCATGCAAAAAACTTTGACTTCCATGCAATCCATATCTACATTATTTTAGAATTCTAGAATTGGTTGCTCTTTATTGATAGGAAAATCCTCATCTTACCAAAAAAGTTAATTATTTGCCTCATCATCCACTGGCTGACCCTTTTCATACCCAAATTTTTAGTTGATGGTAGAAGATTCAGTTTATTTGTCATCTGGTGGGATTAGGTCATATTTGAGTTATTTTATCCTTGATGACTTGGGATTCTTTAGGTACCCAAATTGTTTGAGACCTTCCAGTGACGGATATCTCAAAATGTATCCTAGATGTCACATCTTGATGTTCACTAGATGAATTACATTAATTTTTTTATGGTGGTTGCCAAGACCTTCCAACAATGGCCACTTAGTATCTTTATATCTAAGGGCTCATTGTTGGTGTTCACTGAATATAATACCCATAGATTTTGAGTCTTTCTCTAGATGGGCATGATTTTTTTTCAATATTCCTACCTCTCTTAGAGTAGGAATTTGTTGGGTTGGCAACCTAGCTCATCAACTTCTTGATTCTTCTTTGAAGGATTCTGCTTCTAACAATAGGATTTTGTAGATTTTGGAGGAGATGATCTCTTCCTTTCATGGTTGATTATGTGTAATGGGATGACTATGTTCATCCTATAAAGACTTCTTTATAGCTCTTCCAAAGTTATTTCTTTAGACCCATCAGGGCAGATAAAAATTGTTATTGGTGTGTATGTTAGCTTTTGCCATTAGGTTGTACTGTTGTTTAAAATGAACTAGCAATCTGACAATTCTATAAGAAGAATTACCTTCTTCAAGCTATCCTGAACTTTTTAGTGCCTGAGGAAGATGCTTTGTGGTCATGAATTCATGGGATAAAAGTGGCATCTTGTGGGATATTAGGCTCCCCTGATGAAATGCTAAGTGGATAGATGATGAATGACTTCAGCTTAGGCTTGATAACCACCTTACCCTTAACAGACATTGTTAAAATTGCTTTTGACAGCCTATCAAAAATAGAACCCCTCTTTGAGGTTTAAGCTTTAGGCTTGGGCTCATCGAATGATCACATTTAGCCTCTTTTCTTTATTGAATGCCTTTTACATTTTAGTGATCTTAATGATAGGATCAGTTATAGGTTCAACAAGTAGAAATTGGACAACCTCAGAAATCACATCTAGCAGACCCATCATTGATTACAGCCTAAGGGAATCTAATAGTAGACCCCTCTCCTAACTTGACATTGGAGGTTTCAAACTTGGTGATATATCCAAAACTTTTAAAAGATTATAATTGGATATTTAATTCTATGATAAGAATGTATATTTTAATTTTTTTAACTAGAGATGAAGAGAGAAGTAATCTCTAACAGAGTTGCCAAAAATATGATCATTCAAGAAAAATACCTTTGAAGAAGCTCTCTACCATCTTTATAGTGATGGGTAAGAGTATGTTGTTTATAAAGCAGATTGATATATATATATATATATATATATATATATATATATATATATATATATATATATATATATATATATATATATATATATATATATATATATATATATATATATATATATATATATATATATATATATATATATATATATATATATATATATTCAATGAGATTTCTACTATTATATTATGGTTTATTTAGATCTGGGTTCTACTTTCTATGAACACAAGCCTTCATAATTAATTACTCTTGTTACCGTAGTAGGAGAGCATTCTCGATTAAGATCAAAAATAAATATATCTTTTTGGATACGAATCGATGTCTAATAGTGGGTGTCATATGACATTGATGACTGTCTAAAGTAAATAAGAAAAAAATCTAGATTAAGATTCAAAGGTTCTATCATCTCTAGACTACATTACTCAAGTCTACCAACATCTTAGGGCTAGCAGTAATGTTTAGAGACTCTGCTTCGCATCCATGGGTTACCTCACCTTAGATATCTCGAGTATACTTGATCTTTAGTGTAGAGATGTTTGCATGACAAACATATAGATTGAACTTACATCTCTTAGAATGCCAACAGGGTGTTCACATGGCGAATGGATAGATTGGACTTACATCCTTTAAGAAAATAAGTAGGATGTGGGTTATGTGTGCATTACAAGGATGCGTCAGACTTACATTGATTACAAATCCATTAGATTAGATTTATATTACTTTAGAATGCCTACTTTATAGGATGTTCACATGGCGAAGGAGTAGATTGGGCTTACATCCATTGGAAAGTAAAACTTAAATAGATATTTGCATGATGAAACATTAATTTGTGGTTATGAAGGCAGCGCTTCAGTGTTAAAAATATGGCCTAGGTGCTATCATGGAAGCACCTTGGTGCTAGTAAAATGGTGCATTAGCATTGAGTAATTAGTATTGTATCATTCTAAGGCAGAAATTCTTGTCTTAAAAACTCGAAGGGTCAGTGCTTTGATATTACAAGGTCGGCACTGCATAGCTTAAGATAGTACGACAATAAAATAATTTAACCAAGCTGATTAGTTTGCAGGCACCTCGATGCTAGCTATTTGGCACCATGATGCTAGTTAAATATTAATTTAGAAAAGTTGGCAGACAAACATACATTCTTTTTTAATTGGAAAGGATAAACTTTTTTTATCAATACTGTAACACTGTATAGGAGCTCTGCGATGCTACATCAATGTTTGACATGCTTACGGTTACAATCAGTTATGAAATTAATGATAATAAATGGTAATAAATACTTTTTTGATAGGCACATTAACCATCTTGACTGGGTGACCGACACTTAGCCGCTGCATGTGGAGCGTGGTGGCGTTGGTCTTAAATCTTAAAAATTTAGAAGCCAGTGCCTCGGTGCTAGATCAAGTCTATAAATATAACCCTATACTACAAAGTTTTCATTCTAAAGCTTTGATTCCATTTTGAAAATACTTGACCTCTTTCTCTCTTAGTTTTTATTCATTTTAGTATAAGAAATATGCCGGTAAAGTACGTCAGCAATGGTAAAAGGAGGGTAGGTGTTGGTGACACTAATAGGTTCGTTAGTGTAGAAGTAGAGGAGAGGTATCAACGTGCTCTCATCTATAAGTATCTCATTTCGGAGAGGAGTTTCTATAATCTGGGTGGAAGCACAGAGAGAATCATTAAAGGGAAAGTCTGGGAGATGCTGACTTATGATAATATATCTTGCATCATCCCCACGGTGTGAGAGTTCTTTGCTAATGCAAATGAGCACCAAAATAATAGAAAAATTTGGAAAAAATTAATGAGTTTTAATAGTAGTATTATCAATGCATATTATAATTTACAAGATGTAGTATACCATTAGTATTTCTTTTATTATAATGATCATCCCGATTTCGATGAAATTCTTAGTTTTCTCACTGTTAGAAATTCTAATATCTAGTAGAAAAGATGGGAAGATAAAATTATTAATTTTCCTGCAGTCGACCTCACTTTTGAGGCCAAAACTTAGCATTATTTCATTTTTGTCAAGTTAATGCCCACTGTCAAGTTAATGTCATTTTGAATTTTGTAATTCAAAAGGCTTTACTATGGATGTAGAGACAATTATTTATAATTCTATTTGTAATATGCTTAAGGTTAGTACTACTATAGGGTAAAGTCAGACCTCTTTGATTTATTCTTTGTGTGTTATAGTGGGTGCATAATCGGAGTCAGATGAAGAAGTGCTTATACAAAAGGCTCCCATGACTAAGAGATCAATTGAAGTATTTAGTTTGAGGACTGAGGTGGGAGAAAGCTCACACGTCCCTCATTCCAAACCCAAATTCTCCAAGTCCTTAAGAGAGAAACTCCAAAAAATTGGAGGGAAGGTCTCAGATTTAAAAAAAATGGTTGGTGAAGCTAGTTAGCAGCAACAGGAACTGAGGAGAAAATTTGACCATCATATGGTTTAGAAGCAGCAGTAGTTTTTATACATGGCTGAGTTTAACTCAACACTTATTCATATATTTAAAAATTGTGGCTTTCATGTGGGTCGAGGTTAGGCTTCTTTTTCTATGGCACTCCAATATCACCCTTATGTTAGCACCCTACTGGAGCCAGAAAAAAGAAGAAGATGAGGAGGATGATAATAAATATGATTAATAGTTTTTCCATTTTCTCTTTCTTTTGTATTTTCTTTCTTTTTATTGTAAAACTTTTGTAATAAATTTTGTTATTAATAAATACATTTTCATTTCAATACTGTCTCTATTGAATGCTCCAATATTTAAAAGTTTAATAATAAAATTTTTAGTTCAAAATGGATAATAATAGGTGTTCAGCATCTTGCACTGTTAAGCTTAAATATATGAGATTATAACTCAAGAGCTCAACACCTCGATGCTAAATTGGTAGCACTGTGGTGCTATAAGTGTGACATCAGCTTAATGTTGGAGAGACTAGCACCTCGACGTTATGATATGAGTGCCTTGGCACTATCAATTGGGTGCCTAAGGCTTAATTTCTCGTGAGTGTAGTGCCTCAACACTGTTAGATGAGTATTGTAGTTTAAATTATCCTAAAAAGTGCAATGCCTTGATGTTGGAACATTAGTGCCTTGGCGGCATGGAAAGCATGCCTAAGCATAATTATTTTGAGAGCTCAACACCTAGCACTTGACTCATAGCGCCATGGCGCTGTTTCATCAGTGCTTAAGATATAATAGTTTTGAAAGAAATTTAAAATTTTGACAACATAATGCCTTAGCAATGCTAGATTTTATGATTTTTAGTGCATTAACAGCTTTCTCTTTTGCCCCAGATTCAAGATTAATGTAGGGAGGATTTTATTTCATACAAGAACTAAGTTTAATGGTGGAATAAATTTCAAGATGTCATGCTTCGACACTAGGAAAATAGCGCTACGATGCTACTTTAAAGAGGTAAAACCCTAAAGTGTAGCATTGTGGCTCTAAAAAATGAGATACCAACCCAAGAGCCCATGACACAAGATATTTGGCACCTCAGCATTACGAGACAGAGTTTCAGAGATTTCATTCTTGATAGTTGAAACCTCAGCACTAAACCATGGCGTTGTGGCACCATGGGGAATGAACTCTATTTTTTGAACTAGATTCTTAAGGAATTTGATAATTTTTATGAAAATTCAGTGGCATAATATTTAACAATGCTAGATTTTAATATTTTAGTATAAAAGCACTCTTCTCCTTTGTTATGGATCCAAGATCGACTGAGGGAGGGTATTTCTTCTTATGTTAGAACCAAGTTCAATGGTGGAGGTCTTCGAATTTCAAGATTCTAGGATTTTGGTCTTGGTGGTATTCTTTTTTACTCTAGATCTAAGATCAATGAAGATAAGCCTCTTTATTTTTCAATGGATCCAAGATTGATGGTGGAAATCTTTTACATTTTTTTCAGAGAGAAAATTTTATAAAAAGAGCATTTCCATAAATTTTTTTACTTGAAATTAATGGTAGTAGGCTTTGATCTTGTCTCATGCATGAGGAAGACACTCTCATGTAGTAGAGAAAAGCACACTGTTAAGAGTATAGAAGATTGGGAACAAGAATGGGGTAGGTGGGATAGAGGGAGAATGAGGGAAAAAGAAGAAGAAGCTGTTAGGGGGGAAGTTCCCCTCCTTTTGTAGCATTTGATCACCGTTCCGAAAATTAGGCAGTTTTCCACTCCATAACTGTTCCCCCTGCTCCCCTCTAGGCGGTTATCACTATTAGGGTGAGAAGGGTTAGTTTTTTTTTTTTTTGCTTTTTAAAATTAAAGGCCTTCACAATAATGCCTATGAGTTGGGAACACAGTGCCACGATGCGATATTATTTAAGTAGGCAACCATTGGGGGCAGTTTAAGTTTTTAGATTTTGTAAGGCAGTGACATCGCATAAGTGCTATGATTACAACACCATGGCACCCCAAGCAGAGATGTTCCATTTATTTTATTTTTTATATGTAAATAATGACCAACTAATCCACCTATGTATTTTAAAATCATAGCCATAATGAGCCCTTAGTGGTCATTTGATTCAATGGGCTAAGGTGTTTGAGTTTCCTTCATGTAAGGTTCTTGAATCATTTCATAATCATCGAGTTTATAAGGAATCAAAATCTTGAAAAAATTCAAAGTTTATTTATGTGGACCATGTTGCTAAACCTAACTTAATTTGATCAACTCTAATTAACTAATGATAAAAATGATCATAAATGATTCTAAGTCATTCAGAGATTTTATTGAAGCTTAATTTGAATTCAGGTTCAACTGGACCAAATTGGTCAACTTTAGGTCACAAGGTCAAAGTGTTTGACATGGCTACATTTGGTTAAACTTGGATCCAAAGTACTTTAGAGTCATATTGGATAAAAAGAGGAGTCATTTATATTATTAGTTCTAAATTCGATCAACTTTCATTTTATGGAGCAATTTGATAAGTTTAGATAATTGATGGCCAAACTGATTAAACCACTCTTTTTAAATCTAATGATAGGAATAAGAAGAAGATAGAAATTTTTTTAATGTAATTTCTAGAATGTACCTCATTAAAAAAATGAGGTCAATAGGTTCTTGTTGATTCTTTTAATCATAGTCCATTCTTTTAGCATTTAAGCACTTTAATGATCTCATGATTTAGTAATTTTAAGCTCATTGGATTTGTCTTATTGAAATGTTCATTTTGACTTTAAATATGTAAGATTAAAAAATAATTTGATTCTTAAGTTAATAATATGAATTTTGTAACTGCTCTTCATGTTCTTAATTTAGGCTCTTTTGGGCTCATTGTGGAGAAAAAACAATTTCTATATGGTCGCCTTCAATTTGTGGTGAAAAACAATAATATAAAAATTTATCTTTTTGGGATGCCACGCAAATCAACAGATGTGCTTATTCAGGTGATCGAGTACATCATCAAGGAATAGTGTACTATCTCGGGAGATAGAAGTCACTACCCTTTAATGGACCTAATCACCTCAATAAGGACTCCTAAGGACAATGTGTCTACATATGTACCAGAGATTCTTCCCCTACTTTACATGAAAAAGTAAAGTAGGGTTTATTTTAAACTGGGTTCATTAAGTTCTCTATAGGGGCAAGCTCCCATAGTTAATTACATCCTAAGGGACGGGATCCCTTAAGAATACTCTCGAATAAGATAAATGATCATTATCTTCAAAGATTTCAATAGGAAAGGACTATCAATTGATTGGTTCATTTTTGAAGATCAAATGTGATTGATCAAAGAGAGGGAGTTATTATCAAAGCTAAAAGAAAGATAAGTAAGAAATGGCCACAATGCTAGGAAACCTAGCGAGCATCTCAAACAATCCTATGATTGAGATTTACATTTTTGAAATTGATTTCATTTATTTGAGTTGAATTTTTTATTAGAAATTTAGGACTTATGATTTCTTAACACAAGATTAAGGGAATGCCAAGAGGTGAGGAATTATGCTTTTAGCCCACTAAGGAGAGAAGCAACCTCAGAACCTAAATCTAGAGAGCTTTGGCAAGGGCCAAAAGCACAACCTAAATCTAAGGTGAGAATGGTTATTTAGTTTGCCTCCATAAGAGAGGATAAATCACCTTATTGCTTGGACTTACAACCACGTGGGGGTGGCCACCAACTTACTCCTCCTACGACTTTGAATACATGTAGGTAAGTATTATTCTTTATGCAAGATAGCTAGGCTATTATTTATTTTAGAAAGAGACTAAGTCCTTAAACTCACTCCCTAAAGAGGCTAGATCATGTAAGGACATGCTTCAAATGACCTAAATCTAATGCAATTTAGATTTCATTTTATTTTCTTTTTTGGATAATTATTTTGACTCAGGCTAATAGGATTCATATGCCTAATGCATGAGAAATGAAGTTATTGGCCAAAATCAATGAGAAGGGAGGAGGTGTGTTTCCACCATGGCTCTTAAAGGTCAAGCCAAGTTTCTCTGGGAATGGTGGAAGCCCTCCATTCAAGAGTGAAATAAGATGCATTTGTGCATGATATTATAAAAGAAATACTCATCCAGCTAAGGGGTTGCTAATTCTTTTATCTTGATTTTAAACTTAAGCTTTAAATAAGGCTATGAGTTCTTTATTTTTAATTTTGAGTTATTAGAATTTGCAAAAGATTTATTTTTGCCTAAGAGCCTAATCCACATCCAGCCATACATAAAGCAAGGAAGAAACTAGAAAAAAGATGCCACTTAATGCACAAGCTAACAAATCATCATTCAATTTATAAAGCTAATTGTAAAATGAATAAAAGGTCGTTGTGGTCGGGCACCACCACACAAACCTAAAAATAATAAATTGGGTAGCCAAGCTCTACCCTTATACAACCCAGATTACAAATGAATTAAATTACAATTAAGCAAGGAATTCATTGTTATGGGGTCTTCAAGTTTCATTTCTTTATTCTTCTTTTCTTCTTTCTTCTTCTTTTCTTCTTTCTTCTTTGGTTCCTTCTTTTGGATGGTTGGAAGCTGGATGCTTCAAAGGTTTCACTTGGTGCATAAGATAGGATCTTATGACTAATGTTCATCCTAATCCCCATAAAAATTATTCCAAAATCCTAATTGCAAAATTTTCATAAAAAATAAAAGGAAATTTAGCTAACACCTGCAAAACAAAGGTTGGCTAAACCAACCACACAAATCCCAAGCATGTATATTGGAATTATCACCCCACACATGGGTGACTAAGTCCACCTGGCCTATTGGATTATGCTTAGTGGTATAAACACTGGCAAGCAAAAGCATTTATATTTTTATTTATTATAGTGCTCCTTAAGCACAATCCCCTACTGAAAATAATGGTTAAACTAAGATAGCCCTACCATTCATTCTATGAGCATACATCCTAACATCTAGTCTAAAATATATATCACAAAACAAAGTCAAACATCAAATCATACACCGCCCTAACCTAAAGCTAGAAGTGGTGACTTAGCCTAATGTGTGTGCTTTCGAGGTTTGTGTGGTATGCTTAGCTATGGCTTTAAGTTAGAATTTTCTAAGTGTGAAGCATGTTCAACTTAGAGGAGGGTTTCATTTAAGTTGTTTAATTAATTTGAATTGGTTTTATTTCATGTTTTGATTAGGTTCAAGTGAATCCTACAATTAATTACTAAGTTGTAAAGAGAGGGAAAGAGAGGGGAACTTCTCTTTCCTTCCTAACTTAAGTAATTTCTAAAGTAAATTTATATTTTAGTTTTGTTTAGTGAACATTTTGATTAAGTCTTTTAATTAATCCTAAGTTTAGATGAACTCTAAACAAATTCATTCAAAAAGAAAGGCATTTTAAGATTAAATTAAATGAACCAAATTTACAAAACACACATCACTTCATTTCTTTTCCAACATGCATAACATGCATATGAATGAATCCTAAGCACATCTATGCATACAAATGAGAATGTTTAACACACTTTATGATGCATGTTAAGTAATTCATTTAAGAAATTTTGGAAATTTATGATGCATGGTTTTCCTTAAGTAGACAAGGGTTTCTTATCCAATTTTCACATGCACACATGAAACTAAGAAAGGCATAAGTGAGTACAGTGCCATTGTTAACCAGAGGTGTGAGGTACAAGATTTAGGGCTACTTAAAGCCTCACAACCTCAGGGGTAATATACCACTTTCCCTAAATACAAACATGTGTATAGAATAAATGAATGGAAAAGAAAGAATGCAAAAATTGTATTAGTTGATTCATTTTGTTTATGCAATTTATGTGTGTAGGCATAAGTATCCTTCTTAAGTAATAGTATAAGAATGAATAGGATATGAGATTAGGCAAGTGTTAGGTTCTTTTCAAATGAACCATACATCATACCAAATCCTATTCAAAACTATACTAAAAGAGAAGAGAAGGAAAACCTATACTAAGCACATCCTTATATTCTCTCACATGCAAGCTTATAATTAAAATATAAGTAGCACACTTTCAATTTTAGGCATTTGATTCATATATTTTGAAAATAATTTGAATTTAATAGTGATAATATCCACTCATATTTCTACTTTAGACAACATATGCAATTTTGACATAAAGTTAACATTTCCATTTTGAATTTGATTTTGAAAAATATGGATGCATGGAACCATATGACATACACATTTAACATGTTGGGGAAAGAACTAAAGCAATGAAAGCATGTAAGCATATTCACTTTAATTAAATCCTAAAGACAATCTTATGAAATAAGAAAGTTTAATATAAATCAAAGTTCATTTAGTAAGATTTTTGTTTAATTTTGAATTTGATTCAATTTTAAAAATGTGAGTTTAGTTTGCTGTTCCAAACCCATTCCCACATGTGTTTGATGTTTTTGTTTAATTTTTAGATAATAAGATTCATTTTTATATTTGAATTAGGTTAAGGTATGAATTAAACAAGTTAATTAACCCTTACCTACACCACCTTAGCATAGTTAACCAAGTAATTATGAGCCAATGAGATGACATAAAAACTCACAAGGAATTTAAACTTGCAATGCACCTAGGAAGAAAAGGGCCTAATGCAATTTAGTTCATGATTAATGGTTAATTAAGCTAAGGAGTTTAACTTAAGTAATTTCAAAACACCCCTCACACATATGAGTTGGGTTTTGATTTTCTTAGTTGAACTTAGGCTTTTGAACACCTAAACATCTACCCAAAGTAGATTAATTAAGTTATGTAAGGTTTTAGAATTTTTAAAAATTAATTAAGAGGGTAATTAATGAATTAACCCTTAACTAAGAGAGGATTAAGGAAAGAAAAGGGTGTTTAGGGAATAGCTTAGGGGAAATACCCCAAAATTATTCCCTAAGCCTTCTATTCACTAGATCTAACCTTGTTCAACCTTAATAATGGATTAAAACACTAATCAAACCCTTAATTATCCTTAATTACATTAAAGGAGTAATTAGGAAATGCATTTTCAATTACCCCAATTAAGCCTCCAATAAATCCCAAGAAAATTAGGGGAGGAGAAGTCATCCTCCAAAACATACCCAAGAAGTTTGGGATAAATCAAAGATTAATTAAGGGATAATGAGCAAAATAAGATTTCCATTAAAACCCAAAATCAGAAAAAAAATATAACTCAAAATCCATTAAAATCAATTTTAGAATATTCTAGATTGAATTATATTTCCATAGAAATTTACCTCATATTTTTTTGATTTTTATTGAGGGAGATATGAATTTTTGAAGCGTAGAGGATTAATTAAAAATAATTAAATCTCTAACTAATCCCCTTAGCTCAAAACACGGCATGAGGTGACAGCGATCAGCGTGATTTACACGCATAGTGTTGTGAGCCATCCACTTAAATGTCCCATCAAGGTGGCGGCGTGATGGCAGGACGCAGTTTGATCCCTGCTGTTCGTTCAAGGATTGAACAACTAGGGATCACCTTGTGATTTTAAAAGGGATAAATGATTTATAAAATGTGCACTTAATCTCAGCTGTCTATCCAAAATGCGTGGATGGACGACCAGGATCTCCCTAGTTCTTCATGAGGATCAATGGAGATCATTTATAATTTAAGGGAAGATCCGAGCTTGATTGAGCTTAGATTGGAATGAGAAATTACACACACCATCTTAAGCTAATGGCAAGCCTATCCAACGGTAGAATTCACATGCCATGATAATTTCTTTTACAAAGGACCAACACCTCCTAAGCCTAGTGGTCAAAAAATTCCATACCTCATTGGAGGTGATCACCGGTGCTCGAGATCGATGAGGTAGCTTCATCTAGTGGAGACGAAACCCTGTTGAAAGTTTCAAGCCTTGGGGTTGAGTAGATCTCTCTATGGACCAACACCTCTTCCTCTTGCTTGTGGCTTTGATCAAATTCAACCTCTCCTTTCTTTGGGAACTTGATTGAGAGCTTGGGTGCACTCAACTTAATCCCCTGAGGGAGTGTGCAAAGAAAATTCAAGTAGTTTTGAGTGTGGAAGAAGTTAAGAAGTGAGTTGAGCTCCCTTATTTTCTAAGGAAGAAAGCCAAGAAAGCTTGATTTTAATTCCATCCTAAGAAGCTTAGGAATGCTCTCTGATGGCTCTTAACACTCTCTATGACTCAATCGATAATGCAGATATTCAATTCAAATGGAATTAAGGGGACCCTATGGCAATCGGATGGCCGAGGCTTGGGTTGCCATTTTGATCCAATTGACCATATGGAAAGGGTTGTTTGATCTATTTGGAGTTAGCTCATGGTCGGTTTGAGCTATTGAGTGGATTGGTAACCTCCCATGTGCTTCAAATAAAGTGGAGGGAGGTTTTTGAATTAGCCAATTTGAGCTAGGGGTCAATTTTGGCCTTGGGTCCATTTGGGCTGACCCAAACCCATTGGGTTGGGTGCACCACTCTCAATTGGGTCCACTTGACCTATTAGGAAGGCATCAAGTTGATATGAATAGGGCTTGGCTAAATTACCCATGGATTAGACCAAAATTGGTTCTATGGCCTAGGGTAGAATGATCATTTTGATAATTTTTTAATTTGGATATGTTGGGTATGTGGAGAAAATAGGTTTGGCTAAGTTTCATTGGATTTGAAGTTCATTTGATATGGTTTGGCTCATGTTGACCCATTTAGGTAAAAATGGGTCAACTTAGGTCAAGTTGATCAATTGGTGAAATTGGGTCAAACTAAGGGTTGGATCAAGTTCATATGACCATTTGAAATATTTTGGTGGCTTTGGTTTGATTCAGTTTGGTTTATTTTTGAATTTGGCTCATATGACTTCATTTAGGTCAAATGTGTCAAGTTGACCAATTTGACCCATTTGACCTATTTTAGGTCAAGGGTAGGTTTAGGTTTGGTTAGTCATATGGTGGAATTGGTATCTTTATTTTCAATCAATTTTGGTTAAGTTTGAATTTGGCTCAACATGACCCCTTTAGGTCAAGTTGGGTTCAAGGTCAATTGGGCTAGGTTAGGTCTAGTTGGCCAATTGAGGCTTTGGTCAAGTTCAACAAGTGATTTGGAATGAACTTGACCCATTGGTTTCAATCAATTTGGCTTAGATCAAGTTTTGACACATTTTGACTTTTTAGGTCAAGTTGGGTCAACTTGGGTCAAGTGGCCAATTGGGCTAGGTTAGGCTCAAATGTTGACTTGGTCAAGTTCAAACATAGGTCATGAATGAACTTATATCATTGGTTTCAATCAATTTGGCCAATGGTGGATTTTGGCTATGTTAGGTTTCATTTTGGCTTAGTGTTGACTTGGTCAACCCTTAGGTTTGACTTAGTTTGACAAAATTTGATTGATTGATCATCCCATGATGATTGTTGATCATGATGAGAGTCATAGGTGAGTTTTATTCAATCCAATTTGATTAGGATTAGAATTTGACTCATAAGGGTACTTTAGGTCACTTTGGGTCAAGTGAGCCTAAGTGGGTCAAATGGCTTGGTCAAAGCTTGATTTGAGTTTGATTGAACTTGTATATGGACTTATGATTGAAATATAAATCCATTTACAGGTGATTTGAAGTCAAATGAGTTTTGATTCATTTGACAATTTCATATTCAAAGGAAGAATTTGAATGGATTTTGGCTTTGATTTTTGAATTGGATTTTGATCTGGTGATTGAAGTTTGTTTTTATATTTGGATTCATGATTGTAGGGTTGATTGAATCATGAAGGAAAATCATAAATTTGGCTTGATTTGAAGTTGATTTGGCTAAGTCCAAAATTTTGACTTGAAAGGCTTAGGTTGGATTTTGAGTGGATTTGAGTTTGATTTTTGGAATTGATTTTGATTGTTTGAATTTATATTTCATTTATATATGTGAATATAAATGAGAATATAAATGGATCATGAGAAAATTTGAAGGATTTGAAGTGATTTGATCATGATTTAGGCTAAGTCAATTAAAAGGGAATTTTAAAGGACTTAGGAAATTTTGGAGTAGGGATTTGAATTTGGTTTGATTGATTTATATTTATATTTCATTTATATATGTGAATATAAATGAGAATATAAATGAGTTATGAGAAAATCCTATGAATTTGAATTGATTTGATCATGATTTTGGCTAAGTCCATGAAGGAAAACTTAAAGGACTTAAGAAATTTTATGAATTGATTTTGAATTTTGAATTTAATTTGATTGGTTTGAATTTATATTTCATTTATATATGTGAATATAAATGAGAATATAAATAAATTATTATAAAATCTCATGAGTTTGAATTGGTTTGATCATGATTTAGGCTAAGTCCTTAAGTGGAAAATTAAGGACTTAAGAAAGATTTGGACTTAGGAATTTCATTCATGGGTTTCAATCATAGATTTCAACCATGGATTTCAATCATGGATTTCAATCATATGGAGTTGATTTGAGTTTGGAGAAAAACAAATAAGATTGATTTGGAGTTTGACTTGAAGGAAGGAAGATGAGGAATGGTTCAAGCGAAGGGTGGGCAAGTTTTCCTAACACCCCTAAAGCATGACCTATTCTAATCTTAAGTCTCTAAGTAGGGCTTGTATTAATCATCTAGATGTGTCTTAAGAATAAGGAACTCTTAAAGTCTAAGAGAAGTCCTATGTCTAAGATAGAGGGGTTGAGAGATCATTCTAAAAATGAGGTCAACATTCATGTTAAGATAATTTCTGTCTTTGAATTCAATTCATGAAAATGTTTATTTTGATTACAAATTTTTTGTAATTATGGCTTGGATAATCCAAATTTAATTTTTAAAATTTTTAATTCAAATATAACATCTAGATTTACTCTTGATTAAATGAATTTTTGATGTCATACATTTGACTCTTAATTTTTGATGTTAAATTTATGTCATCTTGTTGACCTCACTTTTGGAGTGAGGATTGACTCATCCTTCCTTAGACTTAGGAGTCTTGTAGACACTAGAATCTCCTTATCCATAGGACACTTCTAGTGATTAGGTGACACTAAACCTAAGCCTAGAGACTTAAGAAGGTATACCATAGGCTTAGGCAATGCCTTAGGATAAATGGAACCTACCTATCCTATGGCCTAAGCTAAAACCTATGGCTATCCGCTCATGAAAATCCAACTTCAAACCAATAAAAGCAAGCCTAATTGAATCCTATTTCATATAAGCTCCAAGACAAAATGATTTGAACCCAAACCCATGTTAATCTCATGATTCAATCTTATGGACTCAACCTAAAGCTCCTTCAATTGAACCAAACCCAGCTGATTTTCACAAAAGCATTCCAACCATTCAATGCATAATTTCAAACTCTTCCAAAACTTACAATCAAGCTAATCATATCAAACCAATCAAATCAATTCAATTAACCCAACCTAGGCCATTTGACCTAAAGGGGCTACATGAGCCAAAAATAAATTAAATATAAGTTAATTGCAATCAAAGACATCAATCAATCCCAAATCAATTATCAAACTCAATTCAACCTAATCCAATTCAAATTGACCCATTGGTTCACTTGACCCAAAATGACCTAAAGGACCCAATTGATCCAAACTCCAATTCAACCCAAATCGGATTGAACCAACCTATTCAATACCTTCTACAATAATTGTTGATAATCCTTGATTATCGAATTGCAATCAATTGGGTCAAACCAAGCTAATTTGATCACTTGACCCAAGTTTTTCCCATTTTAGCCTATATGAACCAAATTGAACCAAACTTCAGTCCAACCCAAATTGGATTTAATTAATCCACCCAACTTCTTCTATGATGCTTGTTGATCATCCTTCATTGATCAATTACAACCAATTGAGCCAAACCAAGTTTGATTGGACCTTTGACCCAAGTTTACCTAATTTGACCTAAAAAGCCAAATTGGGCCAAACCTTAATCCAATCCAAATTGATTAAAATCAGTACTTCCAAATAATCATAAATTAATTATTGAACATGATCAAATTCTTGATTGAACCCAATTTGACCAAATTAACCCAATTGACCCATTTAGCCCAAATTGACTTAAAGGGTCAAATTGAGCTAAATTATTCCCAAATCTAAATTAATTGAAACCATCACCTACAATCATCTTCAAATCATAAATTGAACCTAAACCAACCCCTAACTCAAGCCAAGTTTGCCAAATTGACCAAATTGGTCAACTTAGCCCATTTGACCCATATGGACCCATATGAACCAAATTCAAATCCACTTCAAATCAAATTAAACCAATTCAGCCAAAATATCCCAAATAATCATTTGAACACAATTGAACCTTTGGTTTGCCCAATTTAACTAATTGGTGATCCTAACCCAATTTGATCCAATTTGACCTACATGTGTCAAATTGAGCCAAACTCATTCAAACCAAGCCTAAACCCAACCAAATTTGGCATGACTCATCATTGGGTCACCATGGGTCAACCCAAATCAAACCCAACCCATCTTAGACAAGAATTAGGCCAAAATCCATTAGGTAAACCCCTCTAAATAGGACAAAATCCCCATTTGGATGGTCAAACCCACTCACCAACTCTTGGCAGCCACCCTAAGCTCAAATTGAACATGAGGACTATTGGCTCACCTGACCCAAAGTTTATTGTGTCATCCATGAGCCAAGTGGAGGTGAGCTAACCCAAGCCAACCCATTAGAACACTTGGAGGAGGTGGTCCACTCCACCTCAGCCCATGCCAGCCCATTCCCTACTTTCAGCCACTCTAGGCGCACCACCTCCACACCTCACTTCCATCCCCGACTACCTGTTTCGGCTAGACGCCTACCAATATCTGAGCCCATTGAAGCCGTTAGATCTATCAAGGAGGAGGGTATACCCTTCCCCATTCTATTTTAAACAAACATGCAAAGCTTCTATGAGTTGAGACAAGTATCCCTAGAGCCTTCCCGACCTCCCATGAGCTTCTCATCACTGGTGAGACCAAACCTGAGAGAAACAAAGCTCTATCTCCATCTAACCGCACATACACTCCACTAAATCTAAATTAACTTCACCCACACCTTCCTCATGCTTCGACAAGGCAAAATAAATCGATTCTCAATCGATTTGAGCACTAGAGTCAACTTCTAGACCAACTCTAGTGGCATTTGCAATGGCGTTTAGTCCACAGAGTCATCGGTGGGGAGGCAAGTCATGAGCATCTCAACAAGGCTTCATCTCTTCAAGACAAAGCTACCTCAATCATTTGACCACCGGTCTTGAGCTCGATGATGTAAAATATGGCAATAGAAAATCCATTAGGAGTTGATGTTTTGTAAAAGATTTTAGAATTTCATGTGATTTTCATCGTAGGATCTCCTTAGATCTCTTCCTTGAATCTTTTGGAGTCGATCCCAATGCCTCACGAGCTTTAGTGAGCTCAGATCGAGCAGTGGAGGGTGGACGGTGTTCATCTTCTAATGCTCGAGGGATGAAGAATCACTCATCATTTGTTCTATTTGATTAGAATGGAGGTCATGATTAATCTACTCATTTTATCTAATTTAATCGATTAAGAATCATGATTAATCCCCAATGTCCAATTTGAGATCGGAAGGCGGGGATGAAAGCGCATCCACCGTCATTGACTCATCATGCTGCGTCAGATAATTTAAGTGGCCAATCCCGTAGTGCCATGTGAAAAGCGCTGCCATGTTAGCTCCCATGTGATGCCGATGAGATTAGGGATTAATTAGGCTTAAAAATATATTTAAATTAGTAAGAACATCAAAAATTCATAACGAATTGTAGAAAAATCTTGAAAATATGGGTAAACCCATTTTGGAAAAGATAAACATAAGATTACTTAATAAAAATTATTTCCTTATGGTTTAAATAGTGATTAGAGCTTAATTAGAGTTTGAATTTTTTTCTTAATTAGTTTAATTAAGTCCCTAATTAATTGGCTAATTGATCTTAAATTTGAAATGTTGATTTAATGGGATGTTCTTTGCCTCCCATAATTTTCTTGGGATTTATTGGCTAGGTGATTAGGAGAATTTGAAATCCAAACCCTAATCACCCTATTTAAAATTTCAAACAGTAAAAATTAACTAATTAAACTTGAGTAATCACTGATTAATAATGGAATGATGAAGTGGAATGATTAGGACCTCTTTCCTAGTTACTTTCCCAAATTCATCTCTTTAAGGAGTATAATTAATTCATAATTTAATTAAGGAATTAATTAAGCAATTAATAATTAAATTAAATCAAATTAAAATGATTATTGCTTCAAATAACTTAATTTGAATTTGTGGGCTCTTCTTTATGTGTTTAATAACATAAATATCCTTAAGAAAATTATGATTAACCCATCGATGTAGAAAAATCATATAAATACTTAATTAGATTCTATAGTTTAATTAATTCTTAATTATGAGCTTCATTGCATTAGGTCTCTAAGTGCATTGCAATTTTAGTTTCTCATTTGCATAATCATTGGAAGCTCATAACTAAATGATTAATTAAATTAAAAAGCATAGGAAAGGATAACTAAATGAATTTCCTAAGGATTCAAACTTAATTAATTCATAAAATCCACTTAATTATTTCTCCTTAAACATATTAAATCATTAACATGGGATGGGGTAAAAATAGCAAATTTATTATTTCTCATCTTTGAGTTTAATGAATCAAATCCAAAATCAAACTTCATAATAAGCTTTGATTTTCCTTAAGTGATTTTATTCAACTTGATTGTCCTTAAGAATTAATGTAGTTGAATGAATTATGTAGAAGTGTTCAATTATTCATTTTCAAACATTATAAATATGTATGTCATTTGCATCATGTATTCATATTTTCAAATCAAATAATCTAATGAATATACTTATGTACGTAAAGTTGCAAGTGTTGAATTAATCCTATCATATGTGTGCCTATTATCACTAATAAATTCCAAAAATATTTTTAAAATTACAAATGAAAAGCTAAATTGACTTAAGCTATGAATACATAGGATTTACATATGCTTATAGCTTAAACATGTTAAAGTATTATCTTACCTTTTTGATTCATGCATGGGTTTACATAGGTTTGAATGATAATAAGTATATAGTCTAGACATCTCGAGAATACAAGGCTTTAAATAGTCCCACGGAGGTCTTAAATTACCTCACTTTTGTGGTTAACAAAGGCACATACTTATTTAATTTCATTCTTATGTGTACTTATACTAGAATTTGGAGAACTTTACTTTACATGTGTAAATGATCCACTAAAACATAAGCTTTTGCATGATTTTTATTCTCATTGTTATGTGCATATTCATATGCATTTAAGATAACAAGTATATATTCTGGACATCCTGGGAATACGAGGCTTTAAGTAGCCTTAAGGAGGTCTTAAATTATTTCACTTTCTTGGTTTAAACAATGATATGTAGTTACTTAAAACTTTAAAATATGTGTGTGTGTACTTAACTAAGGCATAAAAAAATCTCTCTTTTCTACCAAAAATACATGCATTCATAATCATCTAAGTGTGCTAAAAATACATTTTATGTATATGTATTATAAGTTTAAAATCATATTTATTTTATTAATGATGAAATGGAATGATGCAACATTTTCTATGTGATGACAATTCAACCTCATTAATCTTAACATGCCTTTCATGTTGCATAGGATTCTTTAAGATTAACCCAAACATAGGATTAATATAAAACATTTAATAAATCATCCACTAAAATTAAACCAAAATTATAATAGTATACTCTTTAGAAAGTAACTTAAGGAAGCGATGAAAAAGGTTAAGCCTCTTTCTTCTCTTTACAATACTTAGTTGCTAAGTAAATATCAAATGAAACAAAATAAATATACAAATTAAAATTCACCAATTCTCTAAGTAACTTGAAGTGAAACCACCCTCATGTTTAACTTAAACAATTCCAAACTTTAGCCAATTGAAATTCTATAACCTAAATATAACATGCCACACTAAGTCTGAACACACATATTATAATGCTAAGTCACTACTTCTAGATTTAGGTTAGGATGGTATTTGTAATGATATTGTGTTATATTTTATGATGTAATGTTTTAGGCTAGATGTTAGGATTATGGTTTGTAGACTAGATGTTAGGCTATTATTAGCCTAAGGTTGTTTTTATATTGGGGATTATGCTAATGGGGCTACTAAAATATATATAAATGCTTCTACTTACAGGTTGCTCATGCCCCTAAGCATAATCCATGATTAGGATAGGTAGGCATGGTTACCCATGTGTAGGGTGCTAAGTCCAAATTATATAATATAACTTCTTGGGATGTATTTATGTTTAGCTAACATCTATTTTGCAGGTGTAGTTAGATTTTACTTCTCCATAAATGTGTAATTTTGCAAAAGGAATTAGAATTGGTGCTTTGGAGTTTAGGATGAGCAGTGGCTAAAAGGCATAGTCCTGGGAGGCCTTGTGAAGCCTTGGAGCATAATCAAGTCACAGAAAGAACAAAGAAAAGCAAGAAATGAATATCCCATAACATCTAATTCAATTTCAGTTATAATATTCTTTTATAATCTGGGTTGTATAAAGGTAGAGCTCAATTACTTAATTTTCCCTTTTCCAGGGTATGGTACCAGGCCTCATCAGTCTTTTATTCTTTCATGAAATCGATTGTTATGTTTATATTGCACAATAAAAAGTGCATCTTCTTCATAGTTTCTTAAGCTTGATGTTTGACAATGTGTCCTTGATGCGATAGACTCTTAGGATAAAATTATTTTTTCTTCATAAATTAATAACTCATAATTAAATTTCAAAGCAACTTTCAACCTCACTTTAAAGAATAGGATATAATCAAGATAATTAAAAGATTTAGCAACCCCTTAGCTAAATGTTGAATGTCTAACATCATGCATATCATCTTATTTCATTCTTGAATTGGGAGGGTCTCCATTCTTACACTTTAGGGAATGATTGACCTATGAGAGCACCCCCTCATGGTGAAGAACACCTTCTATCTATGATTTGGCCAATAACTCAATTTCATTATGCATTTAGGAATAATTGTCCTAAGCCTTTGTCCAAAATATTATGTCAAAATGATATAAGAATTTGTAAAATTTTGCATTTAGACTAAGTCATGTACTCATGCCAGTCATGATCTAGTCTCTTAGGGAGTGAGTTTATGACTCTAGTCTCTTTTCCAAATTAAATAACAAGCATAACTATATTTCACATACATAAGGTCAGACTACATGGTTTTGAATCATAGGAGGTGTTAGCTGGCGGCCTCTTGAGGCGGTTGTAAGTCTAGAAGAGTCAGACAAGTTTATCCTTTCTTGTGGAGGTAAACTCTTATGTCCCCTTTCTGCTTAGATTTAGGTCGAGCTCTTAGCTTGTGCTAAAGAACCCTATATTTAGGATTCAAGGTTTCTTATTTCCTTCGACTACGAGTATAAATCTTTACCTTTTAGATTTTCACAATCTTGTGTTGATGGACTATTAGCCCTAACATTCTAATAAAATTTCAACTCAAATTAAACAAATTGTCTCTTTCAAACACATAAAACCTCACCATAGGATGGATTGGAGTGCTCACTAGACTTCCTAGTATCATGAGTGCTACTAACTCTTCTCTCTTAGAATTCACAAATAAGTCATTCCAATTGAACTTTCCCACTTGATTTTCCAAAAAATAGCCAATTCATTGATAGTCAACTTTAAAATCTTTGGAGATATTATTAACTACTTTAATCATGAGTTTTCTTAGGAAATTCAACTTCCTATGATGTAATTAACTATGGAAGCTTGCTTCCATATGGAACTAAAGAACCTGACATAAAATAAACCCTTTTTTACTTTTTTATTTAAAGCAAGGGAAAGATCTCTGGTACATACAAAGATCCATTTGCCTCAGGAGTCCTTATTATGTGATTAAGTCCATTATAGGGTGATATTTCTATCTTTTGAGATAGTACATCATACCTTAATATCATACCTAATTACTTCAATAAGTACCCCTAAGATCTGCATGGTGTCCACCCAACATCCGAAATAAAACACCACACATTTAAACATATATTGAGTCTTTAAAATTTAGAATGCAAAAATTCTAATTTTGAAAAAAATATATAAGTGCATCAACTCCCTAAACATCAACATAATACCTCCCATTTAGATCATAAATTTAGTCACTTTAGTCACAATTTTAACTTTTTGATTGAAGTGGTTGTATCAATGAATGTACAAATTATCAAAATATTTAACACTAAATTTCTTAAAATGGCTCAAAATTAATATACTTTGTTGGATTCTAAAATGCCACATATACATGCAAAATGAAAAATTGGTCCTAGGCATCAAAAAAATATTGGAAAATGCTTATTTTGAGCTTGGATGCACAAAAATGGTTAGTCTGGTTAGTCAACAATTGATTATCAACCACTATTAGTGGAAATAGCTCCTAGTAGCTTAGGCACATGTAACAATGCACCTCATTTTTTAATGTAAAAATATTTTTAATTAAAATACTAAAAAGTTTTTCTTACATTTATGGATAGAAAAATTGATAAAATTTAAAAGTAAATCCAAAAAAAAACTACTAAAAAATTATAGCTCTTAATCAGTTGAATCTATAAATACCCTCCACCCCTCCACCCATGGGCATAAAGGAAAACTCTCAAGTTATAATTCATTTTTTTCGCATGCTTTAATTCTTCTTATAAAAGAGATTTGATGCTATCATACATAAGCAGTGCATAGTTTTCCCTTTGTAGGATCCATTAATTTATAAAGAGGTTTGATAATGGATGTATAAATACTGTGCATTCTTTTATTGTATGCTATAGTGCTTCTCTATTAAGAGTTTTGAGATGACATTATAAGCTCCACTTAAGATTCATAATTTTATGGTGTTTTAATTTGGAGCCATAGGGACACTACACAGATCTTAGGAGGTACTTATTGAAGTGATCGGGTATAGCATTAAGGTATGATGTACCTTCTCGAAAGATGAAAATATCACCCTACAATGAACCTAATCACCTAATAAGGACTCCTAAGGCAGATAGGTCTACGTATATACCAAAGATCTTTCCCCTAGATTACATAGAGAAGTAAAGCATGATTTATTTTATATCACGTTCTTTAGTTCCCTATGGAAGCAAGCTTCCATAGCTAATTATATCTTAGGAAATAAGAATTTCCTAAGAAAACTCTTAATTAAAGTAGTCAATAAGCATTTCTAAGGATATCAAAGTTAGACTATCAAAGGATTAAGTATTCATGGAAATCAAATAGAAGAGTTCAAATAGAAAGATTTATTTACAAATTTCAAAGGTGAATAAGTAGAAAGCACCCATGATACTAGAAATCCTAGTGAGTACTTTAGTCTACATTATAATGAGGCTTTATATATTTGAAAGAGAGAATTTATTTTTGTTTAAGTTGGAATTGTTATTAAAATGTCAGGGCTTATAGTCCAACAACATAGGATTGTGAAAATGCCTAAGAGGTGAGGACTTATACTTGTTACCCAAAGAAAATAAATAGCTTAGGAACCTAAATTTAGAACACTTTAGCACAAGATAAAAGTATGACTTGAGTCTAATCAAAATAATGGGGCATTATAGTTTACCTCCATAAAAGAGGATAGACCCATCCTGACTCTTCTAGGCTTACAACTACTTGGAATGGCCACCAGCTAATACTTTCTACGCTTTAAAATCATGTAGGCTGGTCATATGTAGATGCAAGATAACTAGGTTGTTATATTATTAGAAAAGAAGCTAGAGTCCTAAACTCATTCACTAAGAGATTAGATCATGATTGGTATGAAAATATGACTTAGATTAATGCAGAAATTTACAATCTCATACACCATTTGACACATTCATTTTGGACTAAGGCTTGGGATAATTATTCTTATATGCATGATGAAATAAAGTTATATAGTAAATTAGCCGGAGGAGGTGTTCTCCACTACAAGGGATCACTCTCAAAGGTCAAGTATATCTCTTTTTGTGTAAGAATGGAGACCCTCCCTATTCAAGAGTGATTGAAGATGATATGCATGGTGTGATAATATATAAAATCCAAGTAAGGGGTTGCTAAATCTTTTATTTATCTTGATTATGAACCTAGGCTTTAAGGTGAGGTTGTCAGTTATATTAAAATTTTATTATGAGTTATTTAGTGAGGATAGAAAATTTAATTTTATTCTAAAGAGCCTACCACATCCAGGCCACCATCAAATCATCACACTTTAAGAAACCTATGCAAAACATACCATTTTTATTGCACTATCTAAACACCACAATCAAACATATGAATTTCATAAAAGAATAAAAGGCCAATGTGGCGGGGTACCATCGTACACTCTAAAAAAGAAAAGATATTGAGTTGTCAAGCTCTACCCTTATACAACCGGATTATAAGAAAATATTACAATTACACTGAATGCTATAAAGGTCTTCAATCATTTGCCTTTCCTTCCCTCTTTTGGACTAGTTTTCTTCAGGCTTCACAGGGCCTCTTAGGACTTTTCCTTCTAGCCATTAGTCATCCTAAACCCCATAGCACTAATCCTAATTCTTATTATAAAAATTTTATATTTATGAGAAAAAAAGAAAATTTAACTACAGCTGTACAATAGATGCTAGCTAAATAGACATACAAGCCAAGCAATTATACTTCACATGTTTTGACTTAGCATTGTTCACACGGGTAACAAGCCCACCTGTCCTAATTGGATTATGCTTAGGGTAATAAGCAACCTGCAAGCAAGAACATTTATATTTACTTATTATTATAGCAGCCCCTTTAGCATAATCTCCTACGAAAATATCATCAGGATATTAATGACCTAACCTCTAGTCTACGCATAAACAATCCTAACATTCAGTCTAAAATATTACATCATAAAATAAAATATAACACTACAACATACATCAGCCTAACCTAAAGGTTAGAATTGGTGACTTAGTATTCTAATGTGTGTGCTAAGGTTTGATGTTATATATTTTAACTAGGCTTTTATTGACCTCACTTTTGGAGTGAGGATTGACTCATCCTATCTTAGACTTTGGAGTCTTCTAGACACTAACACCTCCCTAGTCATAGGACACTTCTAGTGGTTAGGTGAACACTAAACCTAAGCCTAGAGACTTTAGAAGGGTAAGCCTTAGGTTTAGGCTGTACTTTAGGATTAAGGAGACCTACCTACTCTATGGCCTAAACCAAACCTATGCCAATCGCCTTAGCTAAATCCAAATCTCAAATCAATCCAATTAAAACTTGATTAAATTTCATCATATCCAAGCTCCAAGCTAAAATGATTTAAACCTAAAACCAATCACTCATCCTAATCCAATCCTATGGACTTAAAAAAATTCCTTCAATCAATTCTGATCTAATTGATTTGCACAAAAGCATTCCAAACCTTTAAATCATCATTTGAAACCCTTCCAAATCTACAATCAAGCAAATCAAACCCAACCAATTCAATCAACCCAAGTTAACCCATTTGAACCTAGAATGTCCAAATGAGCTAAAATCCAATTAAACTAAAGTCAATTATGATCAAACCACAGTTGACCTCACTTTTGGAGTGAGTTATCAACTCCCTCATCATAGATCTAGGACTCTCATAGACACTAAGAGCTCCTTAGTCTAAAGAAACTTCTACTGATTAGGTGAACACTTAACCTAAGCCTAGAGACTTAGAAAAGTTAGCTACTAGAATAGGTTGTGCCTTAGGGACTTAGGAAGACTTGCCTACTCTATAGCCTAAACCTAATAAATACTTTCCTTCTCAAACCAAACCTCAAATTCAACTCAAATACAAAATCTAAATCCAAATTCCAAATCAAATGATTAAAACCCATAATCAAATCCAAAATCAAAACCCTTCCTAAGCCATTTGATTTCATCTTATGGACTTAGCTTTCACCAAATTTAAATCAATCCAAATTCAATTGACTTTCTCTAAGATCAAGTCAATCCCTCAATCATTTACCAAATCCAAATCCAAATTCCAAATCAAATGATTAAAACCCATAATTAAACCCAAAATCAAAATCCCCCTCAAAGCTTTATGGTTGAATTCCATAAACCTAGCCAAATCTCCACCCAATTCAACCCAAATTTGATTGATCTCTTCACAAATCATTTATATCATCATAAATCATTTAAACTGATTAGGTGAATATTTAACCTAAGCCTAGAGACTTAGAAGAGTTATCTACTAGAATAGGTTGTGCCTTAGGGACTTAAGAAGACTTGCCTACCCTATAGCCTAAACCTAATAAATACTTTCCTTCTCAAACCAAACCTCAAATTCAACTCAAATACCAAACTAAATCCAAATTCCAAATCAAATGATTGAAACTCATAATCAAATCCAAAATCAAAACCCTTCCTAAGCCCGCCCTTTGATTTCATCTTATGGACTTAGCTTTCACCAAATTCAAATCAATCCAAATTCAATTGACTTTGTCTAAGATCAAGTCAATCCCTAAATCATTTACCAAATCCAAATCCAAATTCCAAATCAAATGATTAAAACCCATAATTAAATCCAAAATCAAAATCCCCCCTCAAAGCTTTATGGTTGAATTCCACAAACCTAGCCAAATCTCCACCCAATTCAACCCAAATTTGATTGATCTCTTCATGAAACATTTATATCTTCATTTATATTCCCAAATATAAATGAAATATGAATTCAAATAGCCAAAACTAAATCAAACTAAATACAAATCCAATCAAAACCCTTTTTAACCCACAAGGACCTACCTCCAATGACTTAGCCAAATCTTATATAAATTAACCCAAAATCAATTAGTTTCTTTATAAACTAATTACTCCTTCATTTATATTTATAAATATAAATGAAACCCACCCTCCAGTGACCATAAATAAATCAAAATAAATTTTTTTTCCTCCTTAGCCCTTTTGACCTACATCCTTAAGCATGGTCGAATTTGCTTCCAAATCACTCCAAACTCAAATGATTTTCTCATGAATCATTTATATCTTCATTTGTATTCCCAAATATAAATGAAATATACATTTAAATAGCCAAAACCAAACCCAAAATTAAACCAAAATCCAATTTATGCCCATTAAGCCAATTCCTTGGCCAAATCATATCCAAATCAAATCAAAACCAGTGAATTTTCTCATGGACAAATTATTCCTTCAATAATTTAGCCAAATATAAACATAAACTACAATCACAAGCCAAATCAAAATCAACTCAAGTCGAACCCAACCTAGCCCATTTGACTTGAAATATTCAAATGAACCAAAACTCATTTGAACCCTAATTAATTACAATTGAATTTATATGTCAATCTCAAATCTATATATAAACTCAACCAAATCAAACCCAACTCAAAATCAAGTCAACTAAACCTAATTGGCTCACTTAACCCAACGCGACCAATTTAACCTACATGAACCAAAATCCAATTCAATTTAAATCAGAGTGAATTAAGCTAATTCGAACTTCATGCCATGATTGTTAATCATCCTAGGTTAATCAATTGCCATGAATTAGATCAAACCAAGCTAACCTAGCTCGTTAACCAAGTCAACCCTTTAACCATATGAACCTAAACGAGCCAAATTTGTAACATAAACTAAATTGATTGCAAACAATGGCCCAAGTTCATTTCAAATTGATTATTGAACTTGACCAAAGTCATAATTAAGGCCAATTTGACCAATTGATCAACCTAACCCAACTTAGCCTAAATTGACCTAAAGGAACAAATTGGCCAAAATCCAAATTAAATACAAATTAAACCAAATTGATTGAAACCAATTAAACCAATATAATTCAAATAATCATTTGAAGTTGACCCAACCCTTTATTTGACCTAATTTGACCAATTAATCAACATAACTCAATTTAGCCTAATTTGGCCCAAATGGGTCAAATTGACCCAAATTAAACCAAATGAACTCCAAATGACATGAAATTTGGTCCAACTCACTTTTGACTCATTTGAAATCTACCCAAATCAAGTTCAATGCTAAATGACCACTTTGCCCTTAGGCCAAGGGCATCCCATGAGAAAAGACACTTGCCCAAATGGTCATTTCTCTTTCTTGGCCACTTGACACTCATCCATTGGTCCACCTAGGCACCAAAGACACTGATCATTTGACACAATAGATGGTTTGGTCAGCCATGACTTATGGGGAGGTGAATTCACCTCACCTCTTCTATTAGAACACTTGACATGAAGGACTTCCACCACCTCTTGCTAGGATACCCATTTTTCCTTCATGACAGCCACTTTCCATGCCTTAGCCAATCAAAATAAGCCACCTAGGATGATTTCCTTCCACTCCGAACCACCCCAAGCCAAAGGACACCCATTTGGAGCCAAAAATCAAAAATGAAAGAAAAATTTTCAGCCAATACCAAAGCACAGAAAATAAAAACCCTTATTCTCATTATTCCACTCTCATTTCATCCTCTTAGAGCTCCCAAACCTAACCAGCAAACATTCCCACTTAATTTTTGAGCAAAAACCACTAAAATCAAGTAGATTTCAGTGATGAAGCATTGACCATCGGTAGATACATCATTCTAAAGTGAAGGAAAAGGTCTAGGGTCATTCGAAGGCTTCTTCCCCCACTCAAGAGCGTGCTCGGATCATCATCACCATCAAAAATTATCCCTGGTGAGGTAACTTTCAGGCAAAACCCACAGTCGGCCTTATGATTTTTTATTTTATGATAATTTTCATGCGATTTTAGGAATTCTCCTTAGAAAGTATTCTTTATTTTATACAATCTAATATGAAATAGAAGTTTTTCGATGTGAATTGATGCAAATATGAGGCCATTCGGATGAATTTTTTTAGATTTCACAAAAATTTACAAAACCCCCTCGATTTACTATTTTGACAGTTGCGATACACAGCCACCGTTCGATCCTCCATTCAGGGGGTTCAAACATCCCTGATTTTATGCAGATCCTGTGTTTTGGCCCATCAGATCCAGCAGATCGGATCCAGACTATCCTATCCATGACCAAAAGTTCGTCGATCCGGCGCGCTTTCTCCCGTGATTTCTCGTGGTCGCTTGCCAAAATGCGCACCATGTTACCACATTTGCATTATGCGATGCTGACTGGGTTAAGTGGGAAATTCTAGATTTCTGATTTAATTTTTTAAATCACTTGAAACTTCAAAATTTCATAGAAAATAAAATACTTAACTAAAGGTTACAAACAAGGGGTTGCTAGATTCGTCTTTCCAAGAGGAATCTAACAAACTCAAAATCCTCAAACTTTACTGAATATTTTGGGCTTAATTTGACTTTTAGTAAAAATAAAATTTCCTTAATTAAACTAAAAATGCACATCACATTGATTTGAAATTTTGAAGATTAAAATTGAAGTTAAAATTCATCTACCATAAATATTCCAAGTCAAAATTTTTTTTTGGATTAGAAGATATGACATTCTGAAGCTCAAATGGTCGATTTAAAGAAAAATAAATTAATGGACTTTATAAAAATCATGAAAAATCACTTAAATACTCTAAAATTTTAAAAATCATAACTAATTATATAAAATTCATAAAAATACAAATAAATACTCATTTTAAAGGCATTTCTGAGGAGAAGTTAATAAAATTAATCATAATTATTTTGAATAGTAATTAGGGCCCAATTTGATTTTAATTGAAAACTTGATTAACTTAATTACTCTCTAATTATCGAAGTAATTAATCCCAAACTTTATAAGGTTAATTAATGGGATGACCCTTACCTCCCATAATTTTTTTGATATTTTTTTGCTTGGTTAATTAGGGAAATTACTTATCTTAGCCCTAATAACTTTCTTAATTAATTAGGTGATTAATTAACATTCTAAATAGCAAGGAAACCATTAATTAATCTTGCTAATCATTGTGGAATAGTGAATGGGCATGGAGAATGAGATTGGGACATCTTTCTCATTCTTTTCCTTAAGTTCATTTTACTTGACTTGAAACTAATTAATTTGAGACTAATTAATGGTTTAATTCCTTAATTAAAATGGCCTAATTAATCAAATTAAAATTATAATAATTTCAAATCTCATCTAATTAAATTTCTTGGGTATATCTTTAGGTGTTTAATAACCTAAAGTTATTTAAGGAAATTATGGATAACCTACATGTGTGGAGAGGCCATAAAATTACATAATTAAGTTCTTTAACCTAATTAATTATTAATTATGTGCTAATTGCATTAGGCCCTTCCATTTCTTAGGATCATTGTAAGTTATTTTCCATGCATATCATGTTGGCTCATAATTATTTAATTAATTACTTTAAGGTAACATAAGCAAGGGGTAATTAATGGACTTAACTCATATTGCAACCTAATTAATCTATAAAATCAACTTTGAACCAAATTAATTAACCAATATGGAAATGGGTTAGGTGTAGATTGAATTTCCTCTTATTTATAAATCAAATTAAACATCCAAAAATAACTTAATAAGAAGCTTTAGTTTATTTTAAATAAGCTTATTCAATGTGATTATCCTTAGAAATTAGTTGGATTGAATGAAATTATATGCTTGTGTTTCTTTATTTTTTCCTAATCATATTGAGATGTTGTATGCCACTTGTAATCATGCATTCATTTCTTTCAAAAAATTAATTAAAATAAATGGTTTCTTTTATGTCAAATGTGCATGTGTTGACTTAATTTTAAATATGTGTGGGTATTATCATTATAAATCTCAAATATATTTTCAAAAGCTTATTAATGAATAATAATACATGTTGTCACATTAGTTATACATACATAGAGGTGCATGTAAATATAAGCTTAGTGTATCAAGTGAAGTTCCTTTCTTTCATTCACATGTTGATTTGCATAAGTACGAATGTTATAGGGTATATTAGTCTGGACATTCTGGGGACACACGGCTTTAAGTAGCCCCAAGGAGGTCCCTACCTCACTCCCTTAATGCAAAATAATGGCGACATACTCATTTGAGTTCATTCTTATGCATTTGACATTCACACAAATAAATTAATTAAATTAAATACCAATTTTGCATGATTTCCATTCTTATAGTTGTTTGTACACTCATATGTGTTTAAGAATAGCGAGTATATCTAGTCTAGATATTTCGAGGATGCATGACTTTAAGTAGCCCCAAAGAGATTCTTACCTCACTCCCATGGTGCAAAAATAATGGTGAAGTACTTGCTTAGAACTTTCATATATTTGAATGTGTATTTAGCTAATGAATGAGAATCCTCTTTTTTAATAAAAAAAATCATTCATGGATCCTGCATTTAAGTGTGCCAAAAACATATTGTATGCATAGATATGTTTAGGACTTAATCATATGCATGCTACATATGATGGAAAGAAAAGAATAAATATGTGTTGTGTGATTATAATTAACTTAAATTAATCTTAAGATGGCTCTCTTATTGAAAGGTTATTTAAATTGAACCTAAACCTAGGACTAATTAAAATATGTAATGAGCCATTCATTAAAAGAATTAATTAATTAATTTGCTTTAGGTGTGGCTTAAGGTAGGGATAAATGAGGGTGATCCTCTCTTTTTTTTCTCTTTATATCACTTAGTTGGTAAGTGTAAACCAAGCGAAACAAAAGAAAATATTAAGTAAAACTTACAAATCCATTAAGCCACTTGAAGTGAAATCATCCTTTATAATTAAATCATTTCTCACTTAGAAAATTATAACAAAGCCTAGTTAAGGCATACCACCTAAGTCTTAATACACACACATTAGATTAAGTCACCACTTTTAGCCTTATGTTAAGGCAGTGCAAGATTTGATGTATATTTTGTTTTATGATGTGTTGTTGTAACTGAATGTTAGGGTGTATGCCTCGTAGACTGACTGTTAGGTTATAATTAGCCTAATTATATTTTATGCAGGAGATTGTGCTTAAGGAGTGCTTAAAATAAATATAAATACTCTCTTTTGCAGGTTGCTTAACTCCTAAGCATAATCTAAATTAGGATAGGTGGACTTGGTTGCCCATGTGTAGGGTGCTAAGTCCAAATCATATATATAACTGCTTAGATTGTATGGTGTGTTTAGCTAACACTTATTTTGCAGGTGTAGTTAGATTTACTCTTTCCATTTAAATGTACTTTTATAATTAGAAATTAGGATTAGTGCTATGGGGGAATTAGGATGAGCATTTGCTAGAAGACTATGTCTTATGTGCCATGTGATGCCTTGAAATGAGCCAAATCAAAGAAGTAAAGAGGAGGAAAGAAGACATAAAATTTGAAGAAGATGAAGACCCCCATAGCATGTGTTCATCCTTAATTATAATTATTTTTTTGTAATTTCAGTTGTATAAGGGTAGAGCTCCCCATTTTTTTCAAATTGCGACGATTTTGATCTATTATTCTTTTACATTGAGTTTATATAATATTTGATGTTATGTTTAGCTTGTGCATTAGAAATGACATGCATTTTCATAGTTTATTTATGATTAGTGATTTAATGTGTGGCCTGGATCAAATTCGGATCTTAGAAAAAAAAATAAATCTTTTACCTAACTACAACTCATAATTAAATTTCTAAATAACTCATAACCTCACATAAAGCCTAGGCATTAAATCAAGATAATTAAAAGATTTAGCAACCCCTTAGCTGTAAGGTTGTATGTCTATTATCATGCATGCATCTTCTACCACTCTTGCAAATATGAGGGCCTTCATTCTTGCACACATGAGAACCGCTTGACTTATGAGAGCAACTCCTACTGACGGAGTTTCACCCTCTTCTCTCTTGATTTGGCTCATAACTCATTTCAACATGCATTTAGGCATACAAAAATCCTATAATTTTTGCCAAAATGAAGAGTCCAAAATCAAATAAAAATTAAAAAGATTTATATTAGCTTAATTCATTATTCATACCACTCATGCTCTAGTCTCTTAGGGAGTAGGTTTAAAGACCTTAGTCTTCTTTCTAAATAACAACAACCTAACTACCTTGCAAAAATATATGACTTGATCACATGGTTTTAAAGTGTAGGAGGAGTTAGCTAGCTGCCACTCTAGGCGATTATAAGTCCAGCAATCGGATGGCTTTCCCTCTCTTGTGGAGGTAAACCATATTCCCATCTTCGCTTAGATTTAGGATGTGCTTTAACCCTCACTAAAGCTCCCTAGATTTAGGATTTGAGGTTGCTATTTTGTTTGGGATACAAGCATAAATCCTCACCTCTTAGGAATTTTCATAACCTTATGTTGTGAGATTATAAGTCCTAGATTTTTAACAAAATTCTAATTCAAACATGTAATTCTCCTCATCTTCAAATATATAAAGCCCAACCATAAGATAGATTTAAGTGCTCACTAAGTTTTCTAGTATCATGAGCACTCCCTACTTATCTCCCTTTTGGCTTCAATAATAACTCTCTCCTTTTGATCTATCCCAATTGATCTTCCAAACTTAGCCAATTTATTGATAGTCCTATCTTTGAAATCTTTGGAGACAATAATTGCCTACTTTAATCGAGAGTATTCTTAAGGAACTCACCTTCCTTAGAATGTAATTAACTATTGGGGTTTGCCCCCATAGGAAACTTTAGAACCTGATTTAAATAAATCCTGCTTTATTCATCCATGTAAAGTAGGGGAAAAATCTTTGGTATATTCAAAGACCCATCATGCCTTAGGAGTCCTTATTAGGTGATTAGGTCTATTATATGGTGGTGATTTCTATCTTTCGAGATAGTGCACCATTACTTCATGTTGTACACGATCACCTCAATAAGTACACCCTCAGATCTGTGTGTTGTCCCCCATACACATAATAAAAATAAACACCATGCCACTAATTAATCCTAAAATAATCATCAGACTCAATTCAACCTAATTCAACCCATAACCAACTCAATTGACCTATTAGGTTCACTTGACCCAAAGTGACCTAAATGACTCATTTGAACCAAACTCCAATAAAACCCAAATTGGATTGAACCAACCCATTCAAAACCTCCTACGATGATTATTGACCATCTTGATTGTCCTATTACAATCAATTGAGTTAAACCAAGCTAATGAGTTCACTTGACCCAAGTCGACCCAATTAGCCAATATGAACCTAATCAAACTAAACTTCATTCCAAACTCAATTAATTAAAAGAAATGATTCCAACCAACTCTAAATTAATCTTTGAACATGAATTGACTATCAATTGAGCCAAATCAAGTCCAATTGGCCCTTTGACCCAAGTTGACCTAGTTTGACCTAAAAAGCCAAATTGGACCAAATCAAATCCTACATTTAATTGATTGAAACCAATGGCTCAAATCCATTTCAAATTGATTATTGAATATGATCAAATTGTTGGTTGAACCCAATTTGACCAAGTCAACAAATTGACATATTTAGCCCAAATTGACCTAAAGTGTTAAATTGGTCTAAATCATTCATAAATCCAAATTAATTAAAATTAACACCTATAATCATCTTCAAATGACCAATTGAACCTAAACCAATATCTAACCCAAGCCAATTTGGTGAATTTGACCAAATTGGTCAACTTAGCCCATTTGACCCATATGAACTCATATGAGTCAAATCCTAACCTAATCCAAATTAAATCAAACCAATTGGTCCTAAACATCCCAAATAGTCATTTGAACTTGCCTCAACCCATGGCTTGACCCAGTTTGACCAATTGGCTAAATTAACCTAACCTAGCCCAATTTGACCTTCATGGGCCAAATTGAGTTAAACCTAACCAAACTAACTTTATGCCCATTCAAACTTGGCATGACCCATCATTGGGTCATCATGGGTCAGCCCAAATCCAACCCAACCTAAACCAAACCTGAATTGACCCAATACCCATTGGGTAAAGCACTCTAAATGGGACAAAACCCACTTTTGGGTGGTCTTACCTACCCTTTTGCATTTGGCCTCCCTTAGCTCAAATTGGACCCTTGGACCACTAGTTGACTTGATCCAAAGCTAGTTGGGTTAGCCATGGTCAAGGGAGATAACCTAACTCATCTTCTCCATTGGCTAACTTAGGGATGTAATGACACTCCACCTCAGCCATGGCAACCCACCTTCCCTCACTCACTCCACCACCTCGGCCACCTCTCCGTCCCGGCCTCTGCATTGGGCGTCAGATGGTAGAAATCATCCAATCCATTAGATTTGAGGGGGAGGAGAGGATACTCTCCCATCTCATCCCAACTCTCAACTAAGCATTTTTAGAGCAATAGTGAGTCAAGACGAGCTTCCCAAGCACTTCCCTGAGTTCCCTTGGCCTCCCCATCATCAACGATGTTGAGCTCGAGCCAAACTGAAGCCTATTTCCATCTGAGCTCACTTAACCTCCATCATTTCCTAATTAACTTGACTTACACCTTCCCGTAGCTCTAGCAATAAAGAATAAATCAATTTTCGATCGATTCTAGCATTGGAGATCGTCCCTAGACCAACTTCTATGAGGATTTCGATGACACTTGGTCCACATAGATATTGACAAGGAGGCAAGGTGCAAGCTTCTCAGTAGGGATTCATTTCTTCAAGATGAAGTTACCTCAATCGATAGTCCACTGATCTTGAGCTCCGATGAGGTAAACTCTAGCAAATCGTAGGAAATCCCATAGGAGTTGGTCTTTTGTAAAATTTTTTGATTTTGTGTGAATCCAACCATAGAATCCCTTTAGATCTCCCTTTTGAACATTTTAGAGTCGATCCTGATGCCTCACGAGCTACGATAAGCTCAGATTAAGCAGAGAAAGGTATACGTTGTCCGTCTTCCATCGCTCGGGGGATGAAGGATCATCCGTCATCCATTCTTCATGATTGGGATGAATGGTCGTGATTTAATCTGCTAGATAAATTGATTTTAATTGTATTAAGTCCATGGGATTAATCCCCACCACCCAATCCAAGGTCAGACTACGAGGATGAATTGCCCGACTCTACCTCTGTGTCGGAGCATTTAAGTGGACAATCCCGTAGCGCCACGTGGAAAGCCCTGCCACATCAGCCTCCCGCATGGCACCGATGAGATTAGGGATTAAGTAGGGTTTATAATGTGATTAAATGCTTTAAAACTTCCTAAAATCATAACTAATTGTAAAAAGATTATGAAAAATATAAATAAACCCATTTTGGAAAGGTTAAATAGAGGAGACTTTAATAAAAATGATTCCATTAAGTTTTGAACAATGATTATGACTTCATTAGGGTTTGAATGTTTCTTTAATTAGCTTAATTAAACCCTAATTACTTGGATAATTAATCTCAAACTTGACATGTTGATTTAATGGGATGACCTCTACCTCCCATGATTTTATTGGGATTTATTGGCTATATGATTAGGGGAATTTGAAATTCAAACTTTAATTACCCTCTCAATTAATTTAATGATTATTTAAAATTATAAATAGTAAAAATTGGTTAATTAAGCTTCATTAATCACTGATTAATAGTAAGGTGATGTGGAAGAGTGATAAGGATCTCTTTCCCAATTACTTTTCAAAATTCATTTCATTAAAGAGAGTTAATTAATGTGTGGATTAATTAAGAAATCAATTAAGCAATTAACAATGCAATCAAATCAAACTAAATTAATAATCACTTTAGATAATTAACATTAAAATCATGGGTTCCTCCTTAGGTGTTTGATAACTAACATCTATTTTGCATGTGTAGTTAGATTTACTTTTCCAAAAATGTGATTTGACAATTACAAATTATTTGAGAAGTTTTTGTGGTTTGAGAGCTTGGTGGACAAACCTTGGCAATCCTTGGTGGGAGCGTTAGTTATCATACATATCTTCTTTCCTCACCTCCAATACCCAAGTTCTCTCAATCTCACCAAAATAAAGAACGCCCACCTCTATCAAATTTGGTATTAGACTGAAGCTTGGAAGGAGCAAATTTGGTCAAAAGTTTGCTTCAACAAAGGGAGTAGCTCAAGTGTTGGACTTGTCTTCAAACTTGTGAGTTTTTCTTGGACTTGTGAGGTTAATTAATTTTCTTTTATATGATAGTTTAAATACATATTAGTGGCTTAGAAAGATATATATTGCTTGCAAGTGTATGGTGGTAACATAAAATTCCAATTAGAAAGCTCTATTATATAATTTAGTCATTTTTCAATTTTGTGAACTTGGGCTTGTGAGGTTAATTAATTTTCTTTTATATGATAGTTTAAATACATATTAGTGGCTTAGAAAGATATATATTGCTTGCAAGTGTATGGTGGTAACATAAAATTCCAATTAGTAAGCTCTATTATATAATTTAGTCATTTTCAATTTTGTGAACTTGGGCACCCCCATATACACAAAAAAAAAAAGAGAAAACCTTAGTGAGGTAGTGCTTCACCCTAAAAATAACCTTGCCATTAGTTCAAATCAAAATCTAGTTGCTTGCTTTATTATTTTTGTTATTATTTATGGTTAATTTTAGAAGTTTCTCTGATTAACTTATGATAACTTGCTTTCTTAAAAAAAGGCTTGATAAATTTAAGAATTTTTTCATTGCATTTAAAAAAATTGCATGAATAATAATATAAGTGTGTTAAACTTGGTGATTTTGGAAGCTAAATAGAACTTTATCAAAAAGACATAAATTGTCTAAGGAGAGATTAAGATTTAAGTTCTTTACCTGAAGAAAAATTTTACTTTGATTGCACAATTATATTATAATTTAAAAAAAAAATTCTTTTAAAAAATAAGATTAATGATCTATCTCAGAAAATTAAAAAAAAAATATGATTATATTAGAAAAAATAAATTTCTCATTTATTCAAAAATGACTCTTTGTTTTCAATGGATTTATAAAATTTTTTTGGAATAGATAAAGAAGAAATTTATTCAAATACTTTAGAAAAAAAAGATTAGAAGACAAACCACATTGGATAGAAATGAAAAGAAATTTAAAAAACAAAGACTCAAGGAATCATGATAAAAGACATAGAATTATGAACTTTGAAGAAGAAATCATCATATGGGAATACTTGAATACTTTTTTTTGATCTAGTTTCTAGGGGTTGATATTGATTGACAATTAGCTAATAAATTTATTATTGGACTTAGGGTGACATTAGAAAGTTGAATTATTTGACTCATAATCTTTGAAGCATTTCATTTTTACTTTATTGGTTGAACAACAAAAAAAACTACTTCCATTTCTAAAATTAAAAGTCAAGTGCCTTCCATTTCATCCCATAGATCTATTATTAGACCCACCATCAATAGCGACTTTGCCTAAACTTTAAAGAGCTCTAAGAGCAAAAAGTAATATATTTTAAATGTCATAAAAAGGGTCATATGCAAAATCAATGTAAAGCTCAAATCTTATTTTTTTAGAGAAGTTGAACAATAGATGATAATCTAGAAAGTTTAAAAGATGACACCCATTATCGATAAAGAATTAGAATTAATTGATGGCCCTCAGGTTAATGTGATGAGATGTCTTATTGCAATTAAAATTATGATAGTATATTAGAGGAGAAAGAACATTTATGTTTTATGTAATGAAAAGAGATGTAGGTTAGTTATAGATGGAGGAAGTGCTATAAATGTCATTTCAACACACACCTTAACTCGAGCCAACTTAAAATCTGAACCTCACCTTGAACTATTTCATGTTAATTGGGTAAATCATACATCTCTTCCCATGACCAATTAATGTTTAGTCCAATTAAAATAAGAAGCTATGAGGAACAAATTTGTTGTGATGTTCTCCCTATAGACATTACTCATATTCTCTTGGACGACCTTGGCTGTATGATTTGAATGTTATTCACCATGGTAAGGAAAATGCTTATGTTATTAAACATAATAATAAGACTATTAAACTCCTACCAATAAAGCCAATAGGAAAATCACCCACCATAGCACCACACAAAATAACTTATAACTTGCAACCTAAGCCTTTATTGAAGAAAAATGCAAAACTTCAATTAATTATCATAGAAAATTCTACTATTAGGGTTAATACTACCATTTCTAATTCTTACTTTAAAACACCTATTCTTTCTTCTTTGACACTAAAGATAGAAACAATAGGTTTTGGAACCTTACAAAAAGAATTTTCTAATTCATTTCTCCTTCACTTATTACATGTAAAAGAAGTCATACCAGACTCTAATGAGACTCACATGCCTACTGTGGTCTCTTATCTTAGTTTTGATTTTAAAGATATTTCACCCAATGAACTTCGTGATGAGATATTTCATCTAAGATATATTTAATATGCTATTGAGTTCTTACCTAGTTCTCAACTTTCTAATCTACCACATTATAGGATGAACCTTATTGAGCATGTTGAGAAAAAAAAATAAGTTGAGGAATTATTAAAAAAGGGTTTTATTCCAGAGAGTCTTAGCCTTTGTGTAGACCTAGCTTTATTAACTCCAAAGAAAGATGGAACAAGGAAAATATGTCTTGATAGTTGGGTAATAAATAAAATTACTATCAAGTATAGGTTTCCTATTCCCCGATTAGATGATATGCTAGATTTAATCTCAAGTCAATTTTTTTTTTTAAAGATTGATCTAAAAAGTGGATATCATCAAATTTAAGGATTAGAGATGAGTGATATTTATGGCAAATGCCAGAAAATGCTCTATTATGAGAAAATTTTGTAGTAAATTTTGGTGGTATTTTTTGATAATTTTGATTTTGTTGATACAAAAATACATTACAACACTTAAAACTTGAAATTATTTAAAATTTAAAAGTGCTATCTTTGGCTAACCAAACCTTAAACCAAACTTTGGGATGAAAACCAAAGCCATTATGCCAGAATTTAGGTTTTCATTTTTCTAAAATTTAGATAAATATTGTTTCTTAATTAAAATAGATAAATTTTTAAGTCAATCATCCTTAGAAAATTTAAATGACCAAACAATGATATTCTACTTATGAAGTGATTTTTTATGAAATTCAATCAAGGCATTAGCACTATCACTTACATGAGAATTTATACTTAATTATGATCATCATGCCTTAAAATTCATTAATACTCAATGAAAATTAAGTCATAGGCATGCAAAATGAATTGAATTTTTACAAGACTACTCTTTTGTTCTAAAGCATAAGCCTTGAATTGAGAATAAATCTGCTGATGCTTTATCCAGGGTAAACTTATTGATTTCCTCTTTAGAATTGAGATTCCTAGGATTTGATAGAATTAAAGATGATTATATTATGTGCCCTAACTTTCACCTAATTTATCTTGAACACCTAGATAAATCAATAATTTTATAAGAAAAATTCTTGACAAGAAATGGATATTTATATAAAAGAAAATAACTATGCATTCCTTGATCTTCTCTTAGAGAAATCTTTATCACCGAGCTACATGCTGGAGGTGTAGCTGGTCATTTTGGAAAGGATAAAACCACATGTTTATTAGAAAATAGATTTTATTGGCCTTCATTAAAATAAGATGTTCAAAAATTAGTGGCTCAATGTTTAATTTGTAAACATGCTAAAACTATCAAACAAAGGTCTAGACAATACACTATATTACTTGTTCCTTATAGGCCTTGGGAAGACCTATCAATGTATTTTAATCTAAGATTACTAGGAAAGCTCAAGGGCATGATAGCATTTTTATTGTTGTGGATAGGTTCTCAAAAATGGCTCATTGTTTACCTTGTTCAAAAACAAATGATGCTTCTCAAATAGCCAAATTATTTTTTAAGAAAATAGTGCGACTCCATGGTCTTCATTCATCCATTATTTTTAACAGAGATGTTAAGTTTGTCTCATATTTTTAGAAAATATTATGGAAATTATTAAGTGACAAATTAAAATTTTCTTCTATCTTTCACCCATAACCTAATGAACAAACTAAAGTGGTCAATCATAGTTTAGGAAATTCGCTTAGATGCTTGGTAGGTAAAAGTTTAGAAATTAGGATTTACATTTATCAATCTCAGAATTTGCCTATAATAGTACTATTTCTAAAACTTCAAAAAATCATCATTTGAGATAGTCTATGGTCAAAACCCATGACGACCAATAGATGTAGCAAACTTACCATCTCATATATTTTTTGATACAACATTCTCATTTGTTAAAAATTTTCATAGCCTCCATAAAGATATAAGAAAGCAAATTACTATATGTAATAAAAAATATGCTTCTAAGGAAAATTGTAATCTTTCAATGAAAGAATATAAAGAAGGTGATTATGTATTGATTTGCATACGGCCTGAGCATTATCAAACCACTAAATATAAGAAATTACATGCACGAGGTTGTGGTATATTTAAATTCATAAGAAAACTAGAACTAGTGCTTATCACCTTGATTTGTGTGTTGATATGCTCATTCATCCAGTTATTAATATTGAAGATATTCTATCATATGAAGGAATTAGCAAACCTTCACTTGTTCAGCCTAACTCTTTCACAGGAGATATAACACCGTACTTACAGAAGCCCTATTTCCTTGAAGTTCATTATATTATCACCGAGGAAGAACCCATTAATCCAACTTCTAAACATTATTTTTTAGTTCGTTGGAAGAATAAGACACCGGTTGAAGACACATGATTGACCTGTACTGATTTGGAGTCTCTAGCCCCAAAATTAGTAGAAGACTTCTTAAATTTCAACTCTATGAAGTAGAGTTTAATTGAGCCCATGAGAGTTGATGTAGAAAATCATGTGGATCAGAAATTTGAGCTTAAGGTTCATTTATAAGATCCCAAGCTAAAGCCCAAGAAAATTCAAGAAAGAATAGGGCTTAGCCCATTAGCCTGCTAAGGCCCATTTTATGATTTCATCTTTTTTTATTTATGTAATTTTTAATTTTCTTCTAGAAACTTGAGGTTTGAAAGTTTGATTTTAAAAATTCAAAGCATGACATGTGAGGTGATTGAATCCACATAAAATAATATCATGTGAAATGGGTGGACGGCAAAAAATAATAAGATAACTTAATGCTTAACATTAATGTGGCCACCTACCTTTCTCTCCATGTTCTGAATTTTTTTCTTTTAAAAGATGTTTGTAATGGCTATAAATTGCCTCCCTTGTTGGAATAAAAGGAGATCTTTTGGCAATTATAAATTATTTGAGTTGTTCTTGTGGTTTGAGAGTTTAGTGGCCAAACCTTAGCAATCCTTGGTGAGCATTAGTTATCCAACATATCTTCTTTCCTCACCTCCAATACCCAAGTTCTCTCAATCTCACCAAAAGAAAGAGCGCCCACCTCCATCATTAAGTCATATACTCATGCTAGTCATGATCTAGTCACTTAGGGAGTAAGTTAAGGACTTTAGTCTCTTTCCAATTAAATAATAGCTTAAATTTTCTTGCAAATACATAAGATCGGCCTACATGGGTTTGAAGCATAGGCGGCCACTCCAAATAGTTGTAAGTCTAGAAGATTCGGACGGGTTTTTCTATCTTGTGGAGATAAACCCTTATGTCCCTTTTCCACTTAGATTTTGGTTAGGCTCTTAGATTGTGATAAAGCTTGCTAGATTTAGGATGTGAGGTTGTTTATTTTCTTCGAGCTATGAGCATAACTTCTCACCTCTCAAGCATTTTCATAATCTTGTGTTGATGGATTATAAGACCTAGCATTCTAATAAAATTCCAACTCAAATTAAAATAAACTCTCTCATTCAAACATATAAAGCCTCACCATAAGATAGGTTGGAGTGCTCACTAGGCTTCCTAGTATCATGAGTGCTCCCTACTTGTCTTCCTTTGAAACCCAAAATAAGTATTCTAATTGAACAATCCCATTTGATTTTCCAAAAATACCCAATTTATTGACAGTCTTAGCTTTGAAATCTTTAGAAATAATTGATTGACTACTTTAATAGAGAGTTTTCTTAGAAAATCCCATTTCCTAGGATGTAATTAACTATGGAGGCTTGCCTCCATAGGGAACTAAAGAACTCGGCATAAAAAAAAACCTCCTTTACTTTTTCATGTGAAGTAGGGGAAAGATCTCTGGTATATTCGAAGACCCATCATGTCTTAGAAGTCTTTATTAGGTGATTAGGCCCATTGTAGGGTGATGCCTCTATCTTTAGAGATAGTAAATCATACTTTAATGTCGTACCCCCTAAGATCTGCATGATGTCCATGACGACCTCCAAATTAAATCACCACAGCTTTAGAAGTATGATTATCTAAAATTTAGGATATTTAAGTTAAACATTAGAGAATATCGAAGAATTATATCAATTAAAGTCAATGATTATAAAATTATGTCAAGAGTAAGCTAGGAAAAGATTAAAGCTAGGCAATGTTTCTCAATAGGTGGGTATTTTGCTTCCGTAGGGATCAGACGATGACTGAGGTAGTAGAGAGCGCTCTCCTTCCCTTCGTCATTGGCTTGGGATAACAAAGCGCCAAGGGAGTCTAATGCAACAGTGTAGAGGATCAATAACTTGGCCGGGATAGGGGCTGTTAGAACTGATGGCTTTACTAAATATTGTTTGATGTCTTTAAAAGCATGCTGACACTTGTCATCCCACTTGAACTTAGCATCTTTTTTGACAAGTTCTGAAAATGGCTTGCATCTCCCTGATAGATTGGAGATAAAGCATCTTAGATATGCCAACCACCCTTAGAATGATCTAAGTTGAGTTAGACTTTTAGTGGGTGGCATTTCTAAGATAGCTTTAATTTTTTATGGGTCTATCTCTATTCCCTAGTGTCAGACAACAAACCCAAGGAACTTCCCTGAAGCTACTCTAAATGCACACTTCAGGGGGTTCATTTTGATGTTAAATAATCTTAAAATTCGAAAACTACTCTCAAGTCAAAGAGGTGGTCTTCCTTTTCTCTGCTTTTGACTACTAGATCATCAGCATAACATTCAACTTGATGATGAATTAGTTCATTGAAGATTTGAGTCATGGCCCGTTGGTATGTAGCACAAGCATTTTTAAGGCTGAAAAGCATGACCCTATAATAATAGATTCCGATCGGGGTTCAAAAAGTAGTGTTTCTTTCATCCTCGGGGGCCATCTTGATTTGGTTATAGTCAGATGTCCCATCCATGAAGGAGAATACTGCATGAGATGAGGCGATGCCCACCATTAACTCTAGCATTGGAAGTGGAAATTCATCCTTAGGACATGCCTTATTTAAGTCCCTGAAATTGACGCATATGTGAATTTGACCATTCTTTTTCTTAATTGGCTCAACACTGGCTAACCAAGTAGGGTATTTTTCTTCCCTGATGAAATCAGCATCGATCAGTTTCATGACTTTAGAAAAGGCCTGTTGTTTGATTTCTAATAGCATGCGTCTACGAGCTTGCTTGATAGGGTTAGCATTAAGGTCCATTGCTAGTTTGTGGACTACTACGTTAAGAGATAATCCGGGCATCTCTTCATAACTCTATGCAAAATAGTCCTTAAACTCAGTCAACAACCTAACTAACTCATTGATTTCTTCTTCATTCAGCAGGGAACTAATGTATGTAAGGCATGGAACTTCTTCTGTCTCGAGGTTGATTTCTTTGAGTTTGTCGATAGTTGAATGAAATTTCTCTTCAAATTCTGGAGCTACACCTTTGATTTGGAGATCATCTAAGATTTCTAAACACACTTCCTCATAAGAGTTAGTGTAGTTTGAGAAGATCCTATCAGACTCTAGATGATTGGTGACAACTAAGTAATCATCATCATTGATTGGACCCACTGTACCGAATACTTGTCCTGGTCTTGATTGTGCATCTCTGCTTTTATTGTTCCATAGCTTCTCGAAATACTCTGACCTGTGCCTGTACCATGATAAGGAATTAAACCTTTCTTTGCAAGATTATGAACACAAGGCGAGTACCAATCAAAAGGTAATTCCAAATCTTTATATGAATTATCCTTAAGTTGTACATCTGCTTTTGGACTTTAGGATGATGATCCCAATAGGAATCTCTTTAGCTTGACATTCATGGAAGGTCTAGGGGTTTCCTTAACTACTAAACCTTCAACTTTTTAAGAAGAAAGTGAGGTTAGAGCTAAAGTTCCCAACTACTGCTTAATAATTTTACATAAACCTGATTCAAATACATTTGTGCTTTGCTTGGAGGACTGGTCTTCATGACTATCTGGCTTGAGTGTCACCTCCAATGAAACTCGCTGAAAGGGGTTGGCTGGTATGCTAATCACATGAGACTCATCCTCCGAGCTAGATTCAAGTCTATGTGAATAACAGGAGTACTCCTATGAATTGAAACATAGCCCTATTGGATGGCGACCAATCAGGGGATCTTCCACCTCTAGAAATGCCTGTCTACCTGCCTCACTGCGGTGGAGGTGGTCATCTATCCATATACGTATGGTGGAAAAACTATGGGTGGAATGCGACACGCGACTCTACTTCTTCATTGATGTCTTTTTCAGACTCACTTATATTTTCCTTTTTCTTTTCTTTTTCTTTTTCTTTTTAATTTTCTTCTTTTTCTTTTTTCTTTTGCATTTGAATTTTGACCAAGTTCATGAGAAAATGTATTTTGAGAAAGATAGTAGGTCACATCTTCATATATTTTGACCTATCAAATTGAAAATGGCTTCTCATCTTCTTTGACACAGTATTTGATTCCATCTTTTCAAAACTTGATGCATTGATGGAGGGAGGATGGAATCATCTTGTTTTGGTGTATCCAAGGCCTACTGAGCAAAGCTGTGAATGATGTATTCAAATCAATTATATAGAACTTGGCTTCAGTCTTCCAGTTGCCTATTTCCAAAGGTAACACTATAGAGCCTAATGCCCTCTCACCCTGTTCATTGAATCCTCTCAACATCATCCGATCTCCTCGGAGTGCATAGATGTTAATATTGAAATAGGCAAGGGTCTTTAGACTCATAATATTCACCGGTGCACCTGGATCAACTAAAACCCTAGAAAGTGTGAATCTACCCAAATCCTCTATGATGTAGAGGGGACAATCGTGCTCCATGTCCCCAGAAGGAGGTCTTCATTGGTGAATGTGACTCCTTGGGCTTCTCTTGAATAATGTGCATCATCTTCAACAGTGGTTAGCTGAGCTGAGCATATCTCTAGATCAAGAAGAGCCATGATTAGTGATTCCCTCATCTCTTTGGATAAGATAAGAGCATCATATATGCTTAACTTAGCTGTCAACTTTCTTAGGTGAGCGAGGATATTATAATCCACTTTGCGTTGATCCTCTATAAGCATATTCATGGGTAGAGAATTTTGTGGAGGGTCTTTGGTACCAATGACTTATTTTTTCTTATCTTGAGGTGCTGCCCTAGGAGGTAGAACCTTGCCACTATGGAGGTTAACTTCGGTGATCTCTTGTGGTAGTTTAGTAGAAGATTCTACCTGTTCATCAGGCTCATCTACAACTTCTCCTATAAGACCCTCAAAATCAGATGATTTCTAATATATCTCAAGAGGTGAACTCGTACTATTCAGAGAAGTGAAGTCCATCTTTAAATTTGAAAGAGGAAGATCAAAGTTGTTATAATTATTTAGACTTGAAAAGTTTTCTATAAGTGTAGAATCAGATAACCCATCAGAAGTAACACAGATGTAATTCAAACTAGCTTTATTTCTCAATTTTTTAGATTTAGAAGGAGCTACATAGTAGAAATGTAGTAACGTAAGTGGGGTGAGGGATTTGATGCCTTCATTCATCGATACAAGATGTCTACTAGAAGAAGAGCTAGCTAAAGTATAAGTGTCGGCTGAAGTAGTAGTTGTAATGGTGGAATGGAGGTTGGGCTCGATCGGTGGTTGCGCAACTTGGCTATCCCAAGCACGTATGGGCTGCTGCTGCTACTACTGCTGAGCTCTCACTTTCCTCAAGTTATCTTTGGCAACTTGCAAACCTTCCTTGATGTTGGAGGTTTGAGCTGCCTCAAGCACCTGCAAGGAAAATTTCTTGATTTTTGATATAATCATTTTAGAGGTTCGGGATAGGGAGATATCCCAACCTTCTTTTATTTTGAGAGGATCATAGGTATCCCCAAGGATTACCCTAACAAAATTGGATGGTTGTTCTACTTGGTATTCCTTTAGGATAACTATAGCACCTTACTTATAGCTATGCTCAAGCCAGTCCTTAAATGTAAAGCAATCCTCCAAAACATGGCCTAATATGTGATGGTAGGAGACAAAAGTTAGGATCATTGCTCTTGCCCACTTCTTTCAGCTTTCTAGGCTCAGGTAGCTAAAAATCAGGTTTTTTTAAGATTTTCCTGACTACCTCCCTCTTAAATGAATAAGGTTTATTTAGTTTATCCAAAAGAGCAGGTGAATGGTAGCTACTTGGGGGAGGATATGTACCGCTACTGTGAGTATGGCTGAGGAGGCAGTGGCAAAGGTCATGGAGGCTGTTGTGATGACTGATAGGATGGCCTGGGCGGTGGTAGAGGAGGTAGAAGTGATGACTATGGAGCTCGAGGTCTCTCATCGCTCTTTGGCGTATTCTTCCAATCTTTCTTAGCTTCTTTTCATAGATTTTTTGTGGCTTTGGCTTTGATGATTGATCCTAAAATGGCAACTATTTGGCCTCTCCTTATAGACTAGCTACCATATTGATTAGCTTCTCAAATATCTTGATGGTAAAACCTTTGAGCATGAAGGCATCCAGGCCATAAATATTCTTTAATAGAATTTCAATGGCTTACTGTTCAGACTACTGTGGTTCACGTTTCATACTCAAATGGTACCATATGAGAATATGGTCAATGAGGGACTCACCAGGGTGTTGTTGTGCTACAACAAGATCGCTCACAGTTACCTTTTGTTGAGCTCCAAAAAACCTTTTAATAAAGAGTTGCTCCAACTCAGCAAAGGTCTTCACTGAACTATTGGAGAGTTCAACATACCAATCAAAGGCTATGCCTACTAAACTACTAACAAAATGATAGAATAGTAATGCATCACCAACATTAGATTGCCACAAGTGCAGCTATGTCTTTGGTGTTCTGCCATCAAAACTCTTGAAAGAAGGAGACACAAAACCCTTAGGATACTGGGTAGTATCAAATTCCTCTAGGTAGGGTTTACCCTTTGGAACCGATGATCCTCCACAGGCTTATGTCAGAGCTTCTCTCACTTACTGCTCAACCATGAGTTTAATATCCTTTTCTTGTATGGAGGTACTATCCACTACCTTCCTATACAAGCTAGTGCTAACCCTGCTCTACCGGTAGTGAACTTTTGGCTTGATCCAAAACATGTAAGAACTCAGGCTAATCGGTCCCTACAATAGTAGGATGTGTTATTGGGGCTTGATTCTGAAGTGCTAAAACTACTGCTATCAAATCTTCAAGCCTCCTTCCTATCTTGTCAATTAGTTCATCCTTCTATTTGAGTTGCTAAAGGAGGTGCTGAGTCAAATAGGCTGTATCATCCTGTTCGACCATAACACCTTCCAAACTATACTGATCCTGAAGGAGGGAACCTCTAGTGTCAACCATATGCACCTCTGCTGAATCTTCCAACAAATAATCTTCATTTGGATCAAAGCTAATCTTTTCTTCTATAGGTTAGACTAGTCATACCTTGGGATCTCTTTCTTCTCAATGAGATACTGTGCTACAATATCATCTAGGGAGAGGTCTAACTGCACATGCACAAATGATCGCAGCTGTCCGGTGGTAGGATCATGTTCATGAAGAGAAATACATTTGACCTCCCCTGCAACTGGAGAGCTAATCTTGTGAGGACTATGCTCACTGGAGGATACATGCTCATGGCTATCATCCGATGTCGGTAGAGTGTTGTTCCTAGGAAGATCTATCACCATGGGGACAATAGTACTATCTCCTTCTCCCTCTACTACTGCTATCTCCATGATCTTCTATGGTGGTGGTGGTGAAGGCATGACTATGATTCTTCAAGGTTGTGACTCCCTCTTCACTGCAACTAAAGTAGGAGGTCGACCAGGAGAGCTCAACCTCATGTCAGTCAGCGATGTAGATGAAATGGGGTCTCTTGGCCGTAGCCGGATCACCAGTGAAGCTTTCTTTCCCAAGATGTTGCCTTCATGGATTTAGATGGAACTGTGGAAAATGGAACTTGCACTAGAGATGGTGGTCATGGAGTACATTAGTGTGGTGGAGGCTAAATTTGTGTTTGCTAAATAAAGAATCCAAATGTATTTGATTTTTGAAAAGAGTATCTTTACTTAGCAAATTTGTGTATGCTAAATAAAAGATCCAATTGTGTTTAATTTTTTGTGTTTTGATTTTGAAAAGAGGATATTTACTTAGCAAGTTTGGGTATACTAAATAAAGAATTCAAATGTGTTTGATTTTTGTGATTTTGAAAAGAGGATCTTTACTTAGCCAATTTGGGTATGCTAAATAAAGAATACAAATGTACTTAATTTTTGTGTTTTGATTTTGAAAAGAGGATCTTTACTTAGCAAATTTGTGTATGCTAGATCCAAATGTGTTTAATTTTTGTGATTTTAAAAGAGGATCTTTACTTAGCAAATTTGGGTATGCTAAATAAATGATTGAAATGTGTTTATTTTTTATGATTTTAAAAAGAGGATCATTACTTAGAAAATTTAGGTATGCTAAATAAAGAATCCAAATGTGTTTGATTTCTGTGATTTTGGTTTTGTGTTACTTCTTTGAAAAGAGGGATTTCTATTTAACAAAGATGGTATGTTAAATGGAATCCAATTTAAATTTTTTTTAGGAAAATGAAACTCTTATTTGACATATTTGGGTATGTCAAATGGACTTCCAATGTATTTTGGTTCTCATGATTTTTTTGCAAAGTAGATTTCCATTTAACAAATTTGGGTATGTAAAATGGAAGTCAATTTTTATTTTTATGTTTCAAAGATGAAAGTTTTTGTGTGTGATTTATTGCTTTTTGAAAAGATGGAAATTCCAACTTAACACATATGGAATGTGTTGAGTGGAGTTTCAAGTGGTGTGATTTCGTTCAAAGATAAAGCCTCCATCCAACACGTTTGGATATATGGAATGAAGAGGCTTATCTTCAAATTTGTAATTTTTGAAAAGGAAGAAACTCCAATTTCAACATATGTAAGATAGATATATTGAGATGGAGTTTCAATGATATGATTTTATATGGAAATGAAATCTTTATTCAATAAATTTAGGTATATTGAATGAGGATGTTCATTTTCAAATATGTGTTTTTTGAAAAGGTGATTTTGATTTTATTTGAAAAATGAAATTTTCATTCAATAAATTTGGATATATTGAATGAGGATATTCATATGTGCTTTTTGAAAATATGATTTCAATTTTATTTGGGAATGAATTCTTCATTTAATAAATTTGGGTATATTGAATGAGGATGTTCATTTGTGCTTTTTTTGAAAAGATGATTTTTGATTTTGTTTAAAAATGAAATCTTCATTCAATAAATTTGAGTATATTGAATAACGATATTCACATGTGTTTTTGAACATATGATTTTGATTTTAATTTGGAAATGATCCTACATGTAACAATCTTGAAGATTATTAAATTAGGTTAAGTTATATATATTTTTTATGAAACTTTTTGTGCAAAACATTTTTATTCTGTGAATTTTGGAAAAGTGCTTTTGAAAAGTGATATTTTTATAAAGGATTTGCATTTCTTTAATTTTGGAATGAACTTTACCTTACCAATATGGGTTTTAACTATTAGGGGACCCAATATGGGTTTTAAGGCCTAAATGGAGTGAGGTCTTAAAACCTAAAGGATGTTGGCTAGCTTTGCTTAAGAATGAAATAAGCTAAGTGCCAATGGAAATGAAGGATAGTCACAGACTCATATGAAATGTAAATCCACTATCGATAGTCAAAGACAATGATCATTTACCAAAGATGGAGAGAGGAACCATCCCCAATGCTGTCGTTAGAAAAATCTGTGGTGCATTATTTCTATTTCTCTAACTTTTGTGAATTTGAAAAATAAAATTATTGTTGTGTTTTATGTTGGGACACCACATAGATCCACAGATGTACTTATTAGGGTGATCAGGTACGACATTGAGGAATGTTGTACTATCTCAAGAGATTGAAGTCATCATCCAATAATAGACCTGATCACCTAATAAGAACTCCTAAGGATAGTGTGTCTTCGAATGTACCATAGATTCTTCACCTACTTTACATGGAAAAGTAAAGTAGGGTTTATTTTTAGTCGGGTTCGTTAAGTTCCCTTTGGAGGCAAACCCCCATAGTTAGTTACATCTTTAAAAATGATATTCCTTAAGAATACTCTCGGTTAAGATAAATGATCGTTGTCTCCAAAGATTTCAAAGATAGGACTATCAACAAATATGTTATTTTGGAAAATGAAGTGGGATTGATCAAAGAAGTGAGTTATTATCGAAACCAAAAGGGGATGAGTAGGGGATGCTCATGATACTAGGAAGCCTAGTGAGAATCCTAAGCTATCCTATAGTTAAGCTTTATATTTTTAAAATTTAGGTGATTTCTATGTTTGAGTTAAATTTTAATTAGAAATTTAGGACTTACAATTCCACAACACGAGATTGTGGAAATACCTAAGGGAAACAACAACCTCGGATCCTAAATCTAGGGAGCTTTGGTGAGGGTTGAAGCACTACCTCAATCTAAGGCAAAATTAGGTATATGGTTTAACCCCACAAGAGAGAATAAACCACCCAACTGTTGGACTTATAATTGCCTAGGGGTGGCCACCAACTAACTCCTCCTATGATTTTTAAATACATGTAGGTAAGTATTATTATTTGCAAGAGAGCTAGGCTTTTGTTTATTTAGAAAGGAGACTAAATCCCTAAACACACTCCCTAAGAGATTAAATCATGTAGGGCATGAATAATGACCTATTCTAATGCAAATTTTGTTAAGTTTTAATTTTTGGACATTTTGATTTGACAAAGGCTATGAGATTTCATATGCTTAATGCATGAGAAGATTGATTATGAGCCAAAATTAGTAAGAAGGAGGTGTGTTTCCACCATGGCTCTCAAAGGTTAAGCCATTTTCTCTAGCAAAGGTGGAAGATCTCCATTAGTAAGAGTGAAGCAAGATGATTTTTATGCATGATGTGAGACATACAACATCCAGTTAAGGGGTTGTTAAATCTTTTATTGTCTTGATTTATGTCATAGGATTTAGGTGAGGTTATGAGTTATTTAATTTAATTTTTAGTTGATTAATTGGATAGAAAATTTATTTTTTCCTAGGAGCCTAATCACATCGAGGCCATTCATCAATCAATGAAGAAACTAGGAAAATTATGCCATTCTAACTTATAAGCTAAACAAACATCAAATAATTTTATAAAGCTAGCGCAAAAGAATAAGAGGCTGAGGTGGTCAGGCTCCACTATACAAATCTAAAAAGAAATGGGTAGCCGAGCTCTACCTTTATACAACCCAGATTATAAATGAATAATTATAATTTAGGAGGAATTTACATTATGAGGGTCTTTATTCTTCATTTCTTCATTTCTTCATTTTTTTTATTACTTTTTGTTTGTCTTGATATGTGGTTTTCTCCAAGGCTTCACATGGTACTTAAGACTTAGTCTTATGACCAATGTTCATCCTAATCCCCCATAACATTCATTCTAAATCTTAATTGCAAAATTTACATCAAAATGGGAAAAGTAAATCTAGCTGAACCTACAAACTAAAGATTAGCTAAACATACCACACATCCCAAGCAATTATATGAATAAGTTGGACTTAGCATCCCACACATGAGTAAATAAGTCCACCTGTCCAAGTTTGGATTATGTTTAGGGGTATAAGCAACATACATAACAAAAGTATTTATATTTTTATTACAACACCCCTTAAGCACAATCCCCTGCAGAAGACATGACTAAACTAAGATCGCCCTACCATCCAGTCTGCATATACACCCTAACATCTAGTCTAAAATATTACATCACAAAATAAAATCAGGCATCAAACCATGCACCACCTAATATAGAGCTAGAAATGGTGACTTAATCTAATGTGTGCAATTAAGACTTGTGTGGCAAGTCTTAGCTAGGCTTTAAGGTTTGAATTTTCTAAGTGTGAAGGATTCAACTTAGAAGGTGGCTTCATTTTAAGTGATTTAGTTAATTTTTCAATTTTATTTGATGATTTGATTTGGTTTGAATAAACCTACATTTAGTTACTAAATATTGTAAAGAGAAGAAAAGAGAAGAGAACTTCTCTTTCATCCCTACCTTAAGTAATTTCTAAGGTAGATTCATTAATGATTTTTCTTTAGTGAATATTTTATTATGTGAATTAACCCTAAGTTTATATTTTCTCTAAATAAACCTATTCAATAAGAAAGGCATCTTAGGATTAGTTAAGGTAAATTACTATCACATAACACACAACTATTTATTTCTTTCCACCATGTATATCATGCATATGAATGATCTTAAGCATACCTATACATGTAATGCAAATTTTAACACACCTTGATGATGAATGCAAAGGGATGTTGTTTAATAAAATTTGGATATTTCCATGGATGCATGTTTTTATTAAGTAGAAAAGAGGGACTCTTTTATCCATTGATTAAATGCACATCCATGTGTATAAAAGATATAAGTGAGTACGATGCCATTATTTTCTACACCAGGGGAGTAAGGTACAAGACATACTTGGGGCTTCTTAAAGCCTCACAACCCCAGGATGTCCAGACTGATATACCACTTTTCTTAAATACATGTGTATGTACAAAAGGAACAAATGGATGAAGAATCATGCAAAAGATTTTTGTTTGATTTGGTTATGCAATTTACATGTGTAAATGTGAAGATCCTTCTTAAGTCATAACATAGAAGTATATAAGAATAGATTTAAGCAAGTGTTATGTTCTTTCAAATGAACTATACACTTTGCAAATCCTATTCAAATCTATATTAAGAGGAGAGAAGAAAATCACATAATACACATTTATGCTATAATCACATGCAAGCTTATAAGTAGTTATAAGTAGCATCAGTTCATTTATAATCTTTAATTTATGGGGTTTGAAAATCCTTTTTGGTTTAATGTTGATAATAGCCACTCATATTCTTAACTTTTAGCCAAAATATGTAATTTGACATAAAAGGAAACATTTTATTTAATTGATTTTTTTAAAAGATATGAATGCATGATTTCAAATGGCAAACAACATTTAGCATGCTTGGAAAGAAATAAAGTGATGTAAGTGTGAAGTTATTTTTTATCTTCATCCATGTTTGAAAATAAATGAAAATAAAAATATACTTGTTGGACACCACATAAATCTGTATATGTTCTTATTAGGGTGATCGAGTATGACATTGAGGAATGATGTACTATCTTGAGAGGCAGAAGTCACCATCCTACAATGGACCTAATCACCTAATAAGGACTCCTAAGGATGATAGGTCTTCCAATGTACCAGAGATTCTTCCCCTACTTTACATGAAAAAGTTAAGGTAGGGTTTATTTTAAACCGGGTTCGTTAAGTTCCCTATGGAGGCAAGCCTTCATAATTAATTACATCCTAAGGATTGAGATTCTTTAAGAATACTATCGATTAAGGTAAATGATCATTGTCCCCAAAGATTTCAAAGGTAGGACTATCAATCAATTGGTTATTTTTGTAACATCAAATGGGATTGATCAATAGGAGTGACTTATTATCGAAACTAAAGGGAGATAAGTAAGGGATGCTCATGATGCTAGGAAACCTATCAAGCATCCTAAACTATCCTATGGTTGGGCTTTATATTTTTAAATTTGAGAAGAATTATATATTTGAGTTGAATTTTTATTAGAAATATAGGACTTACAATTCCATGATACAAGATCATGGAAATGCCTAAGAGGTGAGGATATATGCTTGTAGCCGCAAAGGGAAATAACAACCTTGGATCATAAATCTCAGTAACTTTGGTGAGGGCAAAAGCATGACCTAAATCTAAAGTGAAAATGGGTATATGATTTACCTCCATAAGAGAGGATAAACCACCCGACTGTTGGGCTTACAATCACTTGGGGGTAGCCTCCAACTAACTCTTCCTACGATTTTAAATACATGTAGGCAAGTCTTATGCTTTCGCAAGATAGCTAAGCTGATGTTTATTTAGAAAGAAGACTAAGTCCTTAAACACAGTCGCTAAGAGACTAGATCATGTAGGGCATGAATAGTGACTTAAATATAATGCAAATTTTTGTTAAGTTTATTTTTATTTTTGGACAATTAATTTGACACAGGCTATGGTATTCATATGCCTAATGCATGCAAGAAGCTCTCAAAGGTCAAGCCATATTCTCTGGTAAAGGTGGAAGTCCTCCATAAGCAAGAGTGAAGCAAGATGATTTTTATGCATAATGTGAAACATACAATATCCATCTAAAGGGTTGCTAAATATTTTATTATCTTGATTTATGTCCTAGACTTTAGGTGAGGTTATAAGTTATTTTAATTTTAATTTTGAGTTGATTAATTGAATAGAAAATTTATTTATTTTTGTAGGAATCTAATCGCATCCAGTCCATTCATCAATCAATGAAGAAACTAGGAAAATCATGCTATCTTAATGCACAAGATAAAGAAACATCAAACAATTTTATAAAGCTAGTGCAAAAGAATAAAAGGCCTTTGTGGTCGGGCTCCACCACACAAATCCGAAAAGAAATGTGGGTAGCCAAGCTCTACCCTTATACAACCCGTATTACAAATGAATAATTATAATTTAGGAGGAATTTATGTTATGGGGATCTTCATTCTTCATTTCTTCATTTTTTGTTTCTTCATGTTTTGATTTGCTTCTTTCCTTTCTCCTTTTGGCTTAGTTTGAATGTGATTGCTCCGAAGGCTTCACATGGTACATAAGACATAATCTTATGACCAATGTTCACCTCCACTTCCCCATAACATTCATTCTAAATCCTAATTGCAAAAATTACATGAAAATGGGAAAAGTAAATCTAACTAAAACCTGCAAAATAGAGATTAGCTGAACATACCACACAACCCAAGCATGTATATGAATAATTTGGACTTAGCACCCCACACATGGGTAATCAAGTCCACCTTGCCTAATTTGTATTATGCTTAGGGGTATAAGTAACCTGCTCTACAAAAAAATTTATATTTTTATTACAACGCCCTTTAAGCATAATCGCCCATAGAAGATAATGATTAGACTAAGCTCATCCTATCATCCAGTCTATGCATATACACCCTAACATCCAGTCTAAAATATTATACCATAAAATAAAATCAAGCATCAAACCATGCACCACCCTAACATAGAGCTAGAAATGGTGACTTAGCCTAATGTGTGTTTCATTTAAGGCTTGTGTGGCATGTCTTAGCTAGGCTTTAAGGTTAGAATTTTCTAAGTGTGAAAGGGTTCAACTTAGAGGGTGATTTTATTTTAAGTGATTTAGTTGATTTTTTCAATTTGTATTTGATTATTTGATTTGGTTTGAATGAACCTACATTTAATTACTAAGTGTTGTAAAGAGAAGAAAAGAGAAGAAAACTTCTCTTTCATCCATACCTTAAGTAATTTCTAAGGTAGATTCATTAATGATATTTTTATTAAATGTTTTATGATGTGTTTTAATTAACCCTAAGTTTAGATTTACTCTAAATAAACCTACTCAATAAGAAAGGCCTCCTAGGATTAATTAAGGTGAATTACTATCACATAACACAACCATTTATTTCTTTCTGACATGTATACCATGCATATGAATGATCCTAAGCATATTTATACATGTAATGCAAATTCTCAGCACACCTTAATGATGAATGCAAAGAGATGTTATTTAAGAAAATTTGTATGTTTCATGAATGCATGATTTTATTAAGTAGATAAGAGGGATTCTTTTATCCATTGATCAAATGCACATTTACATGTATGAAAGACATAAGTGAGTATGACACCATTATTTTCTACACCAAGGGTGTAAGGTACAAGACCTACTTGGAGCTACTTAAAGCCTCGCAAACTTGTGATGTCCAGACTAAGATACCACTTTTCTTAAATACATGTGCATGCATAAAAATAAAACCAAAGAATGAAGAATCATGCAAAGAGCTTTTGTTTGATTTGGTTATGCAATTTATATGTGTAAATGTGAAGATCCTTTTTAATTCATAACATGGAAATACATAGGAATAGATTTAAGCAAGTGTTATATTCTTCTTTTCAAATGAACTATACAATTTGCAAATCCTATACATGTCCATGTTAAGAGAAGAGAAGGAAGTTACACAACTTACACATCTTATGTTACAATCACATGCAAGCTTATAAGTATTTATAAGTAGCATACCTTCATTTGTAATTTTTTATTTATAAGTTTCGAAAATGGTTTTTGATTTAATAATGATAATAGCCACTCATATTCTTACTTTAACCAAAACATACAATTTGACATAAAGAAAATATTTTTATTAATGGATTTTTTTAAAGGCATTAATGCATGATTTCATGTGGCATACACCATTTAACATGCTTGTAAAGAAATAAAGTGATGTAAGCATATAACTTCTTAGAGGGTGGTTTTATTTTAAGTGATTTAGTTGATTTTTTAATTTTATTTGATTATTTGATTTGGTTTGAATGAACCTACATTTAATTACTAAGTGTTGTAAAGAGAAGAAAAGAGAAGAAAACTTCTCTTTCATCCATACCTTAAGTAATTTCTAAGGTAGATTCATTAATGATATTTTTTAGTGAATGTTTTATTATGTGTTTTAATTAACCCTAAGTTTAGCTTTACTCTAAATAAACCTACTCAATAAGAAAGGCCTCTTAGGATTAATTAAGGTGAATTACTATCACATAACACAACCATTTATTTCTTTCTAACATGTATACCATGTATATGAATGATCCTAAGCATATCTATACATGTAATGCAAAATCTTAGCACACCTTAATGATGAATGCAAAGAGATGTTGTTTAAGAAAATTTGGATGTTTCATGAATGCATGATTTTATTAAGTAGAAAAGAGGGATTCTTTTATCCATTGATCAAATGCGCATTTACATGTATGAAAGACATAAGTGAGTATGACACCATTATTTTCTACACTAGGGGTGTAAGGTACAAGACCTACTTGGAGCTACTTAAAGCCTCACAACCTTGTGATGTCCAGACTAATATACCACTTTTCTTAAATACATGTGCATGCAAAAAAATAAATCCAAAGAATGAAGAATCATGTAAAGAACTTTTGTTTGATTTGGTTATGCAATTTATATGTGTAAATGTGAGGATCCTTTTTAATTCATAACATGGAAATACATAGGAATAGATTTAAGCAAGTGTTATGTTCTTTTCAAATGAATTATACAATTTGCAAATCCTATACAAGTCCATGTTAAGAGAAGAGAAGGAAGTTACACAACTTACACATCTTATGTTACAATCACATGCAAGCTTATAAGTATTTATAAGTAGCGTACCTTCATTTGTAATTTTTTATTTATAAGTTTTGAAAATGGTTTTTGATTTAATAATGATAATAACCACTCATATTCTTACTTTAACCAAAACATACAATTTGACATAAAGAAAATATTTTTATTAATTGATTTTTTTTTAAAGGCATTAATGCATGATATCATGTGGCATACACCATTTAGCATGCTTGTAAAGAAATAAAGTGATGTAAGCATATAACTTCATTCATCTTAATTAATTCCTAAAGACAGTCCTTTGAAATAAGATTATATAAAGTGAATCAAAATTCTTTAAAGAGATTTTTATTTTATTTTAAAATTTGAATTTGATTTAGGGAAAAATGAGAAGAGTTTGCTGGTCGCAACTCCTTTCCCCCATGTGTGAATTGATTTAGTTTAATTTTTAGAATAATTAAGTTGATTTTATATTTTGTTTAGGTTAAGGTGTGAATTAAGTCCATTAATTACCCCTTGCCTACGCCACTTTAATATAATTAACCTAACAATTATGAGCCAACATATGATATGCAATCACATTGAATTTAAATTAGTAATGCACCAAGAAAGAAAGGGGCTTGTAATTAGCTCATAATTATTGATTAATTAAACTAAAGAGTTTAATTAAGTACTTTCATAACCTTCTCACACATATGAGTTGGGTATCATTTCCTTAAATTTACCTTAGGCTTTGAATACCAAAGGATCTACCCAGCAAGATAATGATTAAATTCATATTGGTTTTGAAAGTTTGATTGAATTAATTAAGTAAATCATTAGTGGATTAATCCTTAATTATGTTTGGATTAAGGAAGAAAGGGAATTTAGGGAATAACTTAGGGAAAATACCCCAAACCCATTCCATTAACTTCCTTTTCACTTAGAAAATGTTTAATTATCTTAATTAAGTGATTAAACCACTGCTCACATGCTTAATTGCTCTTAATTTCATTAAGAGGGTGATTAGGGGTTCATTAATTAATTTCCTAATTAACTAATTAATAAATCCCAAGAAAATTAAGATAGGCAGAAGTCATCCCACTGAACATACCCAGGAAAATTAGAATTAATTAATGAAGTCATTAGGTAGTAATTAAGGTTATTAGATTTGTAATTAAACCCTAATTGAGAAAATTCACTATTTAAAATCAATTAGAAATAATTTTTTTAGATTCTCCTCTAAATTATCTTTAAAATGAACTTGAGTTTGCATTTTTTGGATTTTTCTATATTTAATTATGAATTTATGAAGTTTTGTGATTAAAGGGTAATTAAATAGCCCTAATTAATTAACTAATCTCGTTGGGGCCATGTGGGCTGTTGGCGCGGCACACGCTTTCAATGTGGTACGACGGGATTGGTTATTTAAGTTTTTAAATTAGCTGTAGCATCAGCCGGCGGTGCTACGTGCTTTTTTATGGGCCATCCAATGAAGGATCGGATGGTCAGGATTAAACCCACGGTTATAAATGGATTAAATCAATGGATCTACATGGATTAATCAGGATCGTCCATCCAAAACAGACAGAATGGATGGTCCATGATTCATCCCTGCCTTTGCCTATGGGAGACGAAGACCGTCCATCCTCCATGGCTTGATATGAGCTCACTTGAGCGTAGATGAGGCTGGGATTCAACCCACACCATCTAAAAGGATAGAGAAGAAGATCCAACGATGGAATTTCAATGGGATTACAATTTCCTTCATAAAGGACCAAAGATTTTTCAACTTAAGCTCAGTTTTGAGTCATACCTCGCCAGAGGCTATCACCGGTGCTTCAAACGGTGGAGGTAGCTTCATCTAGTGGAGACGAAGCTTTGTTGAAAGTTTGAAGGTTCAATTTGAAGTGGATCTCCCAATTGACCAAAGCTCCCTTCAATGGCTTGCGGCTTCGGTCTAGGTCTCCCTTCCCATGGCTTGGATACTTGGGAAATGGTTTGGATGAGCTTGACATGCCTCTTTGATGGTGCTTGTAAGTGGAATTAGAATTTGGTGGAGTAATGAGTAAGTTGGAAATTCCTTTAGCCTCCCCTATTTTCGGCTTAAGAAAATTGAGAAGGAGAAGTGGGAATGAGCTTTGAAATGCTTGGAGAAGCTTTCCTTTGATCCTCTGAGCTCAATCGAATGCAAGAGAGATGGTTTGAGTAGAAATGAGGGGGAGTATATCTCTGCCTACTTAGATCTGACGATCAAGGCTTGCCTTGTTATTTTGATCAAATTGAGGAGATTGAGTGGGTTGTTTTGGTTGTTAGGAGTGCCATGTGCTTTATTTTTGGCAGATGAGTGGAAGTGTGGAGGAGCACATGTGTTAAATGAGGGAGGTGATCCATTAGGTGAATTTTGAGTGGAGTGGTCAGTTTGGCCTTGGGTTGGGTCATGGCTGACCCGAACCCATTGGGTTAGGCACACCCTCCTTGGTGTCCAAATTATCCATTAGGAGGATGCCAAGTGGCCATGAAAAGGAATTGACCAAATTCTAAGTGGATTTGGCCATAAGTTACCCTTTGAACTATGGGTAAAATGGTCATTTGGCCTTGATTTTGATTTGGACATATTTTGAATAATTAAAAAATGGGTTGTGCCAATTTTCAATGAATTTGGAGTTTATTTGATATGACTTGGCTCAAGTTGACCCATTTAGGTCAAAATGGGTCAACTTGGGTCAAGTTGATGAATTGATCAAATTGGGTCAAACTTTGGGTTAAGTCAAGTTCAAATGATCATTTGTAGCCTATGGGTGTCATTGGTTTGGTTAAATTTGACTTATATTTGGTTTTGGTTCATTTGAGTTCACTTAGGTCAAATGGGTCAAGTTGACCAATTTGAGCCATTTGATCTAATTGGGTTAGGTCATGGGTTGGTTTAGGCTTGGTTGATCATTTTAAATGTATTGCAAGCTTTGGTTTCAAATAATTTTGGTTTGATTTGATTTCAAGTTGATTTGACCTTTTAGGTCAAGTTGGGTCTAGTTGGTCAATTGAGGCTTTGGTCAAGTTCAACAAGTGATTTAGAATGAATTTGACCCATTGGTTGCAATCAATTTGGCTTAGATCAAGATTTGACACATTTTAACTTTTTGAGTCAACTTGGGTCAAGTGGCCAATTGGGCTAGGTTTGGCTCAAATGTTGGCTTGATCATGTTCAATCATTGATGATGGATTGGTTTAGATCAATAGTTTCAATCAATTCAACCTATGGTGGATTTTGGCTAATTTGAGATTCATTTGGGCTAGGTGTTGACTTGATCAAAGGCAAGGTTTGATTTGGTTTGACCCAATTTTGGTGATTGATCAGCTTAGATGGGCTTAGTTCAATCCAATTTGAGTTGGATTAGAACTTGGTCAAAAGGGTGCTTTAGTTTACTTTGGGTCAAGTGAGCTTAAGTGAGTTAATTGGCTTGATCAAGGCTTGATTCAAGTTTGGTTGAACTCACATATGGACTTATGATTGAAATATAAATCCATTTGCAAGTGATTTGGAGTCAAATGAGTTTTGATTCATTTGACAATTTCAAGCCAAAAGGGTGAAAATGGGTTTAACTTGGGTTAGCTTGATTTGGATTTGATGATTGAAGTTTGTATTTAAATTTGGTTTGTGATTGAAGGATTGATCGTTTGGAGAGAAAATCCAATGGTTTGAATTGATTTGAGAATGATTTAGCTAAGTTCAAGAATTTGACTTGAAAGGGTATAGGTTGGATTTAGGTTAGATTTGGGCTTGACTTTTGAATTTAGTTTTGGTTATTTGAATTTATATTTCATTTATATTTGTGAACATAAATGAGAATATAAATAAGTTATGAGAAAATATTTTGAATTTGGAGTGGTTTGGATTTGACTTGAAAGAGTTCAAGGATTTGACTTGAAAGAGTTTAGGTTGGATTTTGATTAAATTTGGACTTGAATTCTGAATTTAGTTTTAGTTAGTTGAATTTATATTTCATTTATATATGTGAATATAAATGAAGATATAAATGGGTTGTGCAAAAATCTCTTGAGTTTGAAGTGATTTTGATTTGATTTGAGCTGAGTCCTTAAGATGAAATCAAGAGGGCTTAGGAAAGATTTTGGATTTGGAATTGAGTTTTGGATTTAGTTTTGGTTATTTAAATTTATATTTCATTTATATTTGTGAATATAAATGAGAATATGAATGAATTATGAGAAAATCTTTTGAATTTGGAGTGATTTGGATTTGGCTAAGTCCATGAGATGAAATCAAAAGGGCTTGGGAAAGATTTTGGATTTGGAGTTGAGTTTTGAATTTAGTTTGAGTTTAAGGTTGATTTGAATTTGAAGTTGATTTGAATTTGAAATTTGACTTTAGAGAATGAAGCAAGGATTTGGTTCAAACTATAGGGTAGGCAAGTTTTTCCTAATACCCCTAAGGCATAACCTATTCCTATGGCTAACTCTTCTATGTCTCTAGGGTTAGGTTAAGTGTTCACCTAATCACTAGAAGTGTCTTAAGACTAAGGAACTCTTAATGTCTAAAGGAGTCCTATGTCTAAGATGGAGAAGTTCGAGCTCACTCCAAAAGTGAGGTCAATAGTAAGCATACGACTTCATTCACCTTAATTAATTCCTAAGGACAATCCTATAAGATAAGATTATTCAAAGTGAATCAGAATTCTTTAAAGAGATTTTTATTTCTTTGAATTTGATTTGATTTAAAAAATATGAAAATGGTTTGCTGGTCTTGACCCATTTCTCACATGTGTGAATTGATTTAGTTAAATTTTAGAATAATTAGGTTGATTTTATGCTTTATGTAGGTTAAGGTGTGAATTAATTCTGTTAATTACCCCTTACCTACCCTACTTTAACATAATTAAATAAATAATTATGAGCCAACATATGATATGCAACTACATAGAATTTAAATCAGCAACACACCTAAGAAATAAAGGTGCCTGATGCAATTGGCTCACAATTATTGATTAATTAAGCTAAAGGGTTTTCATTAAGTACTTTCATAACCTTCCCACACATGTGAGTTGTATATGATTTTCTCAAACTTACTTTAGGCTTTTGAACACCTAAGGATCTACCCAACAAGAGATTGATTAATTCCATATTGATTTTCAAAGTTTGATTAGATTAATTAAGTAGATCATTAATGGATTAATCCTTAATTATATTTGAATTAAGGAAGAATAAAGTTGTTCCAATTTCCTAAGATCCTATGTAAATAGAACCAAATGGCTAGAAAATTTTGAAAATATCATAATAATGTGCCATGCACTTACAATAAAAATGATTGACGTGAATTCAGGTTTAGCAGGGACACCGTATAGGGAATAACTTAGGGAAAGTATCCCAAATCCATTCCATAAACCTCCTCCTTACTCAAAAAATAATTACTTATCTTAATTAATGGATTAAATCACTATTCACATGCTTAATTACTCTTACTTACATTAAGGGGGTGATTAGGGGTTCATTACTTAATTTCCCTAATTAACTCATTAATAAATTCCAAAAAAATTAAGGGAGGGAGAGGTCCTCCTCCTAAATATGTTTGAGAAATTTAGAATTATTTAATAAAGTAATTAAGGAGTAATTAGAGTAATTCAATTTTTAATTAAACCCTAATTAAGGAAAATTCACTGTTCAAAATCCATTGATTTTAATTTTATATTATTATTCACTGAATTATCTTTAAAATGAGCTATCATTTATATATTTTTTTATTTTTCTACATTTAATTATGAATTTATGATGTTTTTGTGATTAATGGGTAATTAAAATAGCCTAATTAACTAATCGTCATATGTGGCGGCGATGGCCTTTCCATGTATCGATGGATTGGCTATTTAAGTTGTGACATCGCATGCTGTGTCATCTAGCGGTGGGATGTGCTTTCCCCTAGGCTGTTCGATCAAGGTTCGGACTACCAGGAATAATCTCGTGGTTATATAGGGTTTAAATTAGAAATCTAATGTGTTTAAATTAGGGCCATCTATCCAAAACACGTGGGATGGATGACTCATGATTCATCCTTGCCTAAGCTGTGGGAGACGGAGGCCATCCGTCATCCACCTCTTGATCTGAGCTCACCTAAGCTTGAATTAGGCTAGGATTTAGCCCACACCATCAAGAGGTATAGGGAAGAACATCCAATGGCTAGAATCTAATGTGATTACAATTCCCTTCAAAAAGGACCAAGCAATTTTTAAGGGTGGTTTGATTTTGAGCAATACCTCATCGTAGCTATCACCGGTGCTTCCAACAAAGGAGGTAGCTTCATCTAATGGAGACGAAGCCCTATTGAAGGTATCAAGCTTTGGTTTGAAGTGAATTTCTCAATTGATCAAGCTACCCTTCAATTTCTTTCAGCTTTGATCGAAGCCCTTCTTCCTATGGCTTGGAGACTTAGGAAACACATTGGGTGAGCTCGACTAGCTCCCTTGATGGTGCTTGCAAAGTGAATTTGGGTTTGGTAGAGAATTGGATGAATTGGAGTTTAGAATTACCTCCCATGTTTTGACTTTGAAGAAAATCGAAGGAGAAATTCAAGATGAATGGAAATGGCTTAATGAAGTTTAGAAGCTTGCTTTTGATCCTTAGAGTTCAATCAAATGCGATGTCTCTGGTTTGAGTGGGAATGAGGGGGAGTATATCTCCCCCTCCTTAGATCGAACAACCGAGACTAGCTTTGCCATTTTTGATCAATTATTTGGATTGATTGGTTTGTTTAGGCTGTTAAGGATGCCATGTAGTTTGTTTTTGGTAGAGGAGTGGAGGAGAGGGAGTACACATGTGCTAGGTGAGTGTATGGAGTGATCCAAGTGGAGAATTCCCATTAGATGGGTCAGTTTGTCCTTGGGTTGGGTCATGGCTGACCCAAACCCATTGGGTCATGTTCACTACTTCCCTTGGTGTCCAAATGGACCACTAGGAAGATGCCAAGTGGCCATGAGAATGAATTGGCCAAATCTCAAGTGAATTTGGCCATAACTTACCCTTTGACCTATAAGTAAAATGGTCATTTGGTCTTAGTTTTGATTTGGACAGATTTGAAATGATTCAAAAATAGTTTGGGCAAAATTTCAATTGATTTGTAGTTCATTTAGTTTGAATTGGTTCAATTTGACCTATTTAGGTCAAGTTTGGTCAATTTGGGTTAGGTTGACCAATTGGCCAAATTGGGTAAACCATGGGTTAGGTCAAGTTGAAATGATCATCTAGAGCCTATGGGTATCATTGGTTTGGTTCAATTTGCTTTAGATTTGATTTTGGTTCATTTGAGTTCACTTAGATTAAATGGGTCAAGTTGACCAATTTGATCCATTTGACCCAATTGGGTTAGGTCATGGGTTAGTTTATGCTTGGTTGGTCATTTGAAATGTATTGCATGCTTTGGTTTTAATCAATTTTGGTTTGGTTTGATTTCAAGTTGATTTGACCTTTTAGGTCAAGTTGGGTTCATGGTCAATTGGGCTAGGTTGGGTCTAGTTGGCCAATTGAAGCTTTGGTCAAGTTCAACAAGTTATTTAGAATGAATTTGACCCATTGGTTGAAATCAATTTGGCTTAGATCAAGATTTGACCCATTTTAACTTTTTAAGTCAATTTGGGTCAACTTGAGTCAAGTGGCCAATTTGGCTTGGTTTGGCTCAATTGATGGCTTAATCATGTTCAATCATTGATTTTAGATTGGTTTAGATCAATAGTTTCAATCAATTTGGCCTATTGTGGAATTTGGCTAGTTTGGGTTTTATTTGGGCTAAGTGTTGACTTGGTCAAAGGATGGGTTTGACTTAGTTTGATCCAATTTGAGTGATTGATTATCCTAGGATGATTGTTGCTCACAATGTGAGGCTTAGATGGGCTTAGTTCAATCAAATTTGGGTTGGATTATAATTTGGCTAAAAAAGATGCTTTAGGTTACTTTGGGTCATGTGAGCCTAAGTGAGTCAATTGGCTTGATCAAGGCTTGATTCAAGTTTGGTTGAACTCACATATGGACTTATGTTTGAAATATAAATCTAATTGCAAGTGATTTGGAATGAAATGAGTTTTGGTTCATTTGACAATTTCAAGTCAAAAGGGTGAATATGGGTTTGATTTGGGTTAGTTTGATTTTGGTTTGATGATTGAAGTTTATGTTTATATTTGGTTTGTGATTGAAGGATTGATTGTTTGAAGAGAAAATCCAAAGGTTTAGAATGATTTGAGGATGATTTAGCTACGTTCAAGAATTTGACTTGAAAGAGAATAAGTTGGATTTTGGTAAGATTTGGATTTGAGTTTTGAATTGATTTTGGTTCTTTAAGTTTATATCTCATTTATATTTGTGAATATGAATGACGATATAAATTGGTTATGAAAAAATCTTTTGAGGTTGAATTGATTTGAGTTTGGTTTGGCTGAGTCCATAAGATGAAATCAAAAATGGCTTAGGAAATATTTTGGGATTTGAATTCAATCATGGGTTTTAATTATTTGATTTGGAATTGATTCATGATTTGAATTTTGGAATTGATTTGATGATTTGAGAAAAGTCATTAGAGTTGAAGTTGATTTAAGATTTAATTTGGAATTGATTTGAGTTTGATGTTGATTTGAATTTTAGGTTGATTTGAATTTGAAGTTGATTTGAATTTGAGGAAGTAAGGATTTGGTTCAAGCTATAGGGTAAGCATGTTTTCCTAATATCCCTAAGGCATGATCTATTCATATGGCTAACTCTTCTAAGTCTCTAGGGTTAGTTTAAGTGTTCACTTCATCACTAGAAGTGTCTTAAGATTAAAGAACTCTTAGTATTTAGAGGAGTCTTATGTCTAAGATGGAGAAGTTGAGAGCTCATACCAAAAGAGAGGTCAAGAAAGGGCGCCCAATAGGTGTGGTGTGACTCACAAGGCATACCACACGTATTTGTGTTGACAAGATGATCAACAACGCTAATCAATCAAAAGCACTAACAGAAACAATCTACTCCCAAATTAAAAGTGTAGAAGAAATCAAGAGCTTAGTGCAATGCAACTCTACTTATGCCTAAGACGTAAGAGAGTGAAGGAGGAATCCACTAGGGATTGAGTATGTGAAATTTCAACTAGGGAAGCAGGTTCAGGTCATCCACTGGGGGATGAGAGGTTTTATTTTATTTGCATCTCATTGGAGAGAAATTTAACTTGATTTGTTGATTTATGATTTGGTGCTCCACTGGGGATGAAAATGTGAACTCTCCACTAGGGGAGCAAGTTCAAGTCATCCACTGGGGATAAGAGGTTGTGAAATCCACCGAGGGATTAGAATTCGGGATCTGCTGGGGATGAAAATGTGAACTATCCACTAGGGGAGCAAGTTCAGGTTGGATTGTATTGGTTCCACTAGTGGAACTAGAAAGATTTGCATCTCACTGACAAGAAGCGGATTGATTTGATCTATTTAATTTGACTCCATTAGGGAGGAAGGTTGATTTTGTTTCAAATTTAAATTTTGAATTTTGAGATGGACCCTGTCGGTTTGTGATGGACTACACTGAGTAGGGGCCATGTCGGCCTTGGTCTAGCTCAGATTTACCAATCCAAAGGGGTAGTATGCAAACTACATAGTATGACTATCCAACCAAAGGGGTTGCCTTTCATTTTCAATGGTTAATTCAGGGAAGAATGCACGGGGCCTCACATCTTCTTGAATAAAGGACTGCTGGGGTGACACATTAGCAAGGTAACATGTCAACCTAACCTAGGGCTGACTAATGAGTGAATGCCATTGGGGGACTTAAATCAGCTTAAAGATAGTCATAGTTAATTTTATTTTAATTATATTTGATGGATCCCATTGGTTTGTGATGGACTGCACTGAGTAGGAGCCATGTTGGCCTTGATCTACTTCAGATTTACCAATCTAAAGGGAGTAGTTTCCTGGCCGACAAGAGAACTATCCAATCAAAGGGGTGCCTTTTGGTTTGCAGTGGCTGATTTAGGGAAGAAAATATGACTCAAGAGTAGTCAGGCAATTCCTATAGAGAGATGCTGACACTGCCCTAAAGATAGGATGCCTGCTTGAGAAAGGGGCCACTAGGGGCTTGAGTTCCTAATCCACAAGAAAATAAATTTGTTTGTTTGGTTTTTTTATTTGTCATGGACCCTATTGGTTTGTGAGGGATCAGACTAAGAAGGAGCTTTTATCATCCTAGACCTATCTCAGATTTACTGAACCAAGGGAGAATCTGTGCATCCACTGAATAAATTCTCCAACCATACGGGTGGCTACCAGGAAAGGAGGACTATCCCAAAAGTAACTTGGGTAGTGTCTAAATAGGGTCACAAAAGACATAATCCAAGTAGAGTGCCTACAGGGAGAGGTCACTAAGGGCTTTATCCAAAACCTTGAAGAAAATAATATCTATAGGTGTACAACTCAAGGAGAAAGCTTGGGACTCACATATCTGCCAAGAGTGGTGTATCCATCGGTGAGTCATAGAGAACAACATCAACCAACCTAAAGTGCCCATCAATTTATAATCATAGGAAGAAAGCATCGGACTCACATCCTCCTAATGGAACCAATAATATTCTATCTTCGCCGAGTGCCATCCGACCTAGGGCGACTACTGAGTGAATGCCACTAGGGGACTTATATCAACTCAAAAGTATTCAATAGGAAAGGAGCCACTGGGGGACTTATCCTAAACCTCAGATATACTCGACATAGTCAATGCATGATGGTTAGTTCAAGAAGAAAGCTTATAGGCTTACATCCTCTTAAATAAACTAAACATGAGGTAGCTTACTGGCTGCGCAGTGAGGTCTACCAAACTAACAATGCCCTCATTGGTTTGAAATGGTCAAGTCAGGAATAAAGTGAGGGGACTCACATCCAGTAGAGAAGTGACCCTTAGGGTGACAGACTAGCAAGGTAGCATGTCAGTTTGACCTAGAGCAGCTAATGATTGAGTGCCACAGGGGGCTTGCTCCCACATTAAAATAGCCTGAGATAAAAGATATGTGTTTGTTACTATGTTTGTATTTGTGTTTGAGGGAATAGGATGCCACTCGGGTTCTCTTACACTTACCCTAAAATAGATTGGGGAATTGATGAAATGGTGCCATGAATGGCGGTTGTGATCCCACCAAGAAAGGATGTCGCTCGGGTTCTCTTACACCTAACTTACTTGTGCTAGTTGAAGTAGGATGCCACTTGGGTTCTCTCACACCCATTCTAGTAGCGTTCATGAATCATGTTTAATTTGTGTTTGTGTTGTGAAAGAGATATGATGCCTCTTGGGTTCTCGTACACCTACCCTAAACACGTCGTGCTAGATTCTCAAACAAGCAAATAATGTTTCAAAAGAAGAGAATATTTTAATGAATTGGGATGAACTTTTTGATGATCGAATTATTTTCAAACATGATTTTATGGGTAGTATTTCTTCAAATAGAGTCCGTTAATTAGAAGCATCGGGTGTTCCCCTTCACAATCAATAAGCTGATAAGATCCTTCTTGGTAGGTCTTCTCTATGATAAAAGGGTCTTCCCAAGTGGGTTCAAACTTGCCCCCCATATTTCAACGAGCAACAATTGGTCTCCTTAGAACTAGATTAAGTTCTCCTACTTGAAAAGTTCTAGGGCGGACCAGCTTGTTTTGAGCTTGAATCATCTTGGCTTTGTATAACTCGAGGTTCTGGCATGCCCATAGGCGTCTCTCCTCCAAACCTTTGAGCTCTTCTAACCGTAACTTGGCATTCTACTTTGTAGTGATTTGACTACCCATTGCTATCCTTAGTGATGAGAGCTGAACTTCTAATGGTAGAATGGCTTTAGACTCATACACTAAAGAGAATGGGGTAGATTGAGTTGGAGTTCTCTATGTGGTGCGGTATGCCCACAAGGCTTCAACTAGCTGCTCATGCCATTATCGCTTGTTATCATCAAGTGTCTTCTTTAGTATCTGGATGAGAGTTTTGTTGAATGCTTCTGCTAAGAGATTCTCCCCAGGGTAGTAGATGGTGGAGTATCTCCACATTCTATACTATGTATCCTAGTGAAGCTATCGATCTTAGTGCTCTTGAATGCTGTACTATTATCGAATATAATTTGTCGAGACACCCCGAACCTATATATGATATGGTTCCTGAAAAATTAGAGCACATGCTGAGCTGTGACCTCTCTGAGTGGAATTGCCTCTGCCCACTTAGAAAAGTAGTCGATGATGGCTAGAATGAACCGATGACCCTTAGAAGGAGGATCGATCGGACCCACTATGTCAGTATCCCAACACTCAAATGGCCATGAGGCCAATGTAGGGTGTAGAATGTTGGGTGGTTTATGTAGGACCACACCATATACCTGACATTGATGGCATCTCTTAGACACATTCATGCAGTCTATGATCATCAATGGCTAATAGTATCCCAGTCTCTTGATCTTTGCTTTCATCTTTGGACTGAATTGGTGCACTCCGCATAGACTTGAATGTACCTCAATCATGATCTTATGGGCTTCATATTTGTTTAGACATCATAATTACATTTGATCAAAAGATGTCAGTATAAGGTGCCATCCACGTGAGCATAGGAGATGGCTCTCTATTTCTTCTGATGGGCTTGCAATTTCTCTTGAGGTAGTTAGATTCTAGTTAAGTAATCCATAAATGGTTGCCTCCAATCTAGTTTCTCATCCTTTTTGGCAATGACAACCTCCCCTTCAAGAGAAAGTCTCTCGATAAGTTCAGCGTCAATAAGGGATAGGACTTGTATATTTTGGACCCTTATTGGAATGTATTCATCTTACGGACATGCCAACTCTTTAGCAAGTTTGGCCAAAGCATATGCTACTGCATTCTCTCCTCGAGGGATCTTGTAGATGGTGACCTCGAAGATTTGGGCCAATAGCTTCATGGTGTACTCATGGTAGTGACGAAGCTTAGGTTTTAGAACCTTGTAAGAACCAATAATCTGGTTGATGACCAGTGGAGAATCTCCATAGATATTGATGCTTTTGACACACATTGTAATAGCTAACTCTAAACTGGTAATCAAAGCCTCATACTCGACATCATTGTTGGTGCATGGATTGGAGAGATAGTATGAGAATCTCATCACATCATGATCTGGAGTTAAGAGATCTATTTCTACCCCTTCTTTTCTTGGAAGAGTAGATCGTGGTTCTTCTTCTTTATGAAAGGAAGCCACAATATCAAAATACATCTCTCAACGGTGATTTTCAACCTCCCCTAAGTTCATGATTTGTTCTTTAGGGAGATCATCACTAAGCGGTGAGTCAGCAAGAAGTAGGTGTGCTGCTAAAAAATCTGTTAGTGTCTGTCCTTTCACCACACAAAGGGGTACGAATGTAATATCAAATTGCGAGATAATCATGGATCAATGTGCCAACCATCCGGATAACGTTGGTTGTGTCATGAGATACTGCAGTGGATTGATTCTTGAAATCAAGTTCACCTTATGAGAAAGCATATAGTGCCATAGCTTTTGGGATGCAAAGATTAAAGCTAGGCAATGTTTCTCAATAGGTGGGTAGTTTGCTTCAACACAAATCAGATGATGACTGAGGTAGTAGAGAGTATTCTCTTTCCCTGCGTCATTGGCTTGGGCCAACAAAGCACCAAGGGAGTCATCCAATGCCAGTGTAGAGGATAAGGCTTGCAGGGGCTACTAGAACTCGGGCTTCACCAAATATTGTTTGATGTCTTCAAAGGCCGCATTTGTCATCCCAAACTTAGTGTCCTTTTTGACTAGAGCTGAAAATGGTTTGCATATCCCTGATAGATTAGAGATAAAGCGTCTTAGATATACCAACCGCCCTTGGAATGATCTGAATTGAGTTAGACTTTTAGGAGGTGATATTTCTAAGATAGCTTTAATCTTTTCTGGGTCTATCTCTATTCCTCGGTATCGTACAACAAACCTAAGGAACTTCCCTGAAGCTACACCGAATGCACACTTCAGGGGGTTCATTTTGAGGTTAAATTATCTTAACCATCTGAAAACTACTCTTAAGTCAAAGAGGTGGTCTTCCTTTACTCTGCTTTTGACTACTAGATCATCAACATAGAATTCAACTTGATGATGAATGAGTTCATTGAAGATCTGAGTCATGGCCCATTGGTATGTAGCACCAACATTTTTAAGGCCAAAAATCATGACCAGATAAAAATAGATTTCAAATAGGGGTTCAAAAATCAATGTTTCTTTCATCCTCGGGGCCATCTTGATTTGGTTATAGCTAGATGACCCATCCATGAAGGAGATTACTGCATGAGATGAGGCAATGTCCACCATTAACTTTGGTATAGGAAGTGGAAATTCCTTAGGACATGCTTTATTTAAGTCCTTGAAATTGATGTATATGCAAATTTGGCCATTCTTTTTCTTAACTAGCATGACACTGGCTAACCAGGTAGGTTATTTTTCTTCCCTAATAAAAGCCAGCATCGATCAGTTTCTTGACTTTAGAAATGACTTATTGTTTGATTTTTAATAGCATGCGTCTAGGAGCTTGCTTGATAGGGTTAACGTTAGGGTCTATTACTAGTTTGTGGACTACTACGTCAGGAGATAATATTGGCATCTCTTCATAACTCCATGCAAAGCAGTCCTTAAACTCAGTCAATAGCCTAACTAAGTCATTGGTTTCTTCTTCATTCAGTAGGGAACTGATATGTAGGGCGTGGATCATTTTTCATCCCGAGGTTGACTTCTTTGAGCTTGTCGATAGTTGAATAAATATTCTCTTTAAATTTTGAAGGTGCATATTTAATTTGGAGATCATCTGGATCATCTAAAGTTTTAAACACACTTCTTCATAAGAGTTAGTGTAGTTTGAGAAGATCTATCGACTAGATGATTGGTGACAAGTAAAGAATCATCATCTGGGACCCATCATGAAGTTTTAGTCCTAGTCTTGATTGTACTCCTACCTTTGTCCTTCCACATATTCTTGAAATACTCTGACCTATGTCTGGACCATGTATAAGGAATCAAACCTTTCTTTGCAAGATTATGAACATAAGGAGAGTACCAATCAAAAGGTAATTCCATTAAATCTTTATATGAATTATCCTCAAGTTCTATATCTGCTTCTGGACATAAGGATGATGATCCCAATAGGAATCTCTTTGGTTTGACATTTATGGAAGATCTAGGGGCTTCCTTAACTATTAAACCTTCAACTTTTTGAGAAGAAAGTGAGGGTAGAGCTAAAGTTCTCAAATCTGTCTAATAGTTTTACATAAACCTGATTTGAATACATTCATTCTTTGCTTGGAGGCCTGGTCTTCATCATTATCTGGATTGAGTGTTACCTCCAATGAAACCTGCTGAGAGGGGTTGGCTGGTATGCTAATCACATGAGACTCATCCTCTGAGCTAGATTCCAAGTCTATGTGAGTAGTAGGTACTCATGAACTGAACATAGCCCCTGTTGGTGGCCAACCGGAGGTCTTCCACCTCTAGAACCGCTCTGTTTATCTCCTCTGGTGAGGTGAGTCATCTACCATATGGTATGGTGGAATGAACGTGGAATGTGACATGACTCTACTTCTTCCTTGATGTCCTTTTCTCGCTCACTTGTATTTTCCTTTTTCTTTTCTATTTCTTTCCTTTCTTTTTCTTCTTTTTATTTTTCTTTTGTATTTGAATTTTGACCAAGTTCACGAGAAAATGTATTTTGAGAAAGATAGTAGGTCGCATCTTTATATATCTCAACCTCTCTTACTAAAAATGACTTTTCATCTCCTTTGACACAATATTCGATTCCATCTTTTCAAAACTTGATGCACTGATGGAGGGGGGATGGAATCATCTTGTTCTTGTATATCCAAGGCCTAATGTAGATGAATCTTCAAAGAAATATTTAGACTTATAAAATTCATCGATGTACCTGGATCAACCAAAACCCTAGAAAGTCTAAATCTGCCCATATGCACTATGATGTAGAGGGGACGGTTGTGCTCAATGTCCCCCAGAAGAAGGTCTTCATCGATGAATGTGACTCCTTAGGCTTCTCTTAAATAATGTGCCTCCTCTCTCCAATAATGGTTAGAAGCTAAGCATATCTCTGGATCAAGAAGAGCCTTGATTAATGATTCCCTCATCTCTTTGGATAAGACAAGGGCATCATATATGCTTAACTTAGCCATCAACTTTCTTAGGTGAGCGAGGACATTATAATCCACTTTGGGCTGATCCTCCACAAGCATATCCATGGGTGGAGCATCCTGTAGAGGGTCTTCTTGCTCACTGGTACCAATGACTTATTTTTTCTTATCTTGAGATGTTTCCCTAGGAGGTAGAACCTGGCCACTATGAAGGTTAACTTCGATGATCTCTTATGGCAGTTTAGTGAAAGATTCTACCTGCTCATCAAGCTCACCTATAGCTTCTCCTATAGGATCCTCAGAATCAAATGATTCCAAGTCTATCTCAAGAGGTGAACTTGTATTATTCAAAGAAGTAAAGTCTATCTCTGAATTAGAAAGAGGAAGATCAGAGTTGTTATAATTATTTAGACTTGAAATTTTTTTTGATAAGTGTAGAATTAGAAACCCATCAGAAGTAACATAGATGTAATTCAAACTAGCTTTATTTCTCAATTTCTTAGATTTAGAAGGAGGTACATAGTAGAAATCTAGTAATGTAAGTGGGGTGAGGGATTTTATACCCTCATCCATTGATACATAATGTCTATTAGAAGAAGAGCTAGCTGAACTAGAATTACTGTTGAAGTAGTAGTTGCAATGGTAGAATGGAGGCTGGGCTCGGTTGGTGGTTGTGCTATCTGGCCATCCCGAGTAGGTATGGGCTGCTGCTGAGCTCTCACTTTCCCTAAGTTATCTTTGGCAACTTGTGAACCTTCCTTGATGTTGGAGGTTTGAGCTGCCTCAATCACCTACAAGGAAAGTTTCTTGATTTTGAAATAATCTTTTTAGAGATTCGGGATAAGGAGATATCCCAACCTTATTTTATTTTGAGAGGATCACAGGTATCCCCAAGGATTACCCTAATAGAACTGGATGGTTGTTATACTAGTATTCCTTTAGGATAACTATAACACCTTACTTGTAGCTATGCTCAAGCTAGCCCTTAAATATAAAGCAATCCTCCAAAACATGGCATAACATGTGATGATAGGGGCAAAAGTTAGGATCATTGCTCCTACCCACTTCCTCTGACTTTCTAGGCCAGGGTAGTTGAAAATCAGGTTTCTTTAGGTGGTTTTTAAAGATTTTTCTGATTACCTCCCTATTAAATGTATAAGGTTTGTTTAGTTTTTCCGAAAGAGTAGGTGGATTGTAGCTACCTTGGGGTGGATGTGTGTACCATTACTGTGAGTATGGCTAAGGAGGAGGTGGCAACAGCCGTGGAGGCTACTATGGAGATCGATAGGATGGCCTAGATGGTGGTAGAGAAGGTAGAAGTGACAGCTGTGGACCTCGAGGTCTCTCATACTTCTATCTGGCTTGCTACTTCCCCTTGTCCAATGCTGCTACTACCCCTAGCTTATTTTCATAGATTTTCTGCAGCTTTGGTCTTGATGACTAATCCTAAAAAGACAATTGTTTGGCCTCTCCTTGTAGACTGCCTGCCTTGTTGATTAGCTTCTCAAATGTCTTGATGGTAAAACCTTTGAGCATGAAGGCAACTTGGCCATAAATATTTTTTAGTAGAATTTCAATGGTAGACTGTTCAGACAGCTGCGGTTCACATTTCATACTCAAATTGTACCATTTGAGAATATAGTCAATGAGGGACTCACCATTGTTTAGCGAGATCACCACGTTATCCTTGTGAGCTCAAACCTCTTAATAAAGAGTTCCAACTCAAAGAAAAGTCTTCACTAAACTATTGGGAGTTCAACATACCAATCAAAGGCTATGCCCTAAAATTGCCGATAAAAAGATAGAATAGCATCGCCGCCATTAGTTGCAATGGCCTCAAGTGCTTATGTGTGGGTTCCGCCATCAAAACTCTTGAAAGAAGGAGGCACAAACCCTTGGAATTGATAATATCAACTCCGGTAGGGTCTACCCTTGAATCAATGAACCTCCTCGTGCCTCACTCTACTCAACCATGAGTTTAATATCCTTTTTTTGTATGGAGGTCCCACTACCTTTCTACAAGCTAGTGCCTCGCTCTACCGAGGTGAACTCTTGGCTTGATCCAAGACATGCAACAACTCAGCCGATCTACAATAGTAGGATGCACGGCTTGATTCTGAAGTGCTAAGACTGCTGCTAGAAAATCTTCAACCCTCTTTTCCATATTATCGATTTGTTCATCCTTCTGTTTGAGTTGCTGAAGGAGGTGTTGGGTCAAATATGTATCATCTGTCTACCGCAACACCTTCCAAACTATCCGACCCCGTGTGTCAACCACTATGTTGAATCTTCCAATAAATCATCTTCATTGGGATCAAAGCTAACCTTCTTCCTCTAGTCGCAGTCATACCTAGATCTCTTCTCTAATGAGATATTATGCTATAATATCATCTAGGGAGTAGTCCAACTGCACAGGCAAAAAGGATCATGGTTGACGGTGGTGGGACATGTTCATGAACAGAAATACATCTAACCTCCCCTACTACTGGAGAGCTAATCTTGTGAGGACTACACTCACTGGAGGATACATGCTCATGGCTGTCATTCGGTGTGGGTGGAGTATTGTTCCTAGGAAGATCTATCGCCATGGGGATAATAGTAATATCTCCTTCTCCATTTGCTGCTGCTATCTCCATGATCTGTCGAGGTGGTGGTGGTGATGAAATGACTACGATGCTTCGAGGTAACCACTCCCTCTTCACTGCAACTAAAGTGGGAGGTTGAGTAGGAGAGCTTGGCCTCATTTCAGTCGGTATTATAGATGAAATGGGATCTCTTGGCCATAGCCAGATCACCAATGTGGATTTCTTTTCCCTGGATGCTGCTTTCATGGCTTTAGATGGAACTGTGGAAGATGGAACTTGCACTGGAGATGATGGTCGTGGAGTAGAGCGGTGAGGTGGAGGAACCACCACTCTTATGTGAGCCTCTCCCATGGTGGGTAATATCAATAGAATAGCGACCGCAGTAGCTCATCGATTAGGGAAATTGATAAGGGCGGTAGCCGACCTATTTCGCCTCCCTCTAGTAGTAACATGTACACAGCCTCTTTGGCCCTCTCTTGCCGGATATGCTTGCCTATGCTACGAGAATTGACTGATCATAAATCAAATTGGGCCACAGACTCTGATTGTCCGTAAGCCCCGCCAACTGGGCATAGAACTATCTTGAGGCTAGCATACGACCTGCTCCTATGTCTGGTAGGAGCCTCATACTTAACTGCAGGTGGAGGTGACACTGTAAACCTCCTAACATTTTCCTCTCCATCGGATCCAGAAAGAGGATGAAACATTTTCTATGTAATCAGAGGAGAAACTATCATGGTTAACTCCTCTACTGCAGCTAAAGAAACTGTCTCCATCTCCTTGGCTATGCGCGCATGATGCCGCTTGATCTTACAACATCTATTGTCCGAAGTTCTAGGGAGGAGCAGATGAACTAGACACTACCTCAGGTGGGGAGACTATCCCCGAAGGAGCCTTCCTGGAAGAAGCCAATGAGTGGGTACTAGCATCAAGCGAATGGGAACAACTGCATGGCTAAACCGCAACTATGTATGCTACAACCTTCCTCTTTAGTGAGGAAACTAATCATCTCAACATGGATGACGCTTCGCCATCACCACATTCCTATTGACGGTTGTGAGGGTTTCCCCCTCACAAGTGATCCCGGTCCCCTCGAATCCTTAGCCAATTTGAATTAGATGGGCAAAGTTAGTTTGTGGGATGTTGGCCCGATCCAAGGCCAAATCCATCCCAAAAGGAAAAGAGAAGACATACTTCTGGGCATCCATTTAAACTATACTAAACTAGAGTAAAAAGTTGATTGAAATTGAGCTAAAATTTACAATTGTTGAAAATAATCTCAAATCAGATTTCTGCTTTGGTATTTTGCTAACTTTTTGAATTTTAATTTAGAATTTTAACCCACACTCAATAATTTGGATATGTTAAGTGCGGCTCATTGATTTTAGAAGAGATATTTTGAATAAATTGGAGAAGAGATTTTTGAGTTTAGAATCCATTTTCAACAAATTTGTGTATGTTGAAAATGAGTTCAAATATTTTGAAGTGATTTTAGATGCTTCCATTGGTTCATATTTGAGTTTAATTTTTATATTTGGGGACCCTTTATTTAACAAATTTGAGTTTGTTAAATAGATGGTCAATTGAGTTTGTTTCAGATTACTTATTTAGCAAATTTGGGTATGCTAAATGAGTTGTTTGAAAATAATTTTTTCTTTTGCTTGTTTGTTCTTGATGTGAATCATGTGTGAATTTGGGAATGGAATCTTTACATAGCAAATTTGTGTATGCTAAATAAAGTCCAAATATTTTTGTTTTGATTTTTGAAAAGAGGATCTTTACTTAGCAAATTTGTGTATGCTAAATAAAGAATCCAAATGTGTTTGATTTTTGAAAAGAGGATCTTTACTTAGCAAATTTGTGTATGCTAAATAAAAGATCCAAATGTGTTTAATTTTTTTGTGTTTTGATTTTGAAAAGAGGATCTTTACTTAGCAAGTTTTGGTAATGCTAAATAAAGAATTCAAATGTGTTTGATTTTTATGATTTTGAAAGAGGATCTTTACTTAGCCAATTTGGGTATGCTAAAGAAAAAAATCCAAATGTATTTAATTTTTGTGTTTTAATTTTGAAAAGAGGATCTTTACTTAGCAAATTTGTGTAAGCTAGATCCAAATGTGTTTAACTTTTGTGATTTTTAAAAGAGGATCTTTACTTAGCAAATTTGGATATGCTAAATAAAGGATCCATATGTGTTTGATTTTTGTGATTTTGAAAAGAGGATCTTTACTTAGCAAAATTGGGTACGCTAAATAAAGAATCTAAATGTGTTCAATTTTTATGATTTTGGTTTTATGTTACTTCTTTGAAAGGAGGGATTTTTATTTAACAAAGATGGTATGTTAAATGGAATCCAATTTAAATTTTTGTTCAGAAAATGAAACACCCATTTGACAAATTTGGGTATGTCAAATGGAATTTCAATGTATTTTGGTTCTCATGATTTTTTTGCAAAGTAGATTTCCATTTAACAAATTTGGGTATGTAAAATGGAAGTCAATTTTTATTTTTATGTTTCAAAGATGAAATTTTTTGTGTGTGATTTATTGCTTTTTGAAAAGATGGAAATTCCAACTTATGGAATGTGTTGAGTGGAGTTTCAAGTTGTGTGAATTTGTTTGAAGATAAAGCCTCCATCCAATAAGTTTGGATATATGGAATGAAGAGGCTTATCTTCAAATTTGTAATTTTTGAAAAGGAAGAAACTCCAATTTCAACATATGTAAGATATACTAAGATGGAGTTTCAGTGATGTGATTTTATTTGGAAATGAAATCTTCATTCAATAAATTTGTGTATATTGAATGAGAATGTTCATTTTCAAATATGTTCTTTTTGAAAAGGTGATTTTGATTTTATTTGAAAATGAAATCTCATTTAATAAATTTGGGTATATTGAATGAGGGTATTCATATGTGCTTTTTGAAAAGATGATTTTGATTTTATTTGGGAATAAAATCTTCATTCAATAAATTTGGATATATTGAATGACGATGTTCATTTGTGCTTTTTTTGAAAAGATGATTTTTATTTTGTTTGAAAATGAAATCTTCATTCAATAAATTTAGGTATGTTGATTGAGGATATTCACATGTGTTTTTTGAAAAGATGATTTTGATTTTAATTTGGAAATGATCCTACATGTAACAATCTTGAAGATTGTTAGATGAGGTTAAGTTATATATATTTTTAATGAAACTTTTTGTGCAAAACATTTTTATTGTGTGAATTTTGGAAAAGTGCTTTTGAAAAGCAATATTTTTTATAAAGGATTTGTCTTTCTTTAAGTTTGGAATGAACTTTACCTTACCCTAAAGATGGTAATAAAAAGGACTTTAGTTATCTTTTTATTAAATTTTATTTTTACCTATTGGGGGACCCAATAGGAGTTTTAAGACCTACATGGAGTGAGGTCCTAAAAACTAAAGGATGTTGGCTAGCTTAGCTTAAGAATGAAATAAGTTAAGTGCCAACAGAAAAGAAGGATAGTCTCAGAATCATATGAAATATAAATTCACTATCGATTCTTAGAGACAATGATCATTTACTAAAGATGGAGAAATGAACCATCCCCAACAGAGTCGCTAGAAAAATCTATGATGTATTATTTCTAATTTTCAAACTTTTGGGAATTTGAAAAATAAAAATAGTATTATGTTCTATGTTGGGACACCGCGTAGATCCACAAATGTACTTATTAGGGTGATCAGATATGATATTGAGAATAATGTACTATCTTGAGAGATAGAAATCACCATCCTATAATGGACCTAATCACCTGATAAGGACTCCTAAGGACAATGGGTCTTCGAATGTACTAGAGATTCTTCTCCTAATTTTCATGAAAAGTAAAATAGGGTTTATTTTAAATCGGGTTTGTTAAGTTCCCTATGGAGGTAAGCCCCCATAGTTAATTGCATCTTAAGGAAGAAGATTCCTTAAGAATACTTTCGATTAAGATAAATGATTGTTGTCTCCCAAGATTTCAAAGATAGGACTATTAATAAATTAGTTATTTTTAGAAAATCATGTGAGATTGATAAAAGAGAGGGAGTTATTATCGAAACCAAAAGGGGATGAGTAGGGGATGCTCATGATACTATGAAGCCTAGTGAGCATCCCAAGCTATCCTATGATTAGGCTTTATATTTTTGAAATTGAGGTGATTTATATGTTTAAGTTGAATGTTTATTAGAAATATAGGGCTTATAATTCCATAATAGGAGATCGTGAAAATGCCTAAGAGGTGAGGATTCATGCTTATAGCCCACAAAGGGAAACATCAACCTTGGATCCTAAATCTAGTGAGCTTTGGTGAGGGCCGAACCATGACCTAAATCTAAGGTGAAAATGGGTATATGGTTTACCCTTACAAGAGAGAATAAATCACCCGATTGTTAGACTTATAATCGCTTGAGGGTGGTTGCTGACTAACTCCTCCTACGATTTTTAAATACATGTAGGCAAGTCTTATGCTTTGGAAGAGAGCTAGGCTTTTATTATTTAGAAAGAAGACTAAATCCTTAAACACACTCCCTAAGAGACTAGATTATATAGGGCATGAATAATGACCTAATCCAATGCAAATTTTATTAAGTTTTAATTTTTAGAGATTTTGATTTGACACAGGCTATGGGATTTCATATGCCTAATGCATGAGAAGATTGATTATGGGCCAAAATCAGTAAGAAGGAGGTGTGTTTCCACCATGGTTTTCAAAGGTAAAGCCATTTTCTCTGGAAAAGGTGGAAGCCCTCCATTAGCAAGAGTGAAGCAAGATGATTTTTATACATGATGTGAGACATACAACATCCAGCTAAGGGGTTGCTAAATCTTTTATTATCTTGATTTATGTCTTAGGATTTAGGTGAGGTTATGAGTTATTTAATTTAATTTTGAGTTGATTAATTAGTTAAAAAAATTATTTTTTTCTAGGAGCCTAATTGCATCCAGGCCATTCATCAATCAATGAAGAAAGTTGAAAATCATGCCATCCTAATACCCAAGCTAAACAAACATCAAACAATTTTATAATGCTAATGCAAAAGAATATGAGGACGATGTGGTCGGGCTCCACCACACAAAGCCAAAAAGAAATGGGTAGCCAAGGTCTACCCTTATACAACCCACATTATAAATGTATAATTATAATTTAGGAGGAATTTATGTTATGGGGATCTTCATTCTTCATTTCTTCATTTCTTCTTTTCTTTTGGTTTGTCTTGAGATGTGGTTTGCTCCAAGACTTCACGTGGTACATAAGACTTGGTCTTATGACCAATGTTCATTCTAATCTCCCATAACATTCATTCCAAATTTTAATTGTATAATTTACATCAAAATGAGAAAAGTAAATCTAACTAAACCTGCAAAATAGAGATTAGCTGAACATACCACACATCCCAAGCAGTTATATGAATAAGTTGGACTTAGCATCCCACACATAAGTAACCAAGTCCACCTATCCTAGTTTGGATTATACTTAGGGGTATAAGCAACCTACATAACAAAAGCATTTATATTTTTATTTTTGCACCCTTTAAGCACAATCCCTTGCAGAAGACATGATTAGGCTAAGATTACCCTACCATCCAGTCTACGCACATAAACCCTAACATTAAGTCTAAAATATTACATCACAAAATAAAATCAGGCATTAAACCATGCACCGCCCTAACATAGTGCTAGAAATGGTGACTTAACCTAATGTGTGTGCCATTTAAGGCTTGTGTGACATATCTTAGCTAGGCTTTAAGGTTGGAATTTTTTAAGTGTAAAGGATTCAACTTATAGGATGGTTTCATTTTAAGTGATTTAGTTGATTTATCAATTTTATTTGATGATTTGATTTGGTTTTAATGAACCTACATTTAGTTACTAAATATTGTAAAGAGAAGAAAAGAGAAGAGAACTTCTCTTTCATCCCTACCTTAAGTAATTTCTAAGGTAGGTTCATTAATGATTTTTCTTTAGTGAATGCTTTATTATGTATTTTAAGTAACCCTAAGTTTAGATTTGCTCTAAATAAATCTATTCAATAAGAAAGGCATCTTAGGATTAATTAATGTGAATTACTATCACATAACACACAACCATTTATTTCTTTCCACCATGTATATCATGCCTATGAATGATCCTAATCATACCTATACATGTAATGAAAATTTTAACACACCTTGATGATGAATGCAAAGGGATGTTGTTTAAGAAAATTTAGATATTCCATGGATGCATGTTTTTATTAGGTAGAAAAGAGGGACTCTTTTATCCATTGATTAAATGCACATCCATATGTGTAAAAGACATAAGTGAGCATGTGGCCATTATTTTCTATACCGGGGGTGTAAAGTATAAGACCTACTTGGGGCTACTTAAAGCCTCACAATCCCGAGATGTTAAGACTAATATACCACTTTTCTTAAATACATGTGTACATATAAAAGAAAACAAATGGATGAAAAATTATGCAAGAGATTTTTGTTTGATTTGGTTATGCAATTTACATGTGTAAATGTGAAGATTCTTCTTAAGTCATAACATAGAAGTGTACAGGAATAGATTTAAGCAAGTGTTATGTTCTTTTCAAATGAACTATACACTTTGCAAATCTTATTCAAATTGTTAAGAGGAGAGAAGAAAATCACATAATACACATTTTATGCTATAATCACATGCAAGCTTATAAGTAGTTATAAGTAGAATCACTTCATTTATAATCTTTGATTTATAGGTTTTGAAAATAGTTTTTTGTTTAATGGTGATAATGGCCGCTCATATTCTTAACTTTTAGCCAAATATGCAATTTGACATAAAAGGAAACATTTTATTTAATTGATATTTTTTAAAAGATATGAATGCATGATTTCATATGATAAACAACATTTAGCATGCTTGGAAAGAAATAAAGTGATGTAAGCATATAACTTCATTCACCCTAATTAATTTCTAAGGACAATCCTATAAGATAAGATTATTCAAAGTGAATCAAAATTCTTTAAAGAGATTTTTATTTCTTTGAATTTGATTTGATTTAGGAAATATAAAAAGGGTTTGCTAGTCCTAACCCATTTTCCACATGTGTGAATTGATTTAGTTTAATTTTAGAATAATTAGGTTGATTTTATGTTTTTTTTTAGGTTAGGGTGTGAATTAAACCAATTAATTACCCCTTACCTACACCACTTTAACATAATTAAACAAATAATTATGAGCCAACATATGATATGCAATCACATGGAATTTAAATCAGCAATGCTCTTAAGAAATAAAGGCCTAATACAATGCATTTATTGATTAATTAAGCTAAAGGATTTTCATTAAGTACTTTCATAACCTTCCCACATATGTGAGTTGGATATGATTTTCTCAAACTTACCTTAGGCTTTTGAACACCTAAGGATCTACTCAGCAAGAGATTGATTAATTCTAGATTGATTTTCAAATTTTGATTAGACTAATTAAGTGGATCATTAGTGGATTAATCCTTAACTATATTTGGATTAAGAAAGAATGAGGGTTTAGGAAATAACTTAGGAAAAATAACCTAGATCCATCCCATAAACCTCTTCCTTACTCAAACAATATTTAATTATCTCAATTAAGAGATTAAATCACTATTCACATGCTTAATTTATATTAAGGGGTGATTAGTTCATTAGTAATTTTCCTAATTAACCTTTAATAAATTCCAAGAAAATTAAGGGAGAGAGGTCATCCTCTAAACATATCAGAAATTTGGAATTAATTAATGAAGTAATTAGAGAGTAATTAGGGTAATTTAATTTGGAATTAAACCCTAATTAAGGAATATTCACTCTTCAAAATCTATTGATTTTAATTTTATATTATTCCTCACTAAATTATCTTTGAAATGAGCCTCATTTAAATTTTTTTGGATTTTTCTAGATTTAGTTATAAATTTATGTACTTTTTGTGATTAATGAGTAATTAAAATAGCCTAACTAATTCTAATCCCATGTGGAGCGATGGCTTTCAATGTCAGCAGGTTGTTATTTAAGTTCACATCATCGTGTCAAATGTGGCGGAAGCGCTTTCCCTTAGGCCATCCGATCAACGATCGGATAGTCAGGATTAATCTTGTGGTTATAAAGGATTTAAATCAAAAATCTATCGTGATTAAATCAGGGTCATCCATCCAAAATACATGGGATGGACAGCTCATGATTCATCTCTACTGGATAGAGGGAGGTTGTCCATCCTCCTGATCGACTCCGAGCTTTAATTGCTAGATTTACCCACACCATCGAAGGAGAAGAACATCCAATATAATCTAATGAGATTAATTCCCTTAGAAGGATCAATCAATTTTTAAGGAGGATCGGTTTGAGCAATACCTCAAGGCTATCATGTGCTTAGCGGAGGTAGCTTTGTCTAGTGGAGACGAAGCCCTATTGAAGGTATCAAGCTTTGATTTGCAGTGAATTGCTCAAATGACCAAGCTCCCCTTCAATGGCTTTCAACTTTGATCGAAGTGCCCCTTTCCGTGGCTTGGAGACTTGGAAAACACTTTGGGTGAGCTCGACTAGCTCCCTTGATGGTGCATGCAAAGTGAATTTGGGTTTGATGGAGAATTGGATGAATTGGAGTTTGAAATTACCTCCTGTGTTTCAACTTTGAAGAAAACCAAGAAAGAGAGATTCAAGATGCTTGAAAATGGCTTAGGGAAGTTTAGAGAAGCATGCTTTCAATCCTTAGAACTTAATCGAATGCAATGTCTCTAGTTTGAGTGGGAATGAGGGGGAGTATATCTCCCCCTCTTTAGATCAGACGTCTGAGACTAGCTTTGCCATTTTTGATCAATTACTTAGATTGATTAGTTTGTTTAGGCTGTTAAGGACTCCATGTGATTCATTTGGTAGAGGAGTGGAGGAGTGCACATGTGCTAGGTGAGTGTATGGAGTGATCCAAGTGGAGAATTCCCATTAGAGGGGTTGGTTTGGCCTTGGGTTGGGTCATGGCTGACCTAAATCCATTGGGTCATGATCACCACCTCCCTTGGTGTCCAAATGGACCACTAAGAAGATGCTAAGTGGTCATGAGAAAGAATTGACCACATTGCAAGTGAATTTGGCCATAGGTTACCCTTTGAACTAGGGGTAAAATGGTCATTTGGATTTAGTTTTGATTTGGAAAGATTTGGAATGATTCAAAAATAGGTTGGGCCAAATTTCAAGTGATTTGGAGTTCATTTTGTTTGAATTGCTTCAATTTGACCTATTTAGGTCAAGTTGGGTCAATTTGGGTTAGGTTAACCAATTTGATCAAATTGGGTCAAACCATGTGTTAGGTCAAGTTTAAATGATCATCTAGAGCCTATGAGTATCATTGGTTTGGTTCAATTTGGTTTAGATTTGGTTTTGGTTCATTTGAGTTCACTTAGGTCAAATGGGTCAAGTTGACCAATTTGACCAATTTGACCCAATTAGGTTAGGTCATGGGTTGGATTAGGCTTGGTTGGTCATTTGAAATGTATGTAAGCTTTAGTTTCAATCAATTTTGATTTGGTTTGATTTCAAGTTGATTTGACCTTTTAGGTCAAGTTGAGTTCATGGTCAATTAGGCTAGGTTGGGTCTAGTTGGCCAATTGAAGCTTTGGTCAAGTTCAACAAGTGATTTAGAATGAATTTGACCCATTGGTTGTAATCAATTTGGCTTAGATCAAAATTTGACCCACTTTGAATTTTTAGGTCAATTTGGGTCAACTTGGGTCAAGTGGCCAATTTGGCTTAGTTTGGCTCAATAGATGTCTTGATCATGTTCAATCATTGATTTTAGATTGGTTTAGTGGATGGTTTCAATCAATTTGGCCTATGGTGGATTTTGACTAGTTTGGTTTTCATTTGGGCTAAGTGTTGACTTGGTCAAAGGCTAGGTTTGACTTGGTTTGACCCAATTTGAGTGATTAATCATCCTGGGATGATTGCTCCTCATAATGTGAGGCTTAGATGAGCTTAGTTCAATCCAATTTGGGTTGGATTAAAATTTGACTCAAAAAGGTGCTTTTGCTCACTTTGGGTCAAGTGAGCCTAAGTGAGTCAATTGACTTGATCAAGACTTGATTCAAGTTTGGTTGAACTCACATATGGACTTATGTTTGAAATATAAATATAATCCAAGTGATTTAGAATCAAATGAGTTTTGGTTCATTTGACAATTTTTAAGCCAAAATGGTGAATATGAGTTTGACTTGGGTTAGTTTGATTTTTGTTCAATGATTGAAGTTTATGTTCATATTTGGTTTGTGATTGAAGGATTGATTGTTTGAAGAGAAAATCTAAAGGTTTGGATTGATTTGAGGATGATTTGGCTAAGTTCAAACTTTGACTTGAAAGGGCATTAGTTGGATTTTGGTTAAATTTGGATTTGAGTTTTGAATTGATTTTAGTTATTTAAGTTTATATCTCATTTATATTTGTGAATATAAATGAAGATATAAATGGGTTATGAGAAAATATTTTAAGTTTGAATTGATTTGAGTTTGGTTTGGCTAAGTCCATAAGATGATATAAAAAATGGCTTAAGAAAGATTTTGGGATTTGAATTCAATCATGGGTTTCAATTATTTGATTTGGAATTGATTTGATGATTTGAGAAATATCATTTGAGTTGAAATTGATTTAAGATTTGGTTTGAAATTGATTTGAGTTTGACGTTTATTTGGATTTGAGGTTTATTTGAATTTGAAGTTGATTTGAATTTGAGGAAGTAAGGATTTGGTTCAAGCTATAAGGTAGGCAAGTTTTCCTAATATCTCTAAGGCATGACCTATTATTATGGATAACTCTTCTAAGTCTCTAGGGTTAGGTTAAGGGTTCAACTAATCACTAGAAGTGTCTTAAGACTAAGGAACTCTTAGTATTTAGAAGAGTCCTATGCCTAAGATGGAGAAGTTGAGTGCTCATTCCAAAAGTGAGGTCAACAGTTGTAGTATTAATCTCTCTTTGCCCTCCTCTTCTAAGATCTAAAGAATTTGAGCTTAATGTGCATTTATTCTATGCACACAATCCTCTAATGTCAAGCTTGAGTAGTTTTCACTAGTTGGATTACACTACCATTGACTGGGGGACATATTTTCTTCAATCAAAGAAGTGTTTATAAAATGCTTGGAAGTTTCTTATTTATTATACCACATTATTACATGTTCAAAAAATTTATTATGCTAAAGTGAGAGTTTTTATCTTAGTAATAAGATAAGTTTAAAAAGAAGACATCAATTATTATACATTAAAAACACAAAAGTGAAAAAGTCATGAGACCTATACTATATGAAATAATTCAATATATACATGAAATATATGAGTATACTCTTTCTCTTAAACAACGAAGATGAGATTATAAAGTATTATTTGCTTGCTTTCATTAATGTAGTGAAAAATAGAAAACAATTGTATAGGAGAATAATGGAGATTAGGAGATGGATGTTCGTTGGTAGATGTCAATATCACTAGCATATAATAAAAATCAAGAGATGGTCATTCGGTGATGGCAATTGGGTGAAGATAATTTGTTGATGATAATCAAGTAATAATAATTAGGAAATTTCATTCAAACAATAATGATTGGATATTAAAGGTCAAGTGATGGCAATCAATCGATGATTCTTAAATGTCCAATCTACCTCTTATTTAAGTTATGGTTCTTTTCCTATAAAAAAATGATGGTCTATTTATAATTTTTTTAAAGCATGAATTTGATAAATTTAGCTAAATTTCTAAACACCGCGTTAGATGATTCATGCTTATTTATTTAAACTTAGGCTATTATTTTGATAATTAGCACCTTAATGATCTCATAATTGAGTGAACTTGGGATCATTATATTTTGTCCAAAGAGATACTCATTTTAATTATAAATATGCATGATCGAGAGATAGTTTTTTCTTCATCATAATACCATAAAATTTTAATTATTTCTCAATTGCTTAATTTGGGCTCATTTAGGCTCGAACGAATATGTTTGGTGTTGTTAGACTCATCCTTTCAACATATTCAATATGACAATAAATATATTAAAATTTAGGTTTAGATGATACTAAATTTATTTTAAAAGTTTTAAATTTGAATATTATTTTGAACTTAATTCTTGATAAAGTGAATTTTCAAATGACATAAACTTACTTTTCAGAACTAAGATTTATTCTATTCTTCAGTGCAGAATATTATATGTGAAATTTTAAATATGACAGAAGTTTTTATTTTTTGTGAAAATTTTGTCTAGTGATTGATTGGCTTTGTGATGATTATGATAATTAATTAATTAATCTTTATATTACAATCACCTATGACTTATTTTGATGACTATGCAATCTACTTTTTCATTAAATTTAAATCAGAATATGTTTATTAAATTGTTTTACATTTTTTTTTTCTAAAAGCAGTTTTATATCTTTTATGATATATATATATATATATATATATATATATATATATATATATATATATATATATATATATATATATATATATATATATATATATATATATATATATAGCATTTTTTTCTCAATATTTTTTTTGAAGAAATTCATTTATTCATGTAAAAGATGCCACATAAATTTAGAGAAATATATAATTGTTAGAGCTTTGGTGTCTTCATTCTCCCTCCTTAGGTAGCCACCTATCTCAGATGTCGCCATCACCTCTTCAATATTAATTAGAGGTATCAATAAATGACTTAACACTATAATCTAACATAGAATTTACTTGAAAAATATTTGGATTTAGATTGACCCAATTAATTTTTAGATTTAGTTCGAGTATAAAAATTTCACCGGTTTAATTTTTAGGGTTAGGATTTTGTTAGCTCACCAACTTAAAATTGACTGAAATTTAACTTTATTTTGACCCTCGTAATTGACATGATTTTGACCCGCAAAACTCAAAATTGACCTGAATTTAACCTAAAATGCATCACTGGGCTTGTATTTGAATCAATCAGGCTGAAGGTGAGTCAGGTTAGAATCAAAATTTTTGATCTATTTAATAAACTGATCAAATTTTTTTTTTCTTGAGTGAATACGTAATAATCATCAAAAAGGATTGGTTGTAAACTCAGAGGTCATTTGAGATCATTTTATTTTTCTAATTTTTAATTATAATTAGAATTTTATTTTATTTATATTTTTAATTAAAATAAAATGCATTTGATGATGATAGATATTTTAAAAATAAATATCTAAAATTATTTAAAATATTTTTAAAAATAATGTGATTTATTTTTAAATATAAAAAATATATATCAAATAAATATATATTTAAAAATAATATAGAAATAAAATTAAAAAAATAAAATTGATCTGAAATATGCTCTAAGATATAAGACAACCACAAATTTTTTAAGATGAAAAAAATATATATTTTTCATATACCTTTTGCCAATTAATTATTGAAATGAAATACTTTATTCTCCACTTAATAAGCTTCGGAACTTTACTTTCCAAGGAGCCAATAATCAACAAGTCGCCATTTTAAAATGATGGAAGATCAAGTCCAAACTTTATAATTTTTTTTTTTTGTTTTAAAATATAATCTTTATTTAAAAAATGCTTTTTCACTAACAATAAGTTTTAGATTTATTGCACCTTTCAATTAAAAAAAACTTTTTGAGACATTCAACAAAATAAGGACAAAATAAAATCGTAATATATTGGAAGGAGTATTATCAAACATATAAATAAAAAAAATCATTAACTATGTCAAAATTAAAAAAAAATTTAAATTTAACCATATATATAATTGTGACATCTAAATGGTAACAAAGCAAAAAATTTTGTTGTGAAGTGCTAACTTATTATTTATCTTCAACTTTTCCATCATATATTTTTTATAATGAATCTTTAAGATCATTTCCTACTTATAACAAACTGTTTGTTTGCAATTAAAAAAACACCTGAAAATGAAGTATCCTGACTCAGGGAGCCGTGACGTTGCAATCCAGGCGCCTAGACGAAGTTAGGAGAGCATGAAAGATTATGGGAGGAATTTATTATAAAAAAAGGGGAGGGCTGATTTTTTTTTTTTTGCCACTCTCTCTCTCTCTCTACTTTTTAGCCACTCTCTTCTTTTTGATGCATGCCCTTCTTGTGCGAGACAAGATTGAAGTCAACCGTTGCTAATTCCAGGTAAAATTCAAAATAAAAAATTTCTTTTATATAATTTCTCGCTCTACAATAAAATTTTGAAGAATTTCACAGTTGATCTTGGATCCAATGTGAAATGATGACCCTCTCCATTGATCTTATGAAGCAAGAGAGAAAAGCATGATCATTAATTACAAAATCCTAGGCATAGTTTATTCAAAACACTATCAAAATCAAAATTAACTTGAAATTTAATTAACTTAATCACAAATTTAAAATGTGAAGGCATCCGCTGTCGAACTTAGTTCCGGTGTGAGATGAAAATCCTCTCTTCATTGATCTTGGATCCGAACAAAGGATAAGAGTACCTGTTGTACTAAAATATTTTAAAATATAGTATTGAAAATAGTCAAATTACACAAGAAAATCTCCTTGGAACAAAGTCTCCTAACTTGAAGCACTATAACACTGATACTTAGTGTCCAGGCTCTAAGCTTTTGAGAATTTAGACCCTTGGCACTCCACTTTACAATGCCGCAATGATCTTGTATGACGTTGAGGCACTGAGACCAGCATCGTGGTGCTAAACCTTGGCACCACAGTGTGGCCTTCTTGGGTAGTAAGATCAAAATGCTCACTTATAAAGTCGTAATGCTATCTAAAAATTGCCAAGGCTTTGTGACCAGCGATATAATGCTACTTCCTAGCGTCACAACGCTGCTTTCTCAAATTATAGGTCAAAATGTTCATTTGCAGCACCACAATGCTATCATGAATGCGTTGAGTCATTGCACAGTGTAGCAACGCTACTTTTCAAGCACCGAACCACTACCTTCTTTAAAATTTTAAGCCCAAGTCCCACCATCTAGTGCGTAGGTGCTGACTTCTCAATCTAGCTATTTTTAAATTAGAATTTTTATCTAATTAAATTTCTATATTATAATAAAGATTTAAATTATAATTAAGTTTAGAGGATAACCAATCAATATGCAAAATGATAAACAATCAATATGAAATAAAAAGTTCATTGGAGAATAAAATTTTATTACAAAATCTGTTAAATGAAATCATAAAAGTGTATAAAAAAAGAGAGAAAACTATCTAGAAGTCATAGTCATCCTCCTTCTCTTCTTCTAGCTCCAACAGGGTTCTAACATAAAGATGATAAGGAGGCGCTACATAAAAAGGAACTTGATTCGAGCTAGGATTAAACTTATAAATTTCAAACATTTGAATAAGTATCGAGTTAAACTTAGCCATATAAGAAAATTGCTGCTGCTGACCTATATGATGATCAAATTTCTTTTCCAATTCTTATTGCCATCAAGTGTTTTTGCCAACCCTTTTTCAAAATTATGATACTTTTCCTCCAATTTCTTCGAGCTTCTCATTTAAAGTTTTAGAGGATTTGGATATGGAGGAGCGCGTGAGCTTTCTTTAATATCCATTTTTGATCCAAACCCCTTAACTGCTCTTTTAGTCAGTGAAGTCTTTTGTATAAGAATTTCTTCATATGGCTCCCCAACACACCATCCTCAACACATAAAGAATAAATAAGAGAAGGATGATCATAACCTAGGGTAATACTACCCTTAAGCAAATTATAAATTGAATTATAAATAATCTTTCTTACATATATGGTAAAGCCCTTTTGCTTTGTATAATTCAAAATGACTCAATCTTTAGTTACTTCACTGATATTACGAGTGGACATCAACTTGGTAGAAATAAAATAGTGTTAAGATTTAGCCTTGACAGTTAGGCTCACGGTAGAAAAATTGATAATCTTTTTCTTCTGTGATTTTCACTGAACATTTGAATTTCTAATAGTGAAAAACTAAGAATTTCATTGAAATCAGGATAATCATTATAGTAGAAAAAATATTGATCATATATAATATTATATAAATTGTAATATACAATAATAGCAGTACTATCAAAACATACCCATTTCTCCTTTACAAAAACTTTATTATCTTGGTGCTCCTTCACATTGGCGAGGAAATTTTGTACCATAGAGACAACACAAGCTGTGTTATTGTAGGCGAGATGCTCCCAGCCTTGCTCATTGATAATCCTCTCCATACTGCAACCCGGTTTGTGGAAGTTCCTCTCTGGAATGTGGTACTTTTTGATAAGAGTGTGCTGATACCTCTTCTCTACTTTCACACTAATAAATTGGTTAGCATCGTTGGAGGCTATCATCTTCTTGCCTTTGGAAGTGCTTGAGCAACATATTTGATGTCCTAAGATCTGAGCAAAGGCTAAGAAAGAAATGTTGTAGGAATTCTTAAAAGAGAATAAAAGCTTTAGAATGAAATTTTGGCAGCCCAAATGTCCTATTTATAGACTAGATCCACGGCCGTGACCCCACTCTTGCAGCGTCAAGGTGTTAGCCTCTTAATTTCTAAAATGTAGGATTAGTACCTTGGTGCTTGACATGCAGTGCTTAAGTGTTGGGCAGTCGGTCAGGGTAGTTACTATTCCTATTCAAAAGATCATTTATAAACACTTATTATCATTAATTATGTTACTGACAAAGTACAAAATGCGGGTCAAGCATTGATGGAGTTTCGCGGGGCTATGACAACACTACATCACTGGTCAAAACTTCTGTCATTTCTATTAAATTCCCCAACTAGTTTGTCAATCATTTGAATGGTTTTTTGATTAGCACCACAGTGCTACTCTAGCAGCACTTAGGCGCTAGTCAACCTACTTTTTGTTATTCTTTATGACACCTAAGTGCTGCAACACTGGGTCTATAGTGTTGAAGCACTGCCCACTTTTATTGAGATTGATATTTCTTTTTATCGGAGCTTAGGCGCTAACTTTTTAATGCCGATGTGTTAAAATTTAGACATTTAAGCACCAACTTCCCTATGTCATAGCGTTAACCCCCTAGTGTTGTGGCACTGGTTCTTTAGGGCCGAGGCATTGTCTCATAGGAAAAAAAAACCGAACATCTATTCTTTCGAAATGTAAATAACCTATATGTTCACATTCAAACATCCAATCCAATGACTTTCTAATAGATGTAATTCTGACTTATGCTGGCAATGCAAGCACTACAATCAATTCAGCACTCCAAAGGGAGGTAAGTTCAACCTATATGTTTGCCATATGAATGTAAATCCTATTGGAATTCCAAAGGGATGTAAGTCCAATCTATTTATTTGTTATTTGAAGTTATAAAATCAATTGGAACTCCAAAGGGAGGTAAGACCAACCTACATGTTTATTATGCAAACATAAATCCTACTGGGCATTCCAAAGGGATGTAAGTTTAATCTTTTCGTTCATTATGAAAACATTTAAATCTACTGACACTGCAAAGGGAGGTAAGTCCAACCTATATATTTGCCATGCGAACATAAATCCTATTTGACATTCCAAAGGGATGTAAGTCCGATCTTTTCGTTCGCTATGTGAAAATATACCTAACACTCCAAAGGGAGGTAAGTCCAACCTACCATGCGAACATAAATCTAACCTAGAATTCCAAAGAGTCCAATCTTTTCATTCACTTTGTGAACATTTAAATCTACCTAACACTCCAAAGAGAGTAAGTCAAGCCTATATGTTTTCTATGTGAACATCTAAATTTGCTGGCATTCCAAAGGGATGTAAATCCAACTCATATGTTCACCATGTGAACCATAAACCCTACCTGACATTCCAAATGGATGTAAGCCCAATCTTTTCATTCACTGCAAACACCTAAATCTACTAGCATTCAAAAAGAATGTAGGTTTAATCTTTTAGTTCGCTATGCGAACTCTAAATCCATGGCATTCCAAAGGGATGTAAGTCCAATTTGCTAGTTTGTCATGTGAACTTTTAAAATCTATCTGGCATTCTGAAGGGATGTAAGTCTAATTTAATGGTATTCTAATAGATATAAGTTCAGCATATGCTTGTAATGTAAGCAGAACTTAACCTAACCTATGTTTGCTATGTAAACATAACCTAAATATAATAAATTTCAAATAGATGTAAGTCCGACATATGCTTGCAATTTAAAGCATAATATAAAACTTACACCAAACATTAGTCTACTCGGGATATCAAAAATGAAGCAACCCATGATTGCTAATCAGACCCTTTGGACATTACAACTAATAGCCTTCTGATGTTAGTAGACTGGAATAACGATAGTCCTGAGAAAACAAAACCATGAGATCTTGATCTAGAGGAGCGTATGAGCTTTCTTTAATATCCATTTTTGATCCAAACCCCTTAGCTGCTCTTTTAGTCAGTGGAGTCTTTTGTATAAGAATTTCTTCAAATGGCTCCGCCGACACACCAGCCTCAATACATAAAGAATAAATAAGAGAATGATGATCATAACCTAGGTTAATACTACCCTTAAACAAATTATAAATTGAATTATAAAGAATCTTTCTTACATATATGGTAAAGGCTTTTACTTTGTATAATTCAAAATGACTAAATCTTTAGTTACCTCACTTATATTACGAGTGGACCTCAACTTGGCAAAAATAAAATAGTGTCAAGGTTTAGCCTCGGCAGTTAGGCAGTTGATCAGGGCGGTTACTATTGCTATTAAAAAGATCATTTATAAACACTTATTATCATTAATTACGTTACCAACAAAGTACGAAAATCGGGTTAGGCATTGATGGAGTGCCGCGGGGCTCTGACAACACCACGTCGTTGGTCAAAAGTTTTGTCCTTTCTGTTAAATGCCCCAGCCAGTTTGTCATTCATTTGAATGGCTTTTTGAGTAGCACCTAGGTGCTAGTCAACCTACTTTTTGTTATTCTTTATGACACCTAAGCACTGCAACACTGGGTCTATAGTGTTGAAGCACTGACCACTTTTATCTTGAGACTGATATTTCTTTCTGCTGGCGCTTAGGCGCTAACTTTCTAACACCGATGTGTTAAAATTTAGACATTGAAGCACCAACTTCCCTATGTCGTAGCACTAACCCCTAGTGTTGTGGCGCTGGTTCTTTAGGGCTGAGGCATTGTCCCGTAGGAATAAAAAAATTAAACATCTATTCTTTTGAAATGTTAATAACCTATATGTTTGCATTCAAACATCCAATCTAATGACTTTCTAATAGATATAATTCTGACTTATGCTGGCAATGCAAGCACCACAATCAATTCAACACTCCAAAGGGAGGTAAGTTCAACCTATATGTTCGCCATATGAACATAAATCCTATTGGCATTCCAAAGGGATGTAAGTCCAATTTATTTATTAGTCATGTGAAGTTTTAAAATCAATTGGCACTCCAAAGGGAGGTAAGACCAACCTACATGTTTATTATCGAACATAAATCCTACCTAGCATTCCAAAGGGATGTAAGTTTAATCTTTTCTTTCATTATGAAAATATTTAATTCTATTGGCAATGCGAAGGGAGGTAAGTCCAACCTATATATTCGCCATGCGAACATAAATCCTATTTGACATTCCAAAGGGATGTAAGTCCAATCTTTTCGTTCACTATGTGAAAATATACCTAACATTCCAAAGGGAGGTAAGTCCAACCTACCATGCGAACATAAATCTTATCTAGCATTTCAAAGAGATGTAAGTCCAATCTTTTCGTTCACTATGTGAACATTTAAATCTACCTAACACTCCAAAGAGAAGTAAGTCTAGCCTATATGTTTTCTATGTGAACATTTAGATGTAAGTCCGACATATGTTTGCAATGTAAAGCATAATATAAAACTTACACCAAACTTTAGTCTACTCGGGATATCAGAAATGAAGCAACCCATGACTGCTAATCAGACTCTTTGGACATTACGGCTAATAGCCTTATGATGTTAGTAGACTGGAATAATGATAGTCTCGAGACAACGAAACTGTGAGATCTTGATTAGAACAACCCTTCTCTTTTTTTTAGATAGTCATCCACACCATACCACTACATATGGATTTGTACCAAATATTTATGCTTATTTCTAGCCTTAATCGAAAATTCTCTCTTGGTAAGATGGGTAATTAACTATGAATGCTTGTATTTATAGGAAGTAGAACCTAGATCTAACTAAATCCTAATATAATGTTAGAGAAAATTTAGTTGATTATATATCAATCTACCTCATAAAGAATGAACTCCCTCCCTAAAAAGATGACAGAGATTTGCAAAAATGTTTTTTTTTTATGAGTAATCACTATTTGTAAGTTTTGCTTGGATAAGGGGTGCTAGCAATTAACCATTTAATTCATAGAACTTCACTATATCTTTAAGGCTGCTATAATGTTATTGAACGCAATGTTGTTTGAATTATATTATTTTTTAGCTATTTGAAGTATCAAGCTAAAAAAACAGTGCCATGATATTTTGATTGATTTTGGTCAGAATTGGCTCTATCACAATTGAATTTATGTTGAGATTAGTGCTGTCCTTCTATCACATGTGTAACATTAATCTTAAACAAATTTGATAAAGATGGAACCCATCTAGATCAGATTCAATTAGAATATCTTGATGCTATTTTTTTTATTAAATGGAATATATTTTAATATTTTATATTATAATCATATAATTTGACATTTAGATATTGAAAATTTTGTTCCCACAATTAAATAGCTTGAGAAGTTGTTACCTTATTATTAATTTTAATTTATTATTTAAAATTTTTGATATAATTTAATAACCAAGATAAGATAATAATATAACTTCAATGACAAATTTCAAAAAAAAAAGAAGAACCTTTTTATACTTTGTACATCTTTTGTTATATCAAATGTAGATGCCATAAAATGAACCCTGCTATAGTTTCCATAATTAAATCCTTAATTTTTCAAATGCTTTGAAAAATTCAATTCTTTTGTTAAGTTTTAAGATCTTCAAGAAAAATAAAATTATTATTTGCGGAATTTGAACTATCTGATGATTACTTAATATTAGTTATGTACATATTGTGTGTATACAATATATACATAACTAATACACAATAATCTAAATCATTTGATCTCCACACGTAATAATTTCTATCGACGAGGGGTCAAAGAAAGTATGCTTACAAGTAACTGTGTAGATAAGTTAAATTCGAGAGAATTTAAGTATTTTTTATTTTTTATTTTTTTTGGCTCAGCTCGCTAAGCAAGAGTTAAATTAATTTTATTTGTGTTTGTCTTATTAACTTATAGAGTCAAATATTAGCTATTTAATAATATAGAATATAATTAGAATATATATATATATATATATATATATATATATATATATATATATATATATATATATATTTATATATATATATATATACTGTGTAATTTTATACTGTATAAACTAAATTTTTTTAATATTTAATTTTGATTTTTTTATCCTTTTGTAAGTGGTTTAGGATATAAGGTTTAGGGTTTAGGATTTAGAATTTTCTTTTAATTAAATAAACTGATAGGTTTAGATTTATTTAATTTATTTAGTTTATTTTTTATTTATTTTTATTTATTTTATTTTTATATTTGTATTTATGTTAATTTTATATTTTTATTTAGTTTAGTTTATTTATTTTAGTGTAGGTTTTTTTAGTTTATTTTTTAAGTTTAGGTTTAGGTTTAAGTATATTTTTTAGTTTGGTTTTATTTTTATTTTGGTTTTTTAAGTTTAGGATTTATATTTTATTATTTGAATTAGGTTTAGGTTTTTATTTTATTTTTTTAGGTTTAGGTTTTAGGTTATTATTTTAGGTTTATTTTTAGGTTTTATTTTTTAGTTTAGGCTTAGGTTTATTTTTAGATTATTTTTTTTTTTAGTTTAAGTTTAGGTTTAGGTTTAGTTTATTTTAGGTTTAGGTATAAGTTTTATTTATTTATTTTTAAATTATTTTAGTTTAGGTTTAGGTTTATTTTATTTTATTTATTTTAGTTTTATTTTAGGTTTAGTTTATTTTATTTTATTTATTTTAGTTTTATTTTAGGTTTAGTTTTTTTTAGTATAGGATTTAGGTATTATTTTTTATTTCTTTTTTGGTTTAAGAAAAAAAGAAGATGCTGATGCTGTAATTATTTGCCTTACAAATATGTTTCTGGACAAATAATCGTTTTTCTAGAAGTCCACATCAAGAAGAGAATATGGTAATTTATTCAAATTTTTTAAGCAAAAGAAGTTAAATTAAGTTGACTAGGATTACATCATATGCGCTTAGAGATAAAAATGAATTGGCTAAAGCATTGATTCTGCTATTTTTTTTATTTCTTTTAGTTTTTTAATGATTAGTATTTTTATTATGACCTAAAGGTTATGAATTGAACTGTGCTAAAGCATTGGGTTGGCCTTCTTGCATACTAGTTGACAATGAAATAGAAGTATGCAATGATTCAAACATCCCCTAACAACATAAACTATGCTACAAATTATAGACTTGCGATATCATAGATCTCAAAATAGTGCTGATGCTACTAAGGCCATTGTATGATGCATAATCATGTTATCACATGTAGTATAATCATAAATAGGAAATTATCATTTAGTCTTTTGGTTGAAGGCTAATGACTCAACTATCTTCATTGTGTGACTATAAGATGATGATACAATCATTGTTGTTGGGGGTACATCTAGCATTATTATTGTGGTGGTAAGATGATTCTAAATATTTATGTCATAAATCGACTAACATCAAGATGATGGCCTTAGTGGAATTACAAAAACTACAATTGGTAGATCGTATGTCACCTTTATAAATGAAAGAGGGGTTTTGCTCAAAGTTGTGTTGAATCCAATGCTTCAAACATGTCTATGATATGACAAAATAATAGAACAAGTGAATATTTGATGACATAAAATGTCATTGATTAGGAAAAAAAAAAACATAGACAAGGAATAAAAAAGTGCGAACTTCTTGACATGTCAGGACATTTTATGAGTAGCCAGTGAATTAATGAAGATACACACTCCTTATTATAACATATAATACATCATATGAGGTCCTGAGCATATTTTGATAGAATCTTTTCACATTAAATATGAGTGCTCATTACATAAGGTGATGCATCATATTTGGTTTGATGTTTAATAAATGTTGTTTGAAATTGAGACGTTTCCATATTTAAGAAAACATGACTTGGGACAGTTGTAGAATGAGTTAGGAAAGCTATTCAAATTATTAAGAGGATCTTTTATAAATAGGTGCTTATGGACAACTTGATGTTGATCTATAAATATATTCTTTAAATAAAATCATGTACGTGTAAGATAATCGATGAGAATTAAGCACAATATTGTGCGAATTGGAATTAAAACATCTCATTTGTGAGCAAAATCAATTGGGATGTCCTCGAATAGCAAATTAATTACATTGATGCTTCAAGACATCAAAATTGATTAAGATTGATCTTTCACATCGTTTAATTATCGTCCGAAGGATGAAAATAAGATGCATATGTAGTTTCACACATATGAGAGACCTTGACGCCATCTGAACAAGATCCTTTTGTAGAATGGATTACACCATCGTCGCTGAAATGACAAAATCTATTAAAGAAGACTTTTCACAACGAATTGAGCTTGAGTTTTCCCTGATAAAACTCAACATTGCTCAAATGTCCTTCAATCATAAAATGGACTATGCCATTGTGTTTAGGATGTCAAAATTACCTAATAACGACTCTCATATTGCGTGTGATCGATTTCAATAAAAATTCCCATGAATTTCGATGAAATTCGACTAAAAAAACTAGATATTTATTTATTAAATCCAATTTTGATAATGGATTTATTTCAGGATTAATTAAATTAAAGTTTCACCTAAATAATCTTTAATTTTGATTTTGAATTTTAAATTTCCTAAGTTTCCTTTGACCCCCCCCCCCCCCTCCTCCCCACTCCGTTTCCTCTCATAACCGAATCATCGTTACGAGATCACACAATACTGGCTAGCCTCTCTTACCTATACCTGAATGGGCTAATTTTTTAAATTAGGCCTAATTAAGATTTAATTTAGTTAATTAGGCATTAAAAGAAATTTAATTTTAGGCCTAGTCGCCAATTGAATGGACGACAGACTCTTGCCTATATTTTCAGCCAAAACTGACGGCTGCTCCCAGATTTGCATTTCGGCTCTCTACCCATGGTCCCTTTGATGCCGCACCTGCACCGCCAGACGTCGCCGCCACCACCAGAGATTGTCGCCTCCCTTCATCCACATTTATTTTTTGGTCGTCAATTTAGGTATTTTGAAACCTAAATGTACTTTTTTTTGTTAAATCTGCTTATATAGGGTTTTATTTTGTATGATATGCTTATTTATTTTAGTTTTAAGGTATATTGTTATTTTGATACCTTTATTTCATTAGATCTGTGTATTTTGGAAATGCATATTAATTTTAGGGTTTAGGCTGAAACATTATTATTTGGAGGTTATAATTATTCTTATTAGACATGTACCTTTAGTTTAGTAAAAATATTGATATGTGGTTTGCAAGATCAATTTATTGAGTTTAGGGTATATTCTGTCTAAGATCTTTATATTCAATTTTCATGCGCAGTTTATGGTATATTCTGTTTAGGGATTTGTACGTAAAAGTGTTGATTTAAATGTATAATAACTCTAACACTTCACATACTATACATTTTCGAGTCAAATGCACAAAGTGTACTTTCCCTTTGATTGAATTTTTTCTTTAACCATATGAGATAAAGGATTCTCTGTATCGTACTTGTGTGAGTTAAAAATGAGTTCTGATATAGTCTGCATAGTTTTATATTATAATGGTGAACTCACTATAAGTGAAGATTTTATTTCGACTTATACTGATAGGAAAAATAGTCCTATACAGATCCCACGGCAGATTAATTTTATAGACTTACAAAAGTGAATTATGAGATCATTGAAATTTGATCCAGCAAAGTTCCATGTAAGTCTTACAAGCCAGTTTTCTATTGGTACTGGATTTACTACAGCTCACATAACTGATGATGAAGTCTGTGCATCTATAATCAATGCAACATGCCCGCAACCTATAATTATTTATGTCAAAGTTGAGGAAATAACGTACAAAGAAAGAGAAGTAGATAACACTAAGGAGTGTCTGAGAGCTCTAGTTATGACTGAGTACATTACACTAGCTTCACAATTAACTACTCAAGCTGAAGCATATGACTCAACTCCAGTAGAATATGCTTATTTCGTTGTGACAAGTTTTGATTTTATGGGTGGCCCTCAAGGTGATTACATCAATTCTTCTGAAGATGAGGGATATGAAACTATGCCTAGTGCAACAATTAGTGATACTGATGATGATGATTATAGTAATGCCAACAGACTTACTTTAAGGGTCACAGAGCCATGTGTTAGAGTCAGGGACCTAATTAGAGACTACTCAATCAGAACAAGTTATATTGAAGAGCACTTGTTATCTAACAATGAGTACATGTGTAGTTTTCAAACAGCTAGGGAATAGAATGAGGAGATCACTTTTGATGGGCCATCAGATGAATCAAGTTTTGAATAAGGAAATTCCATTCCAGATGAATTATTAGAAGCTATGTGCTTTCATGACAAGAAGCAGCTTTAGTTCACTCTTCAGAGATGGTTTATCCTAAATAATGTTGAGTTTATGATATATACTTCAAATAAGATAAAGTTCATTGTATTGTGCATATATCATGCTCACCAACTACACCTTATATGGTGCGATTGCATGTTAGCTCAAGTAAGAGGTTGGCTGGTGCATGGAGGATTAGCAGTATTGGTTCACCTCATACCAATAGTCATTCAGTGCTGAATGCTGGACATAAATAATGTATATCATAGTTTATGAATTATTTTATTTAACCTACACTTAGATGTCAACTAGATTTAAAATCTAGAGAAATTATAAGCCGTTTGGAGTCCAAATTTAATATAAGAGTGTCTTATATGAAGGCTTAGGATGTGCGTTGTAAGGCAGTTAAGATTATTTTTGGCAGTTGGGAGGAATCATATTGATTGTTAGAGAAGTTTATGAGCGATGTATGCTTAGTTATACCAGGATCAGTATACTGAGTACACTCGATGGAATCAAATCGATTCCAATGACATTTCTAGTCATTTGAGCCTTCAATTACAGGTTGGCAGTATTGTCATCTAGTTTTATGTCTTGATGAGGCATTTCTCCTAGGTAAGTATTGGGAGACTCTTCTTAGTAGTTGTGATTGATGCCAATAACAATTTATTTCCACTAGCCTTTATAGTAGTTGAATCCGAATGTATTAAGTCATGGGTTTGGCTTCTACAAATACTCTAGGACTTAATCCCATTGGTCTTTACAAGAGGTGATATGTGCATCATATCTGATAGGCACGTAGGTCTTATTCGTGGTTGTAGAGAAATATTTCCTTGGGCTTCGCATGACTTTTGCCTCTGACATTTGAGAGAGAATTTCAAAAAAGCTGTTCATTAACTGGGTATAGGAGACATTGAGTTCATATTCCAGAAAATGTTTGTTGTAGATAATACTGATGATATTCACATTTTCAAAAGGTATATGATTGATATTAAAAGCATAAAGCAAGAAGCTTACGATTGGCAAGTTCAAGGGTTGTGCAACATTAGTCTTTAACTCATGATGGTGACTACATATATGACACGATGACCATAAATTCATATGAATGCTTTACCAGTGTCTTGAAGCAGGCATGTGGCTTGCCTATTAAGATACTAATTATTGCAATATATTATAACATTGTCTACCTTTCATGAAATGACTTGAGACACTAATAAATCTAACCAACTAGCATGACTCCATATGTTCTCCACGTGTCAAGAGTACTCTACAGAGTAATGAACATGAGGCAATGAGATTTTTGGAGCCAATAAAGATAAACACTAATGAGTATCAAGTTTTTGATATGTCCAACAGACCTTTGAAGATTGAGCTATTACAAAATCATGACTGCAGACGTACATGTAGATAGCCCCAAGCTTATCACATTCCTTGCCCTCATATAATTTTTGTGCTGGGACAATGACATCTGAGTCACCTTCAATATGTCTCTGCCTACTATACCTTATACATTTACCACAACACCTATCAACGAGAATTTCATGTTATCTCTAATCATAATGAGTGGCCTGAACACATAATCAATAACATTGTGTCAGAGTATCTTCCACCAAATGTTAAAAGAAAGGTCGGTCAACTTAGGACAAGCAAAATCAAAAATATAATGGATGAGACTAATACAAGGAGTAACATGATTTATGGTATATGCAAAAATGTTGGGCACAACAGAGCAACATGTCCTTAGAATCAACATCATAGAATTTAATCTAGATCAGAGTCTTCTTTTTTAGAGAACTTGTACTGTCTATCCTAATGTATTGTAGGCTATTGTTAGTTTCGTGTAATCTATTTCACTATTACTAGTTATACTTGAAGAAATTGTTGTGGGTCTATGATGTACTACTTGTTATTGTCTGGTGTCTCCTCCTATATTTATGTATGTTGAAACCACTTATGCTATTATATATTATAAACTGTTGCTAGAAAATATTTTGTGATGCCTCATGTACTGCTACTATGATCATTCTATAATGTTCCATACTTGTCTGCTGTGAGATTGTTAAATATTATACCCCATTATTATACACGTGTACTGTTGTTGTTAGAAAATGTTGTAACCATGTTTGCTATTATTGTTAGACACTGTTGCTAGAAAAGAAAATTTAGTGCATACCATGGCATGCACCAGTTGCTCCCAGATATGATTCTTCATCATTCCATATGACACCCCTATATTAAGTGTACCATAGTTTCTCTCCCCCTACACAGACTTAGCTAATGTACCTAACGTTACACATCTGAGTTACTCACAACAACCTGCTAAGCAGCATCAAGATCATCATCTACGAGATCGACCATGACGACCACCAGCCCATTACACTCTCAATAGTGATACGATTCTGCCACGCAAGCCTCATCGATGATAGTTGTCTCTACTATTATGTTTTGTAGCCAGTTAACACCATTTAGTTGTAGTGGTACTTTGTATTAGGGTTATTAACTTTGATTCACTGTTGTATGTTTATTAATTGTTTATCCTTTCATGTTGTTTATTATTTATTTCTATTAAATGATTACTATTATAGACTAAGATTATTTTATTTCTTGTTCATTTATGAACTAAAGAAATTCTTAAGATAATATTAATAAGCTAGCTTAGTATATGTTTGCAAGGAAGAGAAGAGGGTTATGGCATTTATCTATATAACCAACAAGAGGTGAAATGATTATCTATGAGAAACTCAATTTATTTTTTTTTTCAATTATTGATTCAAATTTTTTTACAAAGCAATGGTCAAATATCTCACTGTTGCATGCGCTCGACATCACTTGCTCAATGACCTGCATCAAACTTGGGATCTTATGTTTTGCACCGTGAGAAACTAAGAAAATGCAAAAATTGTAGCTTGTCAGGCAAAATTAGTCGATGGTTGTCAACATAAAAGTTATAGAAAATTTTATTAGCTTTCCAATGACACTAAGCACGCTCAATACCAACACTGGATGAGTCCGATACTATCAAAAAGGAGGGGCTACATCAAAATTTTCAGTTTTGCATAATGAAAATCTTAGCAAACACAAAAACTATGGCTTTCCAAGTGAGATACGTCAAAGGCTGTAAACATAAAAGTTGTATAAAATTTAATTATCTTACCAACAATACCAAGCATACGAAATTCTGACATCGGATGAGTCCGATACGGCCAAAAAAGTGAGGCTGCATCAAAAATTTTGATTTTACTCACTGAAAATACAAGCATACAAACAAACTATAGATTCTGGGTGAGGTTCGTCAAAGGTTCTCAACATAAAAGTTTTCAAAAATTTAAATAGCTTTCCAACGATACCAAACATGCTAAATTCGGACACCAGATGAGTCTGATACGGCAAAACAAGTGGGACTGCATCAAAATTTTCAATGTTGCACACTAAAAATCCGAGCATACGCAAAAACTGCGGCTTGCCGTGTGAGATTCATCAAAGGCTATTAACATAAAAGTTGTATAAAATTTTATTATTTGCCAATGATACTAAGCATGCAAAATTTTGACACCGAATAAGTCTTATACAACAAAAAAAGTGGGGCTACATCAAAACTCTCAGTTTTGCACATTGAAAATCCGAGCATATGCAAAAACTATAGCTACCTAGGTGAGATTTGTCAAAGATTGTCAACATAAAAGTTGTAAAATTTTTTATTAGATTTCCAATGATACCAAGAGCGCTAAATTTTGACACCGAATGAGTCTGATACGAAAAAATAAGTGGGGCTACATCAAAATTTTTAATTTTGCACTGTAAAAATTTGAGCATATTCAAAAATGGAGGCTACCCCAGAGAGATTCTTTGAAGGTTATCAACATGAAAGTTGTATAAAATTTTATTAGCTTTCCAACGATACTAAGTATGCTAATTTCTGACACCAGATGAGTCTATTACAGCCAAAAAAGTGGGGTTGCATTAAATTTTTGTTTTAAAAGATTGAACTATAGCCAGTCGCCCGTTCAATGGGCGACTAGGCCTAAAATTAAATTTTTTTTATGCCTAATTAACTAAATTAAATCCTAATTAGGCCTAAATTAAAAAATTATCCTACTTGAATGTCATCTTTGTATTCCCTTGTCTAGACTCCTTTCTTCAAGCAGCCAGAATCGAGCTTAGGGAGAAAATATTACCTACGGAGTCTGGAGAAACTTTGCATCCGGACTCCAATCAAATTATGACAAGTGGCGAAGCTTAAAAATATAGATTTTAGAGTTTCATGTGGCAGTAACGGTGGACCCGATGCCATTAACGTGACCCTGACCCGACCTGACTCGTTAAAATAACTGGATTGCACACCGTTTTGAAGCGCAGGGTGTTGGATGATGTTTCAATGCACGGGATAAATTTAAAAGTAATATATAAATATATTTAGGGCACTCAAACAAAGAATATACATATTTTTTCCCAGCCAAACTGAAGAGAAGAAAAATAAAAATCTCTCATTTCAATTGAGAAGAAAACTATGAAGATGGAGAATGAGGAACAAAGTGTTAAACATCATATTGAGACTAGTCTAGCAGATGATGTCATAAATCTGAATGCACCGATAAATTTCCTACACCATTGTACATATATAGTTAATTTTGAAACAGTGCAAGGAAAGACATGGGTTTAATGGTTTTCTCCACTAACTTAAGGAGCGATGGAGTGGAGCTTGTGGAATCAATCTTTAGGCAGATGAATTTTAGTCTTCGAACAGAGGACTAGGCATAGATGATGACTAAAAGTTGATCAAATACCAAACCAAGTTAATATAAAAATGTTGTCAACATTTATATTGCAATCATTAAAATTATGCGCTTGTGTATTTGCTAACATTTTTGAAAGCCATAATTCAAGCTCCCTCCCTACTCCAACCACCCTTTATGTCTCTCTCTCTCTCTCTCTCTCTCTCTCTCTCTCTCTCTTGATGTGTCATACACATCATATTGTATCATATTGGATTAAACTTTAATAAAAAAAAAAGCAAGTTGGTAATGTATAACATATTACATGTCAATAAAGTAAAATATTGCATTTTTATAAACAAATAAAAAATAATTTTTTGCTCATCTAATAACTTTGGATATACTTACAAACAAGATAAACAAAAAATGTTATGAGATTTTGATCTTACACCAAATGCCTACTTCAAATATTTTTATCTTGATATGACATGTTTATGAGATTTTATTCTCTTTCAATTACTATTTACAATTTCTAAGCTATTTTTTGGGAGCATTTATATAAATACCACATAATTCTTATGTATTTATATAACTAACACCTAAACTTTGATATTTACAGTCACAACATTCAAATCTTTAACATCACATTAAAAATACTACTATTATTATCATCTTAAAAGTTAATACACCTTTTCATGCATAGGTAAACTAATAGATATGTAAATATCAAACCTTTAGTGTTAAATATATAAATACATAGGAATTATATGGTATGCATGTAAATCTTACTTTTGTTTATAAGTTAATATTTCAATAAATTGAGGATTGTTAGAGATGTTCTTGATGCCATCAACTTCTAATATTTCATCAGTAGGACTGGATTTGATTCTATAAATTCATGTTCTTAATTATGTTTAACCGTTGAACTTAATATTCATGTGCTTAATTTGATTCTATAAATGGATGCAAATATTCTTTATTTGTCTATATTTGATACTCTCTTTACTCATTAAAAAAAATTGAGTAAAATTATGAGGTATGGCAATATATCACCTTAATTAATATAATTTAGAAAGTTTTAGTAATATGTTGAACTAGAATCTAGGTGATTTAGACTGCTAATCTTATTTGGATCTCAATCTCTTCATCTATCATTATAAAGTTATTCAAACCATTGGATCTACAAATCTCTCGCTCTTAAAGGAGAAAAATAGCTTATTAATGGTATCAATGGACCCAATCAGGGGCTTGCATTGGCACTGTATCAAGCCTGCATCATATTGTTTGATTAAAGGACATGATTCAGATGCAGAACAACTTTAAACTTTAAACAAGAAAAAAAAAAGTAAGCCATAAATTATGAAATTATACTTCCTAACTCCTAAGTCAATTCATGGATTCTTAATCTCACATGAATTTAATATAAAAGAGAATAGAACAACATGCTTCCTCGGGTAGAAAGAGCCAAGAATAAGCAGATCATACTATTAGATGACTTTTTTTTTTTTGCAGTATTAATTATATGTAAGCTAATACGTAAACTAACTAAATCTTGTGAGTAAAGAGTTTCCTATCACCTCTACTTTGTTAACTCTGTCTAAGCTTTAATAAGAAAAAGTATCACTTAAGCTTGATTTGGCATTGATATCAAGTTTTCGTTTTGATATCAGGCTTACTACGGAACTATTCACTTTCTGAGTTATATTCCTCTCATTTAGTTGCTTCAAGTTATATGTTTTGGAAAAATGATGAGTTTATTAGATTCCATTATTTAGCTAGATGTAGTTAGAAATAAATGTTAATTTTAAATCGTATAGACACGTTCAAAAATTTCTCGAAAATGATGAGTTTTTTTTTTCATATTTTGAATGAGGGATAACCAACGTATTATTCTCCAAAAGATATTTCCTATGGAAAGCAACTAAGTTGGCCTAAAACTGGATTCTCTTTGTGATTTTAGACTTCAGCAAAGTGCAGGGCAAAAGAAAAGGCAAATCGGACTCTTTCTGAAGACGAATATATTGAGTTTTAGGAAGAACCAACTGACTCATTTCTTAAGCGCAAAATTATTTAGTATCTGCTTCTTCTGCTGAAATCTTTATCACATGGAAACAAATTCTACCTTCGATTCCTACTGAAATCATTCAGAGTTTTTGGTTTGCTTGACTTGAAGCACACTGTCAGTGTTCGGAAATTTATTTGTTAATAGAAGTCATTGTTTGAAATGGAGCAATGTCCCTCTATTCAGTGGTTTGACTTGTTAGTTTTTATTGGGATAAAAAAAATCTACATGATTTGCAAATTTTGACTCAAGAAGACAAGTACAGAAATTTTATTGAAGTGTTTGAATTTATTTAGATTGGTCAAATTGAAAACAAAATGAAATATGGATGAACATACTAGATTAAGATAATCTTGATTACCCCTTTTCACTTAACTATTCTTGAATACTCTTCTTGAAGTTCATATCAAAGTGATCAAGTAGCTAATACCCTGAGAGTTCTACCCAGTGGGCTATAATGGGGATTAGTAAGAGTTACCCTTTATTAGAAGCAACATTAAAGATTTTTGTGCAGCAATATACCACAATTATCTTCAAGTTACCATGTTGAGAAAAAATTGTTCAAAAATAAATAAGTGCATCTAGGGATTTTTATTTCAAATTACAAATGAACTCTTTTGATTCATGATTATTTATGTTAGTAATACCAACATAATATTTATGGCCATGAAGCACAACAATAAAGGCTAGAGGGAGAAGACCAAAGAAATACTAAAAAAAGATTTTTTTTTCTTTTTTTTTTTTTTACTAAAAGGAAGAAAAGAAGATAAATGATGGTGCTTGATCTTATGAGAACTATGTTTGTAATAAGTTTTGTAACCATTGCCAAATTGTTAGTCGCATCAAAGAAAAATGTGAGAAACTACATTCAAGATTTTTTTTTAAAAAAATAGATAATGTGAAAGAATTAATTATTCTTATGATAAATAACACTATGTGTAATTCCTAGAACAATTTAGATCCACCTCTACTCTAATGTCATTGCACAACTGGTTTGTTCCCCAATATGATCATCGAAGACTAGATGTTCGCTATGAGATTACTAGTCAACCAATATGTGATCAATATTATCATCAACATCGGCAGTTTAAAAAGCTTAATATCTTCATTTGTATGAAGATTATGTATGAATAGGAAATTTTATCTTAATCATTTCTCATTTGATTGAATTAGGAGTCAAAGATGAAGCTTCTCATCAGTGTCAGTAGAAGTTTACATCACTATGTATAAATCCAAAAAACCACATAAGAATTTAATACTGTAAACCAACCATATTTATACTATAATTATGATTGATTTGAACTATCAAGGTTATGACCAATCTATGTTAACAAGAATTATTTTTAGAAAAAGTGCATCTCCAATGGCCTTATCAAAAGCACTTCTCTAGAAATTTTTTTGAGGATTGCTCTTTAGAACTATTCCAAGTGTGAGATCTAAAATTCACGCCTGGCCTCTCGATAAAAGAGAGTTTAAATTATTGTCGAGTGAAATTTTCAAACGATAGATGAATTTATTTTATTTGTGAATGAGGCACTACCCAGAGATTTCATCCTCATTTTATGAGGACTTTAGATTTGGTTACAAGTACTCATAGTTACCTCTCTCAAGAATGAGAGAGAACTTTTGATTAAGGCAAGTCACTAGGTCACTAATAGCTTAGCATATAGTACAAATAGGTGGAATATTAATAATTTATGAAATTCATCATTTATTAACTTAACCCATATGGTTAAGGAAATGATGATGCACCTAATCAAGAACTTATGCTTCTGTCACCCGTGCTTGCTGTCATGATCCTTGGTCTACTTAATCAGCGGAGCTAGTTGACCCAACCTAACCAAAAGATCCTTGTCAGCAATGATGTTGTAGACTTAAGTTGAGATTTATCTAAGGAGATAATTTTAAGTTTATCTTAACTAACAAAGAGCTTTGTGCTCTATTAAGTATACCTTATGATTCATAACTCAAAGGACAGAGCCATTGCAGAACATACGTGTGACATCATGACTATAATATAGTAGAGCCACTTATGTGTCAAATCACTCAATTAGAGGATTTTTGTTATTATAACATCATATGTAGAGTATACTATCCAAATCACGCTGATAAAGGATACGAGTCATGACTTTATTAGCATAAGATTGTTTGACTTTGAACACAGTGATACATTTGACTTGACATTGTCTCTTTTGTGAGATAAAATTTTTTTAATTTATCATCCACAATAAATAATTGTAGATTGATTGATTAATTATTTGATTAAAGTTACTTTGAATGATAAACTTCATTTGAATTGAGTTTCTATTTAATTGAAGCTAAATTTTATGTTAATTTATTTTAAGGCTCAAATAACTTTTGATGGTAATGTCCACTCTAGTTCACTCTAGTTGAGATAATCATTTAACATGGCCATAATTAGTATGGACCCTATCAACTCTACTTAGTAAAAGATAAGGTTTACTAATTACATTTAATTAATAAATTTTAATATCATATTATGTCATAAATCTTATCAATTCTATTACAGTTAATAGAGAATCAAATTTATGAATTAAGATACACAGCTTTGTGAGAATTTTATTTGTAAAATCATATAAATCTTAGGGGATACTTATTTAGGTAATTAAATACATCATTAAGAGATAATTATATTATCTTGAAAGATTAACAAATTATCCTATAATAGATTCAATTACTTAATAAGGACTCTTGAGGCTAGTGGGTCTTTAATGTACTAGAGATTTTTCCGTTGAACTACATGGAGCGATAGAACATCGTTTAATTTATTGCAAGGTTCATAGTTCCTTATAAGAACAAGCCCCTATAGTTAATTATACCTTAAGAGAAAAAGAATTTCTTTTAAAAATACTATCGATTAAAGAAATTAACTTTTACCTTTATATGAATTTCAAAGCTTATCTTAAAATGATGGTTAATTCAGAAATCCAAAAGGGAACACTCAAAGGAGGAAGAATTCTCAAAAGTCAATCAGGAATAAGTGAAAAATGCTTTTAGATACTGGGAAGCATAGTAAGCATTTCAACTATCCTATCATTGGGCTTTATAATATTAAAATTAAAATATTTAAGATTTTGAGTTGACATTTTAACTGACAGCACATGATTGTAGAAATACTTAAGAGTTGAAAACTTATCTCAATAGGATGCTTCAAAACTTAAGTCTAAAAGTACTTCTAACATAAGTTAGAGGTTTGTACTAATTTAATTTTATGAATTTGAGAATTACTTATGGAATTGGTCTTTTGTTATTCAAGATGGTTGGGTTGTTATATGTAGGTGAGAATGCTAAGAGCCTAAGCTCACTCCTTAACCCTAAGATGATGACTGATATGTTATGCATCTAACTAATGTAATTATTATTATTATTTATATATTTTTACTCATAATTTCATTTAAGGCTTTAAGTATGCAAGTTATGCCCATAATGGGATGTAGTTAGAAAAGAGTCATGGGCTAAATCAATATGAAAAGTCACACTTTCCTAGGAAGGGTAGTCAACCTCATAGGTCAGATCCACCCTTATATACAATAGGTGAAACACATAATTCAAGAAGTATGAAGAATATGCTCTTATAATTCACAAAGTCTAATTATTTTTAGTTGCTTTTAGTTTTTAAGCCTTAGGCTTTAATTGAGTGAGGTTATAGATTTTCATTCTTTATTTGAGTTGAATTAATTTAATGGAATAAAAAAATTAGTTTTTTGGAGAGTCTAACATATTTAAACTTCATCATAGAACATAATAATCATATAAATAAACTTATGAAAAGAATATAGTTCTATTATGCACCTAAAATAATTGAAGCCAAATTCAAATTAAATAAAATAGCCCAATGCAACTAAGTATCGCTATACACCCAGAAAAAGAAAATGTGGACAATTGAGCTCTACCTTATACAACCCGAACTAAAACTAAAGTTTGATCTATGAGGTCTTCAATAACTTAAGGATCGTCACCTTCTTTAGAGACCTCATTAGGCTCTCCTAAGGATCATCAAATAAGTACAATTAGTTCCTATTAAACATAAACCTTGTAGATCCTAACCTAATTCTAGACTCAAATTATATTTTAAATTTCTAAACTAAAATCTTAAACCCTATAAAATTCTTTTTAGGGAAATATACAACACACTAGTAGTTTATATTTCAAACATACGTGCTTAGCATTAGTGATTGCCAAGCCCACCTGTCCTATTGGGCTATGCTTAAGGACTTAAGCAGCACCTAAAAGAAATAATATTTATTATTTTATGATAGTGGCCCCTTAAGTACAACCCCCAACAGAAAATAATGTCAGTTTAAAAAAGAGGATCCTAACATCCAAACTAACAAGCAAACAATCATAGCCATTTAAACTAAAATAGTACACCATAAAATAAGAAAAATATAACATTACAATCAATGCATCGACCTACCATAATCTTAGGGTCAACGACCTAATATTCTAGTGTGTGAAAAGAGGGCTAGTGTGACAAGTCTGTATTATACTTTATTTTATTTTAAGTTTGATTTAAGTTTAAAGTTTATTCAATTTACATCAGGTGGTTTCAATTTAAATAATTGATTTTAGATTTCATTTTAGTTTGGGGTTTATTTTTCTGTTAAAGATGAATTTAGGTTTTAAAGAATGAAGAATAAAATAAATTATACTTTGGGGAAACCCATTATATTCAGCATCCTAATCCTAGTATAATTAAATATTCATCCTAAGATGAAAATTCGTTATATGGGTTAAACTAAAAAAAATAAGTATCTTAATTAAACCATTTGAAATTATTTAAATGATTTAATTGAATTAAGTTTAATTTGATTAATATAAATTCATTGAGTTTATTTAATTTTATGAAGTTTGATTCTTGATTTTAGATTTGTTGAGTCTTAGTTTAATTCAATTTAATAATTTAATTAATATTAAATTCATTCTTTTAGATTTCATTTTATAAATTTTATTGAATTTTATGTGATTTATGTTGATTAAATTATTTTTAATATTATTTAAATTTAATGATTACATATTTTCATTTAAATTTAATTAAATTTGAGTTTTTATCAATTAACTTAGTTTAAAAAAAAACTTATTTTAGTTTAATTGATTTGATTTACTTAATTTAATTGATTCTTAAGTTCAATTAAGAACTTTAATTTCATTTGATTAAATTTATGTTATTTATTAATGACTTAATGATTAACTAATATTTATTTGATTTTAATTTGATTAAATTCTTTTTATTCAATATTTAATTCGTGCTTAAACCTTTCATTGGGTTTGATTGTGTATTTATTGAATTTATGAATTTTCATTGATTAATTATTGTTCAAATAATTTCAATTATGTTTTGAATGTTAGTATTTACTTTAAAATAATTAATATATGCTTTAATTTTTTGTTTGGTTTCCATCTAAATTAAGCTCTATTGTTTCATATAATTTAGATTGATTAAGTTAGTTCTATTGCCATTTTAAATTTAGTAGATATAGATTTTGATAAGATTAGGTTGATTTAATCATTCATATAGTTTTTTCTCTAATTGAAAATATTTAGTAAGTTTAAAATTTTTCACGTAATTAAGTGTTTTTGTTGAATTTACTTGTTTGGGTTTGTACTTTGTTTAATTGGATTAATTTACCTTAATTGTCATTTGATTATATAATTGAATTAATTATGATTTAATTTGATTTGGTTAATTTGATTTGAAATATTTATGTTTAATTTATTTAATTGAACTATTTTGGAAATTACCTTAATCTTATTTGATTTGATTAAGTGATTAGTTTGATCTTGATTTAAAATATATTTAGTTTATTATGTATTTAATTTAAATGATAAGTTTAATTGAGATTTGATGATTGATAAACACTTAATTAAGTTAGCTTGGCTATAAGTTAGATTATATAAATGATCATTAAATATCCTTAGTTGAATTCTTAGTTTATTTAAAACTTGATTAGTTAATTAATTATGTTATATGGTTGATTTGATTAGGGTTTAGGCTATTATTATTTAAATTTGTTATGATTAATTTGATTAGTATGTGATGAATGATTAATTAGAAGCTCATAATTATCTTGATTAATTAGTTTAGATAATCAAAATTTAATTAATGATTACCTTAGTTTATTTTAATTAATTAAATTATTTTAAATTAGATTTAGCTTTGTTAAGTTTTTGATTAACTTGATTTAATTAAGGATTATTTAGGTTCAATATGATTTAAGTTAATTGTGTGATTGACTTGATTGGTTTAATTAGAGATTGAAACCAAATTAGTCATATTTGATTTTAATTAACCATGATTGATTTTGATTTAAAGAGTGTTTATGATATACTTAATTAAGTGTTTCATTCAAGTTTAGTTGACTTAAGAATTATTATCATTATTATTATTATTATTGTATTATTATTATTATTATTATTATTTACTATTATTATTATTATTATTATTATTATTATTATTATTATTATTATTATTATTATTATTATTATTATTATTATTATTATTATCACTACTACTACTACTAATACTATTTCATAGGGTTAATTAAATTTAATTTTGGTTTAGTTAAGTAATTTATTAACTAAAGTTTTATTATTAAATGGACTAAGGATTAGCCTTAGTTAGAAGTTGATGAATTAATTATGTTTAATTTATTTAAGTAATTGATTCAATTAACATTGGACTAAATATTAATTAAACTTTTATTTTACTAAATTATTGGTTCAATTAAAAGTTCAACTAAAGAAATTAATTTATTTAGTAATCAATTTAATAAATTATAATTAAGTGATTATCTTAATTAAAGGTTAATTAATTATTAATGATAATTGATTTGGTCAAATCATTCATCTAATTAGGGTCAAATCAATGGTTAATTGATCTTTAACTTAATTGAATAATTAACTAGCTAGATGAATAAAATTTGATTTGATAATTAACTAACTTCACCTTAACTAAGGACTAGCTAAGTTGATTCATTTGATGAGAAATTAATTATTGATTGATTAGACCAACCATGGTTAATATCACTAAAGTTTAATTATGAAATTATTATGATCTTGATTGGTGATTTAATTAAAGTTTCATGTTCAAATTGATTTACAAGATTTAAATTTTATTAATGATCATTTTATTTATTTAAACAATCTTATTAAACTAGATTTAATAAGATTGGACATTTGATTTACTTAATTAGTAGTTGATTTAAGTTCATTAGTTTTTAATTTGGTTAAATGTTTTACTTAATGATTTGAATAAAGGTCATTTTTTGTGTGTCTTATTAACACGACTTGCTTAGTTTAACTTAATCAACTGGTTGGTTGATCTAACTAAAATTTGATTATTTATACTTGGAAAGGTGAACTTATATAATTAAGATTTTGATTAATTTTAAATATGATTCAAACTAGATGATTTAATGATAAACCTAGTTAAAGTTTAGTTATGTTATTTTCAATTTTTAGTTAACCAAATTAAATATCTATTTTAATTAATGGTTTATTTAATTTTTATTTAAGTTTAAGTGATCAATTCAAATATGGTTCAATGATTAGTTATGGTTTGTTTAATTAATTATTTACTTAATTTGAATAGCCAAATTAATAATTGATCAATATTTAATTAAGTAAGCTTAGTTACACAATTATCTTAGTTAAGATTTGATAAAGGATTGTTAAATATTCTTAGTTAAATACTTAGTTTATTTAAAGCTTAGTTAATTAGATTACATAATTAATTTAATTAGGATTTATTCGCTAATTCTTTGAATTTGTTATAACTCACTTGATTAGAATATTCAACATTATCGTTATTAATTAGTTTAGATAATTGAAGTTTGGTTAATTAATGGTTAAGTTAATTTATTCTATTTAAATTTATTTGTTCAAATTGAGTTTAACTTTGTTAAGTATTTCATCGACCTAATTTAATTAAGGATAATATGAGTTTAACATGATTAATTTGATTAAAGAGTTTGATTAATTTAATTAGATTGATTAAATATTAATCATGATTATTTTGACTAAAACTTGGATGAATATTCATAATTAAGTGTTTGATTTAAGTTAAGCTTGATTCAAGGATTATTTTAATATAACTTATTTAATTTAATTTATCTTAATTAAATGATTGATTAATTTATTTTAAAATTTCATTGTCAAATTGATTAAAAGTTGTTCTTAATTAGAAGTTAATGGTTTAATTATATTCAATTAGATTAAATAATCAACTCAATTATCATTGGATTAGTAATTAATCAAACCTTAACATTATTAGATGATTTATTTGATCAAGAGTTTAGGGATTATGTTTAATTTGTTCAACTATCATTGAATTAAAGATTAATTAAACTTGACTTTATTAAATAATTTATTTGCTTAAGAGCTTAATTAAAGAACTTGATTTATTTAATGATCAACTAAATAGATCGATCTTTAATTAAATGATTATTTATTTAATTAGTGGCTACCTAGATTAAAGGTTAATTGATAGCTAGTTAAATTAATTATGATTAATATGATTTAATAATTCATTTAATTAAGATTAAGTTAATGATTAATTAGGCTTTAACTTAATTGAATAATTAGCTTAGCTAAATGATAGGGATTGATTTAACCTTAGAATTATCACAAAAAAATCTTAATTAAATATTAAACTTAATTAAGATTTGTCAAGTTATTCTTTTAATCAATGGTCCACTATTGATTAAATCAATCTTAATCAGTTTAATCAAGTTTAATTATACATTGGTTATGATTGATCTTAATAAAATTTATTAGGATTTGACTTTATTTTTTACATCTCAGATGATTCAAATTACTTAATTAGTTTTATTTGAGATAAACTTGGTTTGAGAAAACTAATTCAACTAATATTCCAATTAATGATTGATATTTTAAATTAATTTGATTAAACTTTATTTGAAGCTTAACTAATACTTAACTGAGTTCTATATAATTAATTTGATTAAATTAAGTTCATGTTTGTTCGATTCAACTTAGAGTTTGGTTAATGAAGGTTTAGTTATTATTTTATTTATGATTTTGATTTGATATTTAATTTATTAAAATTTAGATTTTAATAAATTCAATTAATGTTTATCTTAATGATTATTTATAAATTCTAATTAAATGACTTTCAGGTTTATCAAGGTCCAAAGGGTTCTAATATTTTCTTGAAGCTATTTGATGTTGATTAAAATGTTTTAAACCATTCCAATGACTTTTTATGATTTCATAATTTTTAATTATTTATTTTTTAAAAAATAGGCTATCTGAGCTTCAAGATTTAATATCTCTCAATGCAACCATTATTATATCTTGAACTTTTTTTTAATGGTAGGTAGATATTAGACTCAACTTTATTCCTTTAAATCTTAGATTAATTTGATTGATATTTTAGAATGAATTAAAAAATATTTATTTTTATTCAAACTTAAATTAAGCTCAAAATAACTAATAATAATTGGGGCTTTTAGATTCATTGGATTTCTGTCGAAAAAATAAATTTTATGAGCCCTTATTTGTAATTTTTCATTAAGTATTTTGATTTTTTTTTAATGATTTTTTAGAAGTTTTAGGTAATTTTTGGAATTTATTTAATTCAAAATATCCTAACTTTTTATTTAACTAAGATAGCACTGAGTGGACTCTGCCTTTTGTGTGTTGAAGTCTGATTGGGCCACATCGATGCTGACATGGCAATTGGGCTAGAAATAGTTTAATATGGACCGTCAGATTCGATTAAGGATTAACTTGTGGAGTCTAATAAGATTTTACATGTTTTAATCTAAGTCATTCATCCCAATCAAGTGCGATGGATGGCCAGCATGCTATCGGCAAATTGAGCATGGGTGAACAGGGATTTCTCCCCAAGTACCACATCCGGGCACCAATTTTTTGGCGAACTCACTAGAAATTGGGTCCTTTCGCACCATGGGACTTGAAGAGGATGAATTCCTATGGGTTTTGATCGACATTGTGTGTTTTCCTTATATAAAAAAAAACTTGGATCTCTCCCAAAAGCTCAAGAGATTACCCCACTACAGCTAATGTTCAGTGGTTTTTATTTCATTTCGAAACTGATCCCCACTTCAAGACGAAGCTGCCATGTAATTTTCCCCTCTTGCCTCCTCTTAGATTAGCCTAACCAGCAACCATCACTGGGGTTCATCAGAGTTTGCTCATTCTGATGTTTTAATGAGTGAAAAGTAAAGGACAATGTTTAGTTATGATCTTTTGGAGATGAAGATGGTATTTGGTGCAAGAAGGAAAGAGTTTGGATGCTCTCTTCCTCCCATTTTATAGATGGTCGAAACCCCCCATTAATGGTGATTGGGAGAGGTTGTCACTTGATTGGGATTGTCCTTGGGTTGTTGTAAGCATGCTTGTTCAATTTCAATGTTATGGATGAGGAGAAGAAGTCTCCTTTGGTGGCTAGATGAGAGAAATGGAAGGAGGGATATGTTTTTAAAGTTCCACGTACTCTCCCACACATGACTTAGCTCCTTGTCTCAAATCCCTCCTTTTTTAACTTTTCTTCAACCGTTGAAGGTTGCCAAACCCTTCCATACATAGGATAATGGATAGGATTTGGCTTGCCAAAGTTTCAATTTGGGTTTCATGGCATAATTTTGACTTTAGGTTAAACCATGTTGACCCAATTTTAGGGTTGGGCCTAATGCTTTGTGTTGATTTATTGACTTTGTAATGAGGCTTCCATCATGCTTAATTATTCATTAAAGGTTTCTAAGCAAAAGTACATTTTTATGATCAATTAAATTAATTTGATTATAATCTAACTTGATTTAACCTTAATTTGACTAATTTTGACCAACTTTGATCAAAGTAGGTCAAATTGATTTATATGATTCAATTTATTACTTTTGGTTTAGGCTAGCATCAATTATGTTTGATAAATCATTTGGAGTAATTTTGGGTCAATTAGTTTCATTTAATTTGGGATTTTGGGTTTGACCTAATTTGACCTAAATAGGTCAAATTGGGCTAAATGCCTCATTTAGGAAATTTTGGCCTTATTTGGATTTCAAATGTGTTTAGTGAGTTATTTAGAGCATCTAAGATTGATTAATTTCAATTAATTTGGATTATACCTTGAGTTTGACAAATTTTGACAAATATTAAGCTTATTGGGTTAAGGTGAGTTCATTTAGGTCAAATGATCAAATTGGTACACTTAAATCCAAGGACTAGTTGAATCATGTGTATACATTAATTTAAAATGAGTTTGAATATTTAATTTGAATTAGTTTTAATTTATTTTGAATTTGGCTCGATGAAGTCCATCTTGGCCAACTAGGGCTAAGTAGCTCAATTAGCTAATCTAAGCCTCAATTGAATTTAATTTTATTTAGTTTTGTGTTTGGATAAAGTCATATAATGATTTTAAGCTCTTAGAGTGGCTCAATTTGGCCAATTTTGATAGGTTGACTTTTGATTTAGTGGGACCCATATTGGTCAATTTTAGGTTAAATGGCTTGGTTAACCACAATTGAATTTATTTTCATGCTTAACTGAGTTTGAAAATTGTTTTTGGCTTTTGGATAGGTTCAATTTGATTTATGTTGATTTGATAAAATTAAATTTGAGTTTAGGTTACATTAGGCTTAAACAAGTCAATTGGGTTAACCAACCCAGTTAGCCCATTTATGGGCCAATTGAATTCAGATTATAGTTTACATGGGTTTTATTTAGTGTTAAATTTATTTTGATCATATTTGTAAATGGTTAGACTCACATGACCTAATTGAGTTAAGTGGTGTCCACTAAGCCAATCTAAGCTGCCACCCTAGGGCATTTGGCTTTAAGTTTAACTCTGATCTTGGATTTATATTTAATTTAATCTATTAATTATTTTTGATTTTGTCATGTACTCAACTACTAAATGTACTGTCCTAAGTGTTCAATTAAAAAGTTCCTAATCTAAGATTAGAGATATTTATTATTAAGATTGGAATGATATCAACCCCATCCAAAAATGAGATCAACAAACTCCACTTCATAATTTTTCAAATAATGACTCTTTGAACTTCTATTAAAATAATGTCATTAATTCTTAGGCCCTCAACATCATCAAACACTAGATTTAGACATTTTTCATTATGTCGGAAACCATGCGGGTAATTTAGAACACTTAAATGAATTTTAGGATGCTTGGGTTAGATGAAAACTATTTTAATATTCATATAAGAGTTCATTTCTCTTAGGTGATTGCACAAATTCTGAAGCATTAAAATTAAATGATATTTGGTTGCATAATTTATTTAAGATTGATGTATGTGAAGCTCATCAAAAACTTAAATTAATGCATTCTATCTTCTAGTATAAGTTTGTTGCAAATTCGATAGTGATTGAAGGAATTCTAGACTTATGATACAATTCAGAATATTGCACATTTTCTACATTTATTTTTGAGTCAGCTAGAGTTCAAGCATTTCAGTGACGCCTCTTCTTACATTTATTATTAGTCATTTAAGTTTATTATAGACCTCTAATGAAGCTCTTTGATTTTCCTCAATATATTTGAAATAAGTTGTAATGTGATTTAGAACTCATTAAAAGACCTAATTATACTCAATGATGAGTTATTTAAATATAATTTAAGCCTCCACCTAAGTTCTATTTAAATTGTATCTATACTTGAAGACTATATTTTAATCATATTGCAAGTCTTTGATACTATATATATATATATATATATATATGTTCATTTGACATGAAGCATTGTAAGGTCATGCTCATCTGTGTTGATGAAATTCAAGTTTGTTTTGATCTTCAAGAATTCATTTTTGAATTGTATACCATTTGAAAATATAGCCTTCAAAATTATTTCAATTCTTTAGTGAATTATCAAATCCTTTTCCAGTTTATTTTAAATTGATTGTCCTTTTTATAAATCCAAATTCAATGTAATATGAATTGAATTTTGATAGATTAAATAACATTATTTGTCTTGTTTGTATTTTAAGTAAATTTAGGGTTTAAACAAAATTTCAGTAGCATCCTAGTGTCGTCCCCACATAGAGGGCTATATCTAAAGCATTGGACATTCCTATTATGCATATATGAAGCATGCATAGTCGATGTTTTGTGACATCGCGACGAAGAGATCTTTTCTACCTACTGCACTTATAATAAGTGATGCATAGGACTTCAAATATACATGTACAGGTTAATTTTAAATTAAAATTTTAATTTTAAATTTAATAATGAATTTAAATAATATTGTTCAAACCCTTTTATTATTATGCAATTCAATTGAAATTTCAGTAGAATTTTGGCAACATCTCGATGTCATCCCCACATTTGGGCTACTTCAAGACTACTTTAGCCACTCTAATACATCCTAATGAGCGTAGCGGTTGGTGTCGTGTGATGCCATAGCCAGGTCTTCAATCCTATTAAGCTCTATTGAGCATAACAAGTTCTTCAATTCTACTCCACCTTGATGAGCATAGCGAGGTCTTCAATCACCTCCTTAAGCAATGACATTTTTTTTACGAGATTGAGCCCTGGCACACAAGTACTTAAATCCACAAATTTCCTCGCCATGTTGGAATAAAATATGTAGGTGCTTAAATTTGCAAATTCCTCCATTGTGTTGGAATGAAAAAATGGATACTTAAATTTTAGGTGATTTTACTTTGTTTTTATCTTTGCACATAAAAAATGATGGTGCGAACTTCAAGATGTCACAAATTTTGAGGCAAGAAAGGGAGATTATGGCAAATAATTGATTGGTGAGATCTACTTGAAGGGATGAGTTTGAGTTATTATTATAGGCATAAGATATTGAAGGGACATAGAGAAATGAGAAGTGAAATAGGAGTAGACCGAGATATTGGCTTGTAGGTTGAGAGGTGAGACCAAATGGGGGTAGAAGTTGAGATGTTCATTGAGATTGGGAGGAACAGGGGATATACCAACAATGGGAAATCTTAATGGGATCCGTCAACTATCATGCAAGAGGGGAGATGGTTGAAGTTTGGTGAGGTCTCTGGAAATGAAAAGCTTCTGTTGTGCAGAAGTAAGAGGTGAGGAGGCTTCAACTGTGTGTTCGTGGAGATCCAATGGCCAGAGAAGAAAGTCACGATTCTAGTGTGAGGAGATGGAAATGGGACATGGGAGAATTATGACATAAAGGGTTGGCTGCAACGGGATTTAAATTCTGGCGAGATGGCAATGAGGAGCTCGATTTAGAATTTTTGGACGAGGGATAGGGAGTTTCGTGGGGTTGATCCTAAGATAGAGAAAATATTACATGCAGAGTTCGGATGTAGCTCTGCATCTGGACTCTAATCAAATTTGGACATGTGGTGAAGCTTAAAATAGAGATTTTAGAGCTTCACTGGATAGTAACAGTGGACCTAATGTCGTTAACATGACCTGAACCCGACCTGGCCAATCTAAAAATCAGGAATGCATGTCATTTCGAAGCGCGTGATATATTTAGGTTTTTTGTATTATGTTCATTTATGTAGAGATTGTATTCATTTCCCTTTTGGTGTATGTCACTATGAGCATTTGACAATCCTCCGAGATTGGGTTAATTCTCAGACATTGAAAATTGAGGTATTATCTCATATTCTCTGTCGAAACAACTCCATAAAGTATTATTTCAATCATTCATGAACTTTAAATAATTTAGGGTTTTCACATTTGTTTTGGCTATTAGCATCTCATCTCTTTTGTCTAATATGGCTCTATAAGATATTATTCTAGACTCTTATCAAGTTTAAAGATTTTAACTCAGTACACTCAGTGCACTCAGAATGTACTGCTTTATTTCATGTTTGTATAGCAATGTATTGAGATTTAGGAGATCAAATTCAGGTTTTAAGCTATTTTAAATTATTTTGATGGATAGTGAGCTCAAATGATATCAATTTTCAAGGAGTACAATGTGTATGCTCTAAAGTGTACTACCTTTTTTGTTATGTAAATCATTATGTACTTTCCAATTATAGATCTATATGATATTATAAACTATGTTGAGTGCTTTTCAAGTGTATTTGAGTAGTTTTGGTCCATTTTTCCAAGAGTACAATATGTACACTCCATAGTGTATTGACTTTTTTTATATGTAAATCATGGTGTACTCTCCAATTATAGATCTATATGATATTGTTAGCTATTTTGAGTCCATTTCAAGAGCATTTGATTAGTTTTAATCCATTTTTTTAAAAGTACTATCTATACACTTTAGAGTGTACTACCTTTTTTGATATGTAAAGCATTGTTTACTTTCCAATTATGGATCTATATGATATTATAAACTATTTTGAGTCCATTTCAAGAGTGCTTTAGTAGTTTTGGTCCATTTTGCTAGGAGTACAATCTGTTCACTACAGAGTGTACTGCTTTTTTTTATATGTAAATCATGGTGTGCTCCCTAATTCTGGATCTATATGATATTGTTAGCTATTTTGAGTCAATTCCAAGAGTATTTGATTAGTTTTGATCTATTTTTTCAGGAGTACAATATATACACTCTAGAGTGTACTACCTTTTTTTGATATGTAAAGCATTGTGTACTTCCTAATTATGGATCTATATGATATTGTAAGCTGTATTGAGTGCATTTCAAGAGTATTTGAATGTCTATATCAGTTTTTAAGGAGTACAATCTATACATTCTAGAGTATACTGCCTTTTTGTGATATGTAAAGCATTATGTACTTCCCAATTATGGATTTATATGATATTGTTAGATGTTTTGATTCCATTCCAAGAGTATATGAGTTATTCTATGTCAATTTTTTAGGAGTACAATCTGTACACTCTAGAGTGTACTGCCTTTTTTGATATGTAAAGTATTATGTACTTCCCAATTATGAATCTATATGATATTTTAAGTTGTATTGAGTACATTCCAATAGTTTTTGAGTAATTTTGGTCTAGTTTTCTAGGAGTGCAATCAATACACTCTAGAGTGTGCTGCATTTTTTGATATATAAATCATGGCGTACTCCCTAATTATGAATCTATATAATATTATTAGCTATTTTGAGTCCATTCCATGAGTATTTAATTAGTTTTGGTCCATTTTTTTAGGAGTATAAGATATAAACTCTAGAGTGTACTACATTTTTTTTATATGTAAAACATTGTGTATTTCCCAATTATGGATCTATATGATATTATAAACTATTTTGAGTGCATTTCAATTTGATCTATTTTTCTAGGAGTATAATCTATACACTCTAGAGTGTACTGCCTTTTTTTATATGTAAATCATGATGTACTCTCTAATTATGGATCAATATGATATTGTTAGGTGTTTTGAGACCATTCCAAGAGTATTTGATTATTTTTGATCCATCTTTTTAAGAGTACAATCTGTACACTCAAGAGTGTACTGCCTTTTTTATATGTAAAATATTATGTACTTCCTAATTATGAATCTATATGATATTGTAAGCTGTATTGAGTGTATTTCAAGAGTATTTGAGTTATTCTATATTAGTTTTTCATGAGTACAATCTATACACTTTAGAGTGCACTATCTTTTTTTTCTATGTAAAGCATTGTGTACCTCCTAATTATGGATCTATATGACATTATTAGCTATTTTGAGTCCATTCCAATAGTATTTGGGCTATTTTGTATTAGTTTTTCAGGAGTATAATCAGTACTCTCTAGAGTGTACCATCATTTTTATATGTAACGTATTGTGTACTTCATAATTATGGATCTATATGATATTTTAAGATGTATTAAGTCTATTCTAAGAGTTTTTGAGTAGTTTTAGTCGAGTTTTTTAGGAGTATAATTTATACACTCTAGAGTGTATTGCCTTTTTTATATGTAAAGCAGTGTGTACTTCCTATTTATGAATCTATATGATATTATAAACTATTTTGAGTGCATTTCAAGAGTATTCTAGTAGTTTTAGTCTATTATTTTAGGAGTACAATTTGTACACTCCAGAGTCTACTGCCTTTTTTTGTATATGTAAATCATGATGTACTCCCCAATTATTGATATATATGATATTTTTTTTAGTTATTTTAAGTCAATTCCAAGAATATTTGAGTAGTTTTGGTCTATTTTTTTAAGAGTGCAATCTATACACTCTAGAGTGTATTGCTTTTTTTATATATAAATCATGATGTACTCCCCAACTATGGCCCTATATGATATTATTAACTATATTAAGTCCATTCTAAGAGTATTTGAGTAATTTTAGTCAATTTTTCTAGGAGTACAATCTGTACACTCTAAAATGTACTACCTTTTTGATATATAAGTGTTGGTGTACTCCCCAATTATGGATATATATGATATTATTAGCTATTTTGAGTCCATTCTAAGAGTATTTGAGTTGTTATGTATCAATTTCCAAGAATACAATTTATACACTCTAGAGTCTACTAATTTTTTATATGTAAAGTATTATGTACTTCCCAACTATGGATTTATATGATATTGTTAGCTATTTTGAGTCAATTCCAAGAGTATTTAAGTTGTTCTGTATCAATTTTTCAGGAGTGTAATCTGTACACTCTAGAGTGTACTGCCTTTTTTTATATGTAAAGCATTATGTACTTCCCAATTATGAATTTATATAATATTGTTAGATGTTTTGAGTCCATTCCAAGAGTATTTGAGTAGTTTTGGTCTATTTTTCCAAGAGTACAATTTATACACTCCATAGTGTACTTCCTTATTTTTATATGTAAATCATGGTGTACTCCCTAATTATGGATCTATATGATATTGTTAACTATTTTGAGTCCATTCTAAGAGTATTTGAGTTATTCTGTATCAATTTTCCAGGAGTACAATCTATTCACTCTAGAGTGTACTGCCTTTTTTTATAAGTAAGTAGCTGTATATTGAGATTTGTTAGATCAAAATCATGTTGTAAGCTATTATAGATTGTCTTGATGGGTAGTGAGATCAAAGGATTACATTTTATCTACAGTATGTTTAGCACACTCAAGAGTATACAAATCTTATTATAATGTTCTCATTGGTTCACTTTTCATTTAAAGCTTAAAATGTCTATCAAATGGATGACTTGCAGATGCAAATCATCCATCTTTAGAGCATTATGTGATTGAATGATTCCATTTTAGAACATTTTACTAAGGAAGTTCTTAAAATTTTAAGAAGGCTACATATTTATCCTTTCACTAGGATGCCTGCCATTCAACAAGATCCTACTAATATCATGTGGATCATGTCCTGTTGGAATATTGAAAAGCAAGCTTTCTATGTTTATGGCAACTGTCTTCATTTCACAACTAATGAAGTGTCTTTAATCATAGGATGCCAAATAGAGGGGAGAAGGTCACATGACAAAAATCAACATTATCAAAGTCAAATTCAATAGACATGAAAAATAAAATTGAGAATGTTAAATGTCCGATGATCTCAGCACAATTTGTGAAGCTGTAAATAAAGTTTTTGATTACAAATGTATTTTTTATTTATCATAATTATAGAGTGCTTTTAGACCTAATCTCCTATGGTGACAATATAAACAAATGTTTTTATTACAATTGGCCAGAAGCCATATAGAGGTTTCTTCTTTCACAATTTGATGTGATTACATAAAAAATTTTGATGCAAAAGGCTCCTAAGTACATGAGTATCTTTGTCACTCTTTTGAAGATATGCATTACATTTTTTATTTATATTTTGTTATACATTCAAACTAGCATATTTAGCTCTTTAATGCAGATTTGATTTTCAGAGCACACAAGAGTGATATGCCCCATCATTCTTGCTGCAAATCCCTATATATTACGGTGGCTAAAAATTAACTTTATAGAGGATTTACAAGAAGATTGGGTAATCCTAATTTGATTTATTTTAATTACATCCAATTTGATTTATTTTTGTAAAAAATTCTCAAGCATGACCTTACAGATTTCCTTCTTCTAGCATTTTAGACCAAGCTTGCTCAAACTTTTCTTTTGAATCACATTTACTCCTGCATGTATAAAAATGACTATGTATAGTCTTATTACTATTAAAGCAATGTACTTTTGAAAGAGCTTTCTTAGAAATATGCCATTGGCATAATCTATTGCTAGTGTGAGATAATGTAATTTCAATAGCTCTCATCATTACTTAATCTTGATCAATGAATATTATTATAGGATGTCTCTCATTCATTATCCAGAGAAATATTTTGAATAGCCATGTGAATGATTCAATTATTTCTTTGGATAGAAATGCTACTCCAAATAAAAATTTCATCAATGATGATTAACTCCAACAGAAGGTGCACAAACTAGATTATATTTATTGAGTCGATAACTTGTATCAAAAATTATGACATCCCCAAAATAGTTATAGTCTATCCTTGACATGCTATCGCTTAAAAAAAAAATCCACCAACCTATCCAACTCATCAATGTGGACATCCCATGCAAACATTTCATCTTCCACTTGTCTTTCCTTGAACAATTGTATTAATGTATTAGTATCACCATTCACAATTCTCGCTCTTCTTTCTTTTTGAATATAATTGAAAGCATCTCTTTTTATAAAACCAACATTTTTCACTTCACCAACTTTCTCAATAAGATAGTTGAATGCATCAATTGCTCTAATTTCTACCTCTGTCATTGACTTTAACACAACCGCCTTCTCTTCGTTGATGTCTCTATAAGGTCTTAGCAGATGTTGGTCACCCAGCTTTGATAATGAATGATTATGACTTTCTATAACTTTTTTAACTTTCCAATTCTCATCTAAATCAATAAAAAATCTAATCATGGCAAGACAACCTATCCTAGTATCTATTTTTTGAAATTTCACTAAGCAGTTTAGATGGAGACCTTTTTTTAAAACTATTTTTGTACATAAAAAATCCTTTGATTTCAAATTCTTTGAGTTCAGCCAATAACTAGCATAAAATTTTTGAACACTGAATTCAGTTTGATGTGCATAATCATAATACAATTCATATGACTTCTTTTCATTGTGAATAATGGTGCCAAGGAGTTTTCCTATAATTAGATCATGAGACATAAGAACTTCATCATTGCACTGATGTTTTGGCTCATTCACCTACACACACACACATATTCATGTATTATAAAAATTTATATAATATGTACAACTTTGTACACCATATATTATGAAAATATAAAAAAAAGTTATTGTTCACCATCTATATAACATGTACAACTTTATTCAAATTGTGGTGTCAATTACAAGCATTTTACACATAATACACATCATATACATTGAACATATTACATAGGTTATACATGTTGTACAGGTTATATACATTATATAGGTTTTAATACATTGTACATAGTTTACGTTGTACAGGTTGTACATATTATATAGGTTATCCACATTATACATGTTGTACACATCATACACATTATACACATTATACACATTACACATTATGCTTTCACAGATTCAAGAATTATAGGTCTTCATAAATAATCTTATAATTTACCCTAAAATAGGGTTTAACCTTTTATGAGCAAAAATCAATCATATAAATGCTACCAATGAATAGTCTTTAAAAAGTAATGAGCTTTACTATGAAAAAAATTTATATTTCAAAAAGAGTTCAAAGACGATCAGCCAAGCCATTTGACCTACTTAGGCTCACTTGACTAGAAGTGACCTAAAGTACCCCTTATGAGCCAAATTCTAATCTTAACCAAATTGGATTGAACTAAGCCCATTTAAGCCTCTCATCATGAGATGATCAATCACTCAAATTAGGTCAAACAAAGTCAAACCTAAAGGTTGACCAAGTCAATACTTAGCCAAAATGAAACATAACATAGCCAAAACCCACCATAGGTCAAATTTATTGAAACCATTAATCAAGACCAATTCATGACCAATGTTTGAACTTGACCTAGTCAACATTTGAGCCTAACCTAGGCCAATTGGACACTTGACCCAAGTTGACCCAACTTATCCTAAAAAGTTAAAATGAGTCAAAACTTGATCTAAGCCAAATTGATTGAAACCAATGGGTTGAGTTCATTCCAAAATGATTGTTGAACTTGACCAAAGCCTCAATTAGCCAACTAGACCTAACCTAGCACGCTACTTTGCTAATGTGTCACCTAGTGGTTCCTTGTTAGGAGGATGTATGTCTACATGCTTTCTTCCAAACTTGACCATTACAAACTGATGAGTGCCTTAATAGTTTGGTAGGCCTTACTGCGTGGCCTATAGGCTACCTCATGTTGACTTTGTTTAAGAGGATGTAAGCCTACACGCTTTCTTCCTGAACTAGCCATCATGCACTGAATGGGTTGAGTATATTTTAGGCTTAGGATAAGTCCCCCAGTCGCTCCTTTTCCTCTTGACTACTTCAAGTATAGGTCTAGTCCTCAAATGGGGCTCCCCGCTTAGTAGTCTCCCTAGGTCGGATAGCATCTGTTCCGTCGATTATAGACTATCCTGGTGATCATTTTCATCTGTGAAGATGTAAGTTTATAATCCTTATTCTCAGATTGGATAAAGCCCATAACGGCACCTCCCTTGTGGGCACTCTATTTGGATCACATCTTTAGCGACCCCATTTAGACACTACACAAGTTTCTCTTGGATTAGACAGTCCCCCTTTTATAGTAGTCACCCTTATTGTTGGAGAACTTATCTTACGAATATGCAGATTCTCCCTTGGTCCAGTAAGCCTAAGATAAGACTAGGTTGATATAAGCTCTTTCTCAGTGTAGTCCCTCGCACACCAACAGGGTCCACACAAACATATAAACTATATATATATATATATATATATGCTTATGGAGGATGCCCCTAGTGGCACCTTTTCCCAAGTAGGCATCATATCTTTAGGGCAGTGTCAGCAAAACTCCCTATAGGAATCGCTTGACTACACTTGAGTTGATATAAGTCCCCAACAATATTCTCTTAGTAGTCACCCTTAGGTCGGGTTCAACTTGTTGAGCCACCAACAGGTTACCCCGATGGTCATCCTTGCTTTGGATGATGTAAGTCTAATACGCATTCTCTCTAGCACGACCGTTGCACAACGATGGGAAGATGTAAGTCTACACACTTTCTTCCTAGCACAACCGTTGCGCACCAAAAGGCACCCCTTGGGTTAATTATCTCTAGCCCGCGGTTGGTAAACTATCCCTTTGGATTTGTAAATCTGAGATAGAACTAGGCTGATATAGCCCATTCTTAGTGAGTCCATTTCACACTGATAGGTTCCATTAAATTAAAATGATATTTCTGATTATTTTTGAGTTGAGGTAAGTCCCTAGCGACACTCTCTCAATAGTCACCCTTAGGTTGGTTATTCCTATCTTATGGATGATATACTTTTTCTTTTAATTTGTAAATCTAAGATAGGTCAAGGTTGATATAGCCCCCTTCTCAGTAGATGCATCGCACACGGGTCCATATATTAAATCCACTCTTTTTCCCAGCAAATACTTCCCCAAGCAAACCAAAGAAATCCATATATTAAATCCACCTTATCACCTAGCAGATCCGAGCTCATATCTCCAGTAGATATGCCCTCAACCTCAAATTTAAACAAATCATATTCTCTCCCCAATGGAGCCCCAATGATTACAAATTAAATAAAATCAAATTCTTATCCCCAGTGGATAGCTTGAACCTGCTTCCCTAATGGAAGGTTCATATACTCAATCGCTACCATATTTTTCATTTTATGCCCTTGGCATAAACCTCTCACATGTCATGTCCAATGCATGTATGATCCCCTAGCAAATCTTCCTTCATGTCCTTGACATGAAATTCCAACCAAATCTTCTTCGCTCTCTTATGCCCTTGGCATAAGCTGAGTTGCATTGCACTAACATCATGATTCTGTCTACATCTCGAGTTTACGTGTAGATCATTTCCGTTAGCGCTTGCTATCCTTCTGACATTATTGATCATCTCAGTCAATACCAATACGCGGTGTGCCTTGTGAGTTACACCACACCTATTGAGGGTCCTTTTGTTGACCTTACTTTAGAGGGAATCTTCAACCTCCTTAGCATAGATCTAGGATTCTTATAGATACTAAGAGCTCCTCAGTCTCAACACTTCTAGAGATTAGGTGGACACTTAACCTAAGCCTAAAGACTTAGAATAGTTAATCATAGGATTAGGTCATACCTTAAGACTTAAAGGAATCATCCACATGTTGACCTCATTGTTAGAATGATCTCTCAACCCCTCCATCTTAGACATATAATTTCTCTTAGGCTTTAAGAGTTCCTTAGTCTTAAGACACATCTAGTGATTAGGTGGAGACTCAACCTAGCCCTAGAGACTTTGAAGAGTTAGCCATAAGAATAGGTCATGCCTTAGGGGTGTTAGGAAAATTTGCCTAACCCTAGCTTGAATCATTCCTCACCTTCCTTCCTTCAATTCAAACTTCAAATCAATCTTATTTGATTTTCTACAAACTCCAATCAACTCCATGATTGAAATCCATGATTGAAAACCATAAGTAAAATTCTTAAGTCCAAATCCTTCTTAAGTCTTTAATTTTCTTCTTAAGGACTTAGCTTAAATCATGATCTAAAATAATTCAAACTCATGATATTTTCATTTATATTCACATTTATATTCACATATATAAATAAAATATAAATTAAAACCAATGAAATTAAACTCAAAATTCAAAATCAATTCATGAAATTTTCTTAAGTCATTTAAGTTTTCCTTCATGGACTTAGCCAAAATCACGATCATTTATCAATTCAAAATCAAGGGATTTTCTCATAACTCATTTATATTTTCATTTATATTCACATATATAAATGGAATATCAATATAAATCAATCAAACCAAATTCAAAAATTCAAGCTCCAAGTTCCAAAAATTTCCTAAGTCCTTTAAATTCCTTTTAATGGTCTTAGCCTAAATCATGATCAAATCACTTCAAATCCTTAAAATTTTTTCATGGTTCATTTATATTCTCATTTATAGTCTCATATATAAATGAAATATAAATTCAAACAATCAAAACCAATTCCAAAAATCAAACTCAAATCCACTCCTTGGCTGAAACTAACCATGTGCCAACTTCAAACAGCTCAAACAACCCTTTCCATATGGTCAATTGGATCAAAGCGTGGCCATAATTGCCATAGGGGCAGATATACTCCCCCTAATTCAATATAATTCACATATCCTCATTATAGATTGAGTAAGGGAAGGTGTTAGGAGCCATCAGAGAGTGATCCCTAGCCTCTTAGAGCTCTAGCCATTTTCCCATTCTCGATTTTTGAACAGTGAAAATAAGGGAGAAAAGTTGAAATTCAAACTTCCTCTTTACTCAAAACCACTTGAATTTTCTTTGCACACTCCACCAGAGGATCAAGTTGAGTCTACTCAACTCCTTTTCTAAGCTCCAAAGGTAAGGAGAGGCTCACCTAGATCAAAACTAAGCTCACAAGAAAGGGGAGTTGGTCCATAGAGCAATCTACATAACCTCAAGAGCTAATTCCTTCACCACAACTTCGTCTCAACCAAAAAAAGCTCTTCTAAGGGAATCGAGCGTCAGTGAGGTATGCCATTTTCTAACCACTAGACTTAAGGGGTGTTGGTCTTTTGTGAAAGAAAGTGTCATGGCATGAAAATTCAACTATTGGATAGGATTGCCATTAGTGTATGATGGTGTGTGCAAAATTTTACCTTATTCTGAGCTCAATCAAGCTCGGATCAAGGCTTGGATAATGGATGATTTCTGTGATCCTCAGAAAGAACAGGGGTGATCACAGCCCTCCATCCACACATTTTGGATGGACGGCCAAGATTAAGCGCACATTTTATAAATCCATTTCTCCTTTTAAAACCACAGGGTGATTCCTAGCCATTCGATGCTTGATCGAACGGCGGGTATCAAACCGCGTTCCTCCGTCGTGATGATGGGAAGTTTAAGTGATGGCTCACAGCACGACATGTGTAAAGCGTGCTGACTGCTACAACCGTGTGTCGTGGGTGAGGATTTAATTAAGGTTTTAATTAATTCTAATTAATCCTCTAAGCTTTAAAAATTCATATCTCCCTAAATAAAAATAAAAAAAATATGAGGTAAATTTCTACTAAAAGATAATTCAATATAGAATATTCTAAACTTGGTATTAATGAATTTTAAATTATATATTTCTTTAACTTTGCCTTTTAATAGAAATATTATTTTACTAATTAATCATCTGATTAATCTCAAACTTTTTGGGTATGCTTTGGGGGATGACTTCTGCCTACCCTAATTTTCTTAAGATTTATTAAAGGCTTAATTGGAAGAATTGCAAATGCATTTCCTAATTACTCCTTTAATATGTAGTTAAGGTTAATTAAGGGTGTGATTAGTATTTTAATCCCTTATTGAAGTTGATTAAGATTTGATCTAGTGAATAGGAGGTTTAAGGAATAATTTTGGAGTATTTCCCCTAAGCTATTCACTAAACACCATTTTCTTTCCTTAATCCTCTTTTAATTAAGAGCTAATTCATTAATTTCCTTCTTAATTAATTTCTTAAAATTTCTAAAGCTTTACAAAACTCACTTAATCTACTTTGGGTAGATGCTTAGGTGTTCAAGAGCCTAAGTTCAATTAAGAAAATCAAAACCCAACTCATATGTGTGAGGGGTGTTTTGAAATTACTTAAGTTAAAACCCTTAGCTTAATTAACCATTAATCATGAGCCAAATTGCATTAGGCTCTTTTATTCCTAGGTGCATTACAAATTTAAATTCCTTCTGAGATTTTATATTATCTCATTGGCTCGTAATTATTTGGTTAACTATGCTAAGGTGGGGTAGGTAAAGGTTAATTAACTTACTTAATTCATACCTTAACCTAATTAAAATATAAAAAGATGAATCTAATCATTTAAAAATTAAACAAAAATATAAAAACATGTGGGAATGGGTTAGGAACAGCAAACTCAACTCACATTTTCAAAATTAAATCAAACTCAAGATCAAATAAAATCATATTAAATGAACTTTGGTTTGTTTTATGCCTTCTTATTTTATAAGATTATCTTTAGGATTCAATTGAAGTGAATATGTTTACATACTTTTACATGCTTTAATTCTTTCCCCAACATGTTAAATTTGTATGTCATGTGGCTTTATGCATCCATACTTTTAAAAATTCAAATTTAAACTGAAAATGTTTACTTTATGTCAAATTTGCATGTGTTGGCTAAAGTAAAAAATATGAGTGGCTATTATCACTATTAAATTCAAATTATTTTCAAAATATATGAATCAATTATCAATACTGAAAGTGTGTTACTTATATCTTAATTATAAGCTTGCATATGAGTAAGATATAAGGATGTGCTTAGTATAGGTTTTCCTTCTCTTTTCTTTTAGTATAGTTTTGAATAGAATTTGGTAAGATGTATGGTTCATTTGAAAATAACCTAATACTCTAATTTCATATTCTATTTATTCCTATACTATCACTTAAGAAGGATACCTATGGTTGCACATATAAATTGCATAAATAAAATGAATTAATTAATACAAATTTTTGTATTCTTTCTTTTCCATTCATTTCTTTTGTACACATGCTTGTATTTAAGGAAAGTGATATATTAGTCTAGACAACCCCAAGGTGAAGAGGCTTTTAAGTAGCCTTAAGAAGGTCTTGTACTTTACACCTCTGGTTAATAATGGCACTGTACACACTTATGTCTTTCTTACTTTCATGTGTGCATATGAAGATTGAATAAGAAATCACTTTTCTACTTAATGAAAATCATGCATCATAAACTTTGAAATTTCCTTAAATGAATTACTTAGCATGCAACATAAAGTGTGTTAAACATTCTCATTTGTATGCATAGATATACTTGAGATTTATTCATATGCATGTTATATAAGTCAGGAAAGAAATAAAGTGATGTATGTTTTGTGAATTTAGTTCATTTTATTTAATCTTAAAATGCCTTTCTCTTTGAATGGGTTCGTTTAGAGTTCATCTAAACTTAAGATTAATTAAAATACTTAATCAAAATATTCACTAAAAAAAACTAAAAATATGAATCTACTTTAGAAATTACTTAGGTTAGGGAAGGAAAGAGAAGTTTCCTTCACTTTCCCTCTCTTTATAACTTAGTAATTAATTATAAAATTCATTTGAACCTATTAAAAACATGAAATAAAATCAACCAAAATCAATGAAATCACTTAAATGAAACCATCCTCTAAGTTGAACATGCTTCACACTTAGAAAATTCTAAAATTAAAGTCATGGCTAAGCATACCGCACAAACCTCCAAAGCACACACATTAGGCTAAGTCACCACTTCTAGCTTTAGGTTAGGGTGGTGCATGGTTTGATGCTTGCTTTTTTGTTTAGTGATATATGTTTTAGACTGGATGTTAGAATGTATGTGCGTAGAATGAATGAAAGGATGATCTTAGTCTAACCATTTTTTCTGCAGGGGATTATGCTTAAGGGGCGCTGTAATAAATAAAAATATAAATGCTTTTGCTATGTAGGTGCTTATACTCTTAAGAATAATCCAATAGCCCATGTGGACTTAGTCACCCATGTGTGGGATGATAAGTCCAATATACATGCTTGGGATTTTATGTGGTTTGTTTAGCTAACTTTTATTTTGTAAGTGTTAGCTAGATTTACTTTTCCTTTCAATATAAATTTTGCAATTAGGATTTTGGAATGATTATCATGAGGATTAGGATGAGCATTGGTCATAAGATTCTATCTTATGCACCTCGTGAAGCCTTTGGAGCATCCGCCTTCCAACCATACAAATGAAGGAACCAAAGAAGAAAAGAAGAAGAAAGAAGAAAAGAAGAAGAAAGAAGAAAAGAAAAATGAAGAAGTGAAGCTTGAAGACCCCCATAACAATGAATTCATTGCTTAATTGTATTTAATTCATTTGTAATCTGGGTTGTATAAGGGTAGAGCTTGGCTACCCAATTTATTTTCAGGTTTGTGCGGTGGTTCCCGACCACAACGACCTCTTATTCTTTTATGATTAGCTTTATAAATTGATTGATGATTTGTTTAGCTTGTGCATTAAGTGGCATCTTTTTCTTAGTTTCTTCCTTGCTTTATGTATGGCCTGGTTGTGGATTAGGCTATTAGGGAAAAATAAATCTTTTACCAAACTAAACAATTCAAAACTAAAAATAAAGAACTTATAACCTCACCTAAAGCTTAGGTTAAATTTCAAGATAAAATAATTAGCAACCCTTTAGCTGGATGAGTATTTCTTTTATAATATCATGCATAAATGCATCTTAATTCACTTTGATTGGAGGGCTTCCACCTTTACTGGAGAAACTTGCCTTGACCTTTGAGAGCCATGGTAGAAACACACCTCATCCCTTCTCACTGATTTTGGCCAATAACTTCATTTCTCATGCATTAGGCATATGAATCTTATTAGCCTGAGTCAAAATAATTATTAAGAAATGAAAATAAAATGAAATCTGAATTGCATTAGATATAGGTCATTTGAAGCATGCTCTTACATGATCTAGTCTCTTTAGGGAGTAAGTTTAAGGACTTAGTCTCTTTCTAAATAAATAACAACCTAGCTATCTTATGTAAAGCATAAGACTTGCCTACATGAATTTAAAACCATAGGTAGAGTTAGTTGGTGGCCACCCCTAGGTGGTTGAAAGTCCAAACAGTGGGGTGGTTTGTCCTCTCTTGTGTAGGCAAACCAATTATCTATTTTTCACCTTAGATTTAGGGTTGAGCTTTCGGCTCTTGCCAAAGCTCCCTAGATTTAGGTTCTGAAGTTGCTTCTCCTCTTTGTGGGCCATAAGCTTAAATCCTCACCTCTTAGGCATTTCCTTAATCTTGTGTTATGGAATCATAAGTCCTAAATTTCTAATGAAAAATGCAACTCAAACAAATTAAAATATTTTCAAAAATGTAAAGCATAACCAAAGAATAGTTTGAGATGCTCACTAAGTTTCCTAGCATCGTGGATATTTCCTACTTATCTTTCTTTTGGCTTCGATAATAACTCCTTCTCTTTGATCAATCCCATTTGATCTTAAAAAAATGAACCAATCGATTGATAGTCCTTTCATATTGAAATCTTTGAAGATAATGATCGTTTACGATTATTCCTAAGGGATATCGTCCCTTAGGGTGTAATTAACTATGGGGGCTTCCCTCTGTAGGGAAATTAATGAACCCAATTTAAAATAAACCCTGCTTTACTTTTCCATGTAAAGTAGGAGAAGAATCTCTGGTACATATATAGACCCATTGTCCTTAGGAGTCCTTATTGAGGTGATTAGATTTATTAAAGGGTAGTGACTTCTATCTCCCGAGATAGTATACTATTCCTTGATGATGTACCTGATCACTTGAATAAGCACATCTTCAGATCTGTATGGCATCCCAAAAAGATGAATTTTTATATTCTTGCTTTTCACCACAGATGAAGGCGATTATATAGATATTTTTCACCACACCACCCTATGGCCTAAATCTAATCCATGTGCACCTTTACAAATCCAATCCCAAATTCAGATCTCAAACTGAACCTCAAATCCCAATTCAAACTCCAAATCTGAATCTAAATTCCAAAACATTTGATTGAAATCTATGACCAAACTCAAATTCAAAACCTTTCCTAAGCCCTTTTGATTTCCTCTTATGGACTTATCCTTAACCAAATTCAAATCAATCATAATTCATTTGAATTTCTCAAATATCAATTCAATCCTTCAATCAAACTATCAAATTCCAATTCAAATCCAACTTCAAATGATTCAATTCCATGATCAAATTCAAGTCTAAAATTCTTCATAAACCTTATGATTTAATTCCATAGACTTAACCAAATCTCCATCCAATTCAACCAAAATTTGATTAAACCCTTCATGAATCATTTATCTCTTCATTTATATTCACAAATATAAATGAAATATAAACCCAAATGACCAAAACTAAACCAAACTAAATTCAAATCTAACCAAGACCCTTCATAAGCCATATAGACCTACCTCTTTATGCTTGGCTAAATCCCATTCAAATAAACCCAAAATTAATTGGTTTATTTATAAATAAGTTATATATTCATTTATATTCACAAATATAAATGAAACTAACTTTCGAATGATCAAAATTAAATCAAACTAAATCAATCTCCTACTTAAGCCCTTTTGACCTACCTCCTTGAGCTTAGTCAAATTTACTTCCAAATCACTCCAAACTCAAGTGATTTTCTCATGAATCATTTATATCTTCATTTATATTCCCAAATATAAATGAAATATAAATTAAAATTGCCAAAATCAAACCCAAAATTAAATCAAAACCCAATTCAAGCCTTTTAAGACATTTTCTTGAACTTAACCAAATCCTATCCAAATCAAGCCAAAATCAATGGATTTTCTCTTGAATCAATCATTCCTTCAATCATCTATCCAAATATAAATGCAACCTACAATCATCAAACTGAACTCAAGTCAAGCCCAAGTTAGCCCTTTTAACTTAAAAACTCCAAATGAGCTAAAGTCCATTGGACTTCAAATTGATTATAGTTGAATTTATATTTCAATCATGGGCTCATATATAAGTTTAACTAAACTTGAATCAAGCCAAAACCAAGCTAATTGACTCATTTAAGTTCACTTGACCTAAAATAGCCTAAAGGGCCTTTTTGAGCTAAGTTCTAATCCAACCCAAATTGGATTGAACCAAACTTATCCAAGCCTTATATCATGATCAACAATCAGCCTAAGATGATCAATTACCTTGAATTAGGCCAAACCAAGTCAACTTAGTCATTTGACCAAGTCAACCCTTAGCCTATATAAAACTCAAACTAGCCAAAACTCACCCTACACCAAATTGGTTGAAACTATTGATTCACATCAACCCATAATCAATATTTGAACATAACTTGACTATCAATTGAGCCAAACAAAATCCAATTGATCATTTGACCCAAATTGACCTAAAAGACCAAAATGGGTCAAAGCATGACCTAACCCAAATTAATTGCAACCAATGTCACAAGTTCATTCCAAATTCATTATTGAACTTGACTAAAGCTCCAATTTGATCAATTGGACCCAACCTAGCCCAATTGATCAACTTATCCCAAATTGACATAAAAGGTCAAATTGGCCAAAATCTAAATTAAATCAAAATTAATTCAAACCAAAGCATACAATCATTTTTCAATTAACCAATTGAACTTGAATCAACACCTAATTCAAGCCAAGTTTATCAATTTAGCCCATTTGACTTATATGAATCCAAATGAGCCAAAATCAAACCTAGGCCAAAATGATTGAAACCACTTAAACCAAAACCCTTCAAATCATTATTTGAACCTAACCCAGGCCTTAGTTTGACCCAATTTGGCCAATTGGTCAACCTAATGCAACATGACCCAAATTGAACCTATATGACCAAATTGATCCAAAACCTATAAAACTAACCCATGACCCATTGAAGGCTGATCAAACCCAACCCAAACCCATCTTGGGTCAGCCTAAAGTTAGCCCAAAATCCAAGTGGGTCTAATCCAAACCATTGTCCATTGGTCAATCCTTATTTACATAGGATTCCACCCATAAATGGCAAAGTCCACTCACCCCATTTGGGGACTAGCCTAGCCTCCTAACCCACCCTAAAAGGGATATGACTTGCCATGGACCAAAGGGAGGTGAGCCAACTCACCTCCTTTACAAACTGAGCACCCTCTAGATCCAAGCAAGGAGATCAGCACAAATCAAACCTTGAGCCACCTCCCAAGCACTCCTCCAACCAAAATGAGCCATGTCGACATGATGGTGACCACTCTAGCTGGCGGTGGTGGCAAAAAATGGGAGACAATCTCATTCGTCCACCTCAGCAAATTGAGGGATATACCCCCTCAATTAAAATTGGATTTCACATGCATTAGATTCCTCCAAAGAGTAAAACAAAATGCCCTAGCACTCCTTAGAGCCCTTCCAAGCCTTCCCCACTTCAGAATTCTTCTTCCCGTGCGAAACTGAAATAGGGGAGCTCACATCTGATTCCAACTTCTTCATCTCTCAACCAAACTTCAATTCCTCTTACACACACCTTCCACATACCTCATCGAGGCTACCCAAAGCTTCCTTCCAGTTCTAAACCCATCAGAGCTAGGAGTTCGATCACTACCGAGCTCCAAATTGATAGAAGTTGGTCCACCGAGCAAACAAGAAGATATTGGCTTGTGTGCTGCTCAATAGGGCCTCATCTTTACTAGACAAAGCTACCTTCATCGATCCTACTGTTGGCCTTGAGCTATGATGAGGTAATTTCCCAAAATCATAGATGTAGGAAATTTTTTGAGGAGCTTTTTGAAGAAAATTCGCATGTGAGCCCATCCTAGCCGTTGGATCCTTGTGGATCCCTCGCAAAGGTGTGGGTTGATTTTGGAGTGAATCCTAGCTCGGGTGAGCTCAGATCAAGCAATCCATGGCGGACGGGCTCCATCGTTCTGCGCTCATAGGAAGAGAGATCACTAGCCGTCCATTTCCCGTGATTGGAATGAACATCTATGATCAAATCACACTAGATCCACTGTTTAATCCCTCTATAACCACTAGTTTGATCATGGCTATCCGATCTTAGATCGGTTGGCCCACGGGCCCATCGCCATCCCAGTTAGCTGCAGCTATGAATAATTAAATAGCCAATCCCGCGGCACCATGTCAGCGTGCCATGTGGCGCCGATGGGATTAAGGCTTAATTAGGTTATTTAATAGGTTTTTAAGGATAAAATTTCTATAATTCATAACTAATTGTAAACAAATTCAAAAAAATATAAATGATGGCAAATTTTAAAGGTATTTTAAAGGAGAATCTACTAAAATTATCCTTAATTAAACTTGAGTGGTAATTTTATCTTAATTAAGGTTTAATAAAAAAACTTAATTAACCTAATTACAACTTAATTAATCACCTAATTGGTTTTAAACTTTTTGAGGTTGCTTAGGGGGTTGACCTCTGCCTCCCATTTTTTTGGAATTTATTGGATGACTAATTATGGAAATTGATTGATTAAATATTAATTACCTTCTAATTAAGGGTTAATTAAGCATGTGAAGAGTAAATCAACTATTTAATTGGACTCATTTTGTACTAATTAATAGTTGGGAGATTTAGGGAATGTGATTGGGGAATTTTTCTTAATCTTTTCCTAAATTCCTTTACTTTTCAAGAAAAATTAATTAACTAATTAATTATATAATTAGCTTAATTAAGCTTTAAAATGGATCTAATTTTTATTAATTAATTCAGGGGTAGGCCTTTAGGTGTTCAATAGCCTAAAGAGGTTTAATGAAATTATGGTTAGCTCACATGTGTGAGAAAACCATAAAAGTAATTAAGTTTAAATTAATAATTGTGAGCTAATTGCATTAGGCCCCTTTCATTTCATAGGGTCATTGCTATTTACTTTTTAATTCATTTACATATTATATTGGCTCATAATCATTTGATTAATTATCTTAAGGTAACATAGGTAAGGGTTTAAATAATTGATTTAATTCATAGCTTAACTTAATTAATCCATAAAATCAATCTAATTACTTTTCATTAAATCAAATTAACTCATTCATGGGGAATGGGATTTGGATTAACAAACCTCTTCTCATATTTCTTAAATCAAATTTAAATTAGAAATAACATTAAGAAGCTTTGGTGTATTTTAAATGAGTTTATTTAGTATGATTGTCCTTAAGAATTAACTGGATTGAATGAAATCATGTGCTTATGTTTCTTTATGTCTTTTTAATCATACTAAATGTTGTATGTCACTTATAGTCATGCATGCATCTTTTTCAAAAATCAATTAAATGAAGTGATTTCTTTTATATCAAGCTTGCATGTGTTAATTTAAATTAAAATTTGAGTGGCTAGTATCACTATTAAATTAAAAATTATTTTCAAAAGCATATAAGTTAATTATAATATATGGAGTGAAGATAATTATACATAATTAGGCTTACATGTGCCTATAGCTTAGAACATGTGATATGGACTTCTCTTTCTTCAACCTTCATAGATTTACATAAAGTTTGAATGTTAACAAGTGTATAGTTTATTTGAAAAGGACACAACATTTGTTTGGATTCATTCCTATGTACCTCTATGTTAGAACTTAGATAGAACTTTAGCTCACATGTATAAATGATCCAATCAAATCAAATACAACTTTTGCATCATTTTTTCATTCTTATAGTTAGTTGTATATCCATGTGTATTTAAGAATAGTGGGTATATATAGTCTGGATATCCCGAGGATGCAAAGCTTTAAGTAGCCCTAAGGAGGTCTTACCTCATTCCCCTGATTTAATAATGTCAAAGTATCCTATTAATACTTTTATACACTTGTATGTGCATCTAGCTAATGAATGAAAATCTTCATTAAATTAAATCAAACACAACTTTGGCATGATTTTTTCATTCTTGTAGTTATTTGTACATTCATGTGTATTTAAGAGTAGTGGGTATATCTAGTCTGGACATTTTTAAGATGCAAGGCTTTAAGTAGCCCAAGGAGGTCTTTACCTTACTCCCCTGGTTTAACAATGACAAAGTAGCCGCTTAAAACTTTTATACACTTGTATGTGCATTTAGCTAATGAATGAAACATTTCCTTTTCTATTAAGAAAGACATGCATTCATATTTGTTCAAATGGTTTAATTGATTGATCACATGGTTTAAAGTCTTATTTCTTATGTTCATATGTATAAACTTACATATGTTTGAATGTAATGGGTATATAGTTTGGACATCTCGAGAACACGAGGCTTTAGCTAGCCCCAAGGAGGTCATTTCATTACCTCACTTCCCTGATTAACAATGACACATACCTTTTCAATTTCAATCATATGTATTTTTATATAATAATTTAGATATATCTTTAAATTAATATGATAAAATAATTCAATCAAATAAAACATCTAAAATCTAAATGTACATATTTACATCCATCATTTAAGTGTGCTAAGACATGTGTTGGTATACTTATGATTTAATCATATGCATGCTACATATGATTGAAGGAAATGAATCCACATGTGTCATGTGATAGTAATTTATTCTAATCAATATTAAGATTCCTCTCTTACTGAATGAGGTCGCTTAAAGTGAACCTAAACTTAGGAATAATTTGAAATGTGTAATAAGCCATTCACTAAAGAGAATTTATTAATTAACAGGCTTTAGAAAGTGGCTTAGGGTGGGGATGGAAGAGAACAATCCTCTCTTTTTTTCTCTCTTTATAACATTTAGTTGCTAAGTGTAAGTCACATGAAACCAAATAAAACACAAATTAAAATTTGCAAATGAATTAAAACACTTGAAGTGAAAACACCCTTTATAATTAAACCCTTTTATACTTAGAGAATCAGAACCTAAATGCTTAGTTAAGGCATACCACACAAGCCCTAGTATACACATATTAGAGTAAGTCACGACTTCTAACTTTATGTTAGGGTGGCGCATAGTATGATGTTTATTTTATTTTATGATGTATTATTTTAGACTGGATCTTAGGGTGTATACTTCGTAGACTAGATGGTAAGACGTGATTAGCCTAATCATATTTTTTGTAGGATATTTTGCTTAAGGTATGCTTAAAATAAATATAAATGCTCTCTTTTGTAGGTTGCTTAACTCCTAAGCATAATCCAAATTAGGATGGGTGGGTTTGGTTACCCATGTGCTGGGTGTTAAATCTAAATTATGCATATAATTGTTTAGGTTGTATAGTGTGTTTAGCTAACACTTATTTTACATGTGTAACTAGATTTACTTTTCTTATTTTTAATGTAATTTCATATTAGGAATTAGGATTAGTGTTATGCGAGATTAGGATGAGTAGTCGCTACAAGGCTTTGTCCTACGAGGCCCTATGATGCCTTTGAAGCAAGCACATTCAAATGAATAAATGAAAGAGATATGAAGAATGAAGATAAGAAGACACACATAACATTTATTCATTTGTACATTATAATTATTCTTTCATATTCCGGGCTATATAAGGGTAGAGCTCGGCTACCCATTTTATCTTTTGAGGTTATACGGTGGCAACCACACCGGCCTTTTATTCTTTTGCGTTAGATTTATAAAATACTTGATTTTATGTTTAAATTGTGCAATAGAAATAGCATGCCTTTTTTAGTTTTTTCATGAATGATGATTTAATGTGTGACCTGGATCCAATTAGGCTCTTAGGGAAAAAAATTAATTTTTCTACCTCAACTACAACTCATAACTAAAGTTTTAAATAACTCATAATCTCACATAAAGCCTAGGCATTAAATCAAGATAATTAAAAAATTTAGCAACCCCTTAACTGAATGTTATATATTTAACATCATGCATCCACATTGCTTTACTTTTGCTAAGAGAGGGTTTCCATCCTTCCATGATAGGGGAAAACTTTACCTTTGAGGGTCTCCTCTGTGGTAGAAAACACCTCTTTCTCTTTGATTTAGCCCATAATCTCATTTCATCATGCATTTAGATATATGAAAATCCTATGACATTTGTCAAAATGAAGTGTCAAATACAAATAAAAGTTTGAAACGATTTGCATTAAACTAAGTCATTGCTTATACCACTCATGCTCTAGTTTCTTAGAGAGTGGGATCAAAAACTTTAGTTCCTTTCTAAATAATAATAACCCAATTATCTTGCAAAATCATATGACTTGCCTATATGATTTTAAAGCATAGGAGGAGTTAGTCAGGCTGCCACTCTAGGCGGTTATAAGTCCAACAGTCAGGTCGTTTACCCTATCATGTGGAGATAAACCTTATGCCCATCTTTGCTTAGATTTAGGTCGTGCTTTAGCTCTTGCTAAAGTTCCCTAGATTTAGGATTCGAGGTGGATATTTTTTTCGGGCTATGAGAATAAATCCTCACCTCTTAGGCATTTCCACAATATTGTATTGTGGGATTATAAGTCTCAAATAAATAAATTTTCTCAATTTCAAACATATAAAGCCCAATTATAGGGTAGATTTGAATGTTCACTGGGTTTCCTATTGGTAGTTTTATGAGCTTTCGCTACTCATCTCATTTGGCTTCAATAATAAGTCTCTCTTTTTGATCTATCCCATTTGATTTTCTAATATAGCCAATTTATTAATAGTCTTATCTTTGAAATCTTTGGAGACAACAATTGCCTACTCATCATCTGCCTACCATTACTCTATTGAGAGTCTCAATATTTGAAGTTGTTCAAGCTATTCATAATAAAAATATTTTTTTTATTTTTTTGTAGATTTTACTCTAATTTTATTATGAGGAAAATACAATTTTAATTTATCTTATATTCAAGAACTCTGAATGATCTGATAAACAAAAGTAGTTGATACCTAAAGGTATATGTTCATAGGAAAATGACTATCCATGTACCTAACTTAGCTAAGTTTAGTGTTGCATAGAATTTGATCATTTATTAACCAAAGCACAGAGAATATAAAGAACTTAATGAACATAAAAAAGCCTTCTATAAAAATACCATTCATTGTGATCATATGATAATTCAAATGTATCCCCTACTCTTAAAATAAATACAAATAGCAATTATGAGAAACAACACAAATCCATTATGCTACAATAACATTACAAGAAATGATGCTTTGATCGCTCTAAGAAAAGTTTTCAAGTCATCGTGAGCAAGAACTCCATAAATTTTATGCCATGGGTGGAAGTTCCAATAGTTAACTTCCCCACAAGTTGGAAGATTAAGGAGGTGGTTTGATTGAAGTATTTAGGAGACTTGATCAATTTGCAAGCCTTAGAGAGTATGTGTATGAATGGATAATAATGTCAAGATTATATGTTTTATTAAATTATTAGTATTTAAGTATACTTATTACCAACTATATATTATCTCTCTGAGGGAGCTTCCAAATGATCAAAACTAGAAGTTTTTTTTGGGTGGATTAATTTATGCTTAAAATCATCATTGATGGGCTAAAAAATTTTAGAATTAATTAATATTGAAAGATAATTTATATGACAATAAAAACTTACAATTAATTTAAAAAATAAAAATTATTAAGTAAATTAAATATTTATTTTTATTAATTTAATAAAAAATTAGTTAAGTGAAATATTAAAAATTAATTTAGGAAATAAATAAATATATTAAAAAAATTTGGTGGGAGCTCACCCTCATCCTGGTAATGATTCAAATCCTAGACTTACACTTCACTATAAAGGATAAAGGCTCTCAATTTCAATCACCTAAGGGTGGAAATTGTTCTTCTCAAGTCTCATATTAATTTCTCTTAAGATGTATTGCTCTCGAATCATGTAATGTAACTAATCTTGTAGTGCTCTTTTAAGAAGAGGTTGATATCAATTTTATATCATTCATAGTGAAAATTGATAAGAATCATGTCACCACCCTTAGTGAGGAAGTCAAAATCGATGAAATGTCACTTATAGGACATAGGTCATAGTCGATGATATATTATCACATAGGGTGAAAAAAAATTGATAACAACCTCCCAAAGCTTAAGAGCCAAGATAAAAGATATATAGTCTCTTATGTTGAAAATTAAAGTTCATTATATTAGTCTTAGAAAGAAAACTTTGATATCATCTCCTATGTTAGAAAACTTTGTAATCCTTATAGTCATGAATGTAATTATTAATGCCTCCAGCATTCTCTTGGATAGCAGTGTAAATGAGCAGAATATGAGCAAGCTGAGCTCTTGTTCATGCTCTACTTGTTTATACTGACTCTTATTCGTGTTTGGCTTAGAATTGCTCATGTTCAAATAAGGCAGAAAATCTAAAAAATGTGGAGGATGTAGGACTCAAACTTATGTCATGTTTTTCGCATGGGAAAAACTCCAACCACAAAGCCATAATTTTTTATTTTGAGCTAAAACAAACCTAACATGATCAAGCTGAAGGTTGTTCATCTTCGGCTCATTTACAAATCGAGCTTAAAATATTTGGACATGTTCAGCTTTCTTGTTTAACAAGTGATTCAAACACGAGCTATTCAGTAAACTACGAGGTTTTTTTAAATCCATGGTTTTGGATGAACCTTTTCAAAATAAATCAACATAATTCTTGATGCCTCAACATGTTTGTCTAGGTAATTAGGCTTTTATTTCTTAGCACAATTTTATTGAGTGGGTTGGGGACCCACCCAAAAGGCATTAATATGCTAGACTTCCAAACACTATCAATTAAAGTTGTTAAGGAAATAATGTGCATTTTAAAATATCTTTAATTGAAGATAAATTAACATTCTCTTACACTCGTGCTAAAAATAGTAGTTTGTGAGTCATATTAGTTGATCATATTTTACTAAGGGTAAGAATATGATTTGATTCTATTAGAAATTACTCTAATTTTCTATGTTTTAATAATTTTATAATTTGTTAATATTTCAATAATTATTTTAAGAATTCTAAAACACTTAAAATAAAGGAGAAGTACAAGAATAACATAATTTATAAAAAGTGCTCATGTGAAATTTTTTGAATTTTGAATTTTAGCATTTTTTTAACAAGAACAATTTTCGATTTTTTCTTTTAAACTTTAAAAGTCATCATGCTTATGTGAATTTTAGAAATGCCTTTACTTTTCATTATAGAAATGATCATCATGGAACTTCTGCATTTTTACTACGTAATACAAGTCATTTAGTGCAAGATCGCGAGCCCGTTGGTTGGGGCTTCGCTGCCAACATAGAGACACATGTTTGAGTGTAATGCGTGTGTTTAGCCCCTCCTGGTGAGCCGACAACAATAAATAAATAAATAATTCAGACAAAATGGACCTTAGGATTTGAGTACTCCAAAAAAATATTTCTTATGGGTTTCGGGAGTATTAAGAATATCTTAAATATAGTATACAATGGGTGTATTGATGTGTTTTAAGAATAATTATAAGAAAAAAGGAAAAAAAAATAGAAATCCATATATTAATACACCCATCCTAAACAAAATAAGTGTTGTTTTTCTCAATCCAAACGAGAAATGTTGTACATATAACCACAATCTATTAGGTCAATTGGCTAGAGAAATAGATAGAATTAATAAATTTCTTTTATGGATTTTTGATTGGAAGTTTGGCTTTGTTCTAATATAATTTAAATGTATTGCAATGGAATAAAGTAGGTTTATACACCAACAAGAAGTAGCAGTGGGCAAGTGATGATGAAACAGGGCTATGGTATCGGTGATGGAAAACAATAGTGGTGGAGTTGGTGGACGATGGCAATGGTAGGTGGTAGGCCATGGGCAACATTATGAAAAACTTTTTTTTTCGCATTTGGAATTTAGTATAATGAATTTAAAAAAAAAATGGACAATTTAGGGTATTTTGAAGCTCTTATATAAATATTTTATATTCGATTGACTTCAAAATAAAACACAGAAAAAAAATTAAATTCACTATAACAAATTTACTCCACACTCTAAGAATTTGCAACAAAATAACCCTTAGCCTTTAATTGTAAGTGTAATTGTAATAAATATCACTCATCATTTCAATTTAGTTTTTCTTGATAACATTATCTACATCTAAGTGATGATTGCCTACATAAGCAAAGATATTTAGGACACATACGAATAACTTTTATCAACTCAGGCCACCATCAGATGCCATCATTGTCCACCATCTCTTACCACCTCTAATCATTACATGTCACATATCATCAATCATCATCAGCTGTTTGCCATTATTCAACCATCTGTCACTAGCCACCATTATCATTGCCCAACCATCCACCATTATCATTGCACAATCATCCACCATTAATCACCATTATTATCATTGCCTCTCTGACCATTGTCATTGCTTCGCTAGTGATCTCTATCATCACCACATAAATAATTTATTCAATATTCAATAAAAATAAAATATCAACAATCTTTTAGTTCAAATCAAAGCATAAATAAAACAAAAAATAAAAATAAAAATAAAAATGTTTTTTAAACATCACCTTAGAAAGTTTTTTCTCCATAATTGTCTTTTGATTTTTTATTTTATAGTCCATTTTTATTAGTAAGGTTGTAGGAATTTGATACTATCCATAGACAAATTTAAATCTAACAACTGGAGCTCAATAATTTGAGAAATGGCATATTATCAAAAAAAAAAAAACTATCACTCATACATCATGAGATACCTAAATACAGAGCCTATTACATTTTAGTTGTTACCTACATGTTTATAATTATATTCATTCAACCAAATAACATCTAAAAAATAAGCATAATAGTTTTTATAGTTGTGTGGGAAGATAATAGATCCAATAAACTTAACTAGTAAATGATGAATTTTATGAAGCTCCAATAGTTTATAATGTTCTCCATGAATTTCCATTGATATGAAATTAAGAAGAAATATAAAGAGGAAGACTTTGGTTCATCAAATCTTTATAGTACATAAAATAATCCACTAACTTGATGACAAAAGCCTTATTAAAGAAATATCATCCATGTAGAGAAGAAGGAGACTTTGGAGTCTTTATAACATGTGGAGGACTTGAGGTCTTTGTTGAAGAATTATAAATTGAAAGACTTTGGATCATCAAATTTTCATAGTACATAAAATAGCTATGTTCATCAAATCTTAATTGAATTTTAGATTGATTTTCCTCCATGAACCAATTGCTTATATCGGCTTGACATATTACTTTAACAAATCATTTTTTGAGAATTTAAAAAAAATAGATGATTAATTTAAAAATAAATTTAGTCCAAAACCTATAAATCAGGGCAGCTACTATTTTGATATAAGTTAAAAAGCTAACATATTCGTTTGACAAAGCACTGGTCAATGTATTAATATGGCAGAGTTCATCAAAAGTAATATAAGATATAGACCAATTAACTAATCAAAACCTCACAATCCCACTCATTTAGGAAAAATTCCTCAATGGGCACACCACAAGCAATCCTCTTCCACCTGCTTGTCTTCCCTCTCAATTGCCATGCCAATGACAAGCTTGCCCTACTCTCCTTCAAGTCTTCTATTTCTCATGATCCACATCAAGCTCTGGCCTCATGGAATCAATCTTCCCACAACTACTGCAACTGGCAAGGAGTGTCGTGCAACCTCAGGCAATCTTCCAAGGTCACTAAGCGCAACCTCGATGGTTTTGACATCACCGGAACCATACCTCCCTCCATTGCCAACCTCACCTTCCTCCAAAGACTCAACCTACCATACAATCATCTCCATGGACAAACCCAATCGGAGCTCGGAAGCCCGCGATGCCTTCGTTACCTTAACTTGAGTGCTAACTCTCCTACGGGTGAAATACCGAGCACTCTATCTCAGTGTTCTCAGCTCCAACTCATCAGCTTAAGGAGTAACAAGCTACCAGGAGAGCTTCCATCCAATCTCTCCAACTATCTCAACCTTAAGATCATTACTCTAAAAAACAACTTCCTTACAAGAAGCATTCCTTCATTTTTCAGCACCATCACAAAACTCATCTACTTTGATGTAAGCATCAACAATATCACTGGTATTATTCCTTCTTCACTCAAGAATATCACCAATTTCTTTGCACTAGATGTGTCCCAAATTATGATCACTGGCACCATACCTTCATCTTTCACAAGTCTTTTCTCTCTTATGTTTTTTTATCATACAAAACATCGACCTCCCTTCTTCCATCGGCAACATGTCCTCACTTCAATATCTTGACTTGTCCAATAACAATCTTACAAATGAGCTACCACATTCATTTGGGAACCTCTCGTCCCTCACTTATTTTGATGTCACACTGAACTCGTTCTCTGGTGCCATACCATCATCACTTGGTGGTCTCTCCATGGTCACCAACCTTGCATTGACAACAAACTACTTCTCAAGAAATATCCCACCATCTCTTGGATCCCTGTCTTCTATCATAGAACTGGTCATGTCTTATAATCAGCTCTCAAGGACAATTCTTCCATGTCTCTTCAATTTCTCAAGCATCAGTCTTTTGGACAACCAGCTCTTTGCCAATCTTCCCCAAGACTTGTGCAACTATCTTCTTTGCCTAAGAGGGCTTACCATGTACTATAACAAACTCCATGGGCCAATCCCAGCATCTTTAGCTAATGCAACGATGCTTGAGAAATTGAAGATAATAGAACATGAAAGGCAATGCTTTGGAGAGAAGCATACCTGAAAGCCTTGGGGAATGTCAATGTAAACACGGACCTTTCTATAAATAGCTTACAACCATACCAAAAGATATTTTCAGCATTAAATCTCTCTCTAATCCTTCCATTTGTCACATAATTTACTTACTAGGTTCTTACCACCAGAAGTTGGAAGGTTGAAAAATCTCGGAGAGTTTCGTGTAGATTCAAACAACTTGTCTAATGGGATTCCCAGAACCATCGGAGGCTGTGTGAAGTTGGAAACTCTTTATATGGAAAGCAACCAATTTCAAGGGACATTTCCCCAATCCTTGAGCAACTTGAAAAGTATACATAAGCTAGATGTTTCACAAAACAAATTGTCCGATCTCATCCCATAATTATTAGAGGATTTCAAGTTTCTTCAGTATTTGAATCTTTTTTTCAACGACTTCGAGGGTGAGGTTCCAAGGAAAGGGGTCTTCAGAAATGCAAGTGTTGTTTCACTGACTGGAATTGATAGGCTTTATGGAGGAGATCCCAGATTATGCCTTTCACCTTGCACTCTTCAAAACTAGATGATAAGCCATCACTCTTTGTGACTCAAAGTGATTCTATCAGCTTCAATCTCAGCTCTTCTTCTGTTCCTATTAGTGTTTTTACTCGCCTTTTGGTACTGGTTACACTATCGAAAAAAGAAGACACCAGCTTCAGATTCTATGAAAGACTTCTATCCAAAGGTTTCATTCTCTGAGCTCCTCAAAGCAACAGATGGATTTTCATCATAAAACTTGATTGGTTCAAGAACTTCTGGCACAGTATATAAGGGCATCATAGGCTTGGGCGAACAAAAAGTTGTTGCCATTAAAGTACTGAACCTTGAACAACATGGTGCGTCGAAGAGTTTTGTAGCTGAATGCAATGCTTTGAGAAGCATCAGGCATCAAAATCTTGTTAAGATACTAAGTTCTTGTTCAAGCATTGATTATAAAGGAAATGATTTCAAAGCTCTAGTTTTTGAGTATATGCCTAATGGAAGCCTAGAGTATTTGCTCCACCTAGAACAAAACCATCAAAAACAAAGAGACTAAGTCTCATTCGAGGCTAAACATACCATTGTTGTTGCTTCCACCTGGATTATCTTCATCACCATGGACAAACACTAATTATTCATTGTGATATGAAGCCTAACGCGTTCATCTTGATGATAATATGCACATGTGGGTGACTTTGGTTTGGCCAGGTTTCTTACTAAAACTACAAGTAGACCATCTTAGAAGTCATCCATGTCCATTGGAATACAAGGAACAATTGGATATGTTGCTCCTAGTAAGTATTTAAACTTAAATAATTCTATATAATTTGCATTAGTAATATAATACATGATCCAGCTTGAGAACTTACAATATCAGGAATAAAAAAATCTAACACTGGGGCAATTCCTTTTTATTAACATTATAAATTTGAAAAAAAAATGATATCTTCTAAAATCAAAGAGACACAAAACCATATAACTTTATTCATTTGAATCATAACATAATGCAACTCAAACAAAATATAACTAATGCTTATATTTTGATAATATCTATCCTCGTTGCTCATCTTTTGTTCTATGCAAATTCTCTTCTTTCATCCATCTAACTTAAATGAGCTCTTTGAAAAATAGATATCGCTAATGGGATGATTAATACAATAACTCAACGATTAATTATAGTTTTACACTAAAATAATTTCATGAACATAAATAATATTCATACAAGTCATCACAAGTATTAACATTTCATATTAATATATATGAATGTATGTATCTGTGTATATATATATTGTAATGGCTTTCAAATTAATAATATTTCTCAGCATTCCATGCAAAGCATCATAAAATCACCCTTCATAATAATGCTAACTTTTGAATATGACTGATCATCATCAAAATTATTTTAATAACTATAAGTTTTTATTCCAAAAAAGCACTAGGCTACTTGTTCAACAAAAAATACTAGTATATATGTGTGCATGCAAAGCAATTAGTTCAAAATAAGATTGCCAATACACATTTTGCTAATCAAACAAAAAACTATAACTCTCATGGCCAAATATTCCAACACATTTTGCATTTTTCTAAAACTTTTTGGTCTACATATCTCAGAGTATGGCATGACCAATCAAGTATCTACTCATGGAGATGTATACAGCTATAGAATACTTTTGCTAGAAATGTTCACAGCCAGGAGTCCAATAGATGATTCCTTCAAGGACGGCATAAGCCCCCACATGTTTGTTCAGAATACACTGCTATAGCATGTAACTGGCATCACAAATCCAATTCTACTATTTGAGGAGGATGGAGAAGAAGCTATTGCTGAAATATTAAAAAGACAGGAATGCTTGAATTCAATAATCAAAATTTGTCTCTTCTGCGCCAAGGAATCGCCAAGGGAGTGCATGAAAATCGAAGATGCAATCAAGGAACTTCAATCAATTAGCAACAATATTCAAACTTCAGAAGCCAGAAGAAAGAAGAGTTGTAGAGACATGCAGACCACCAAGGAGGGACAATCATACAGTACACACTCATAAGTATGATGTAAATGAGTACAAAGGGAAGAAGAAGAAGAAAACTTTTCCATGAGTACTGACTTTAGATGATGTTTGGAACAAAGAAGTTTTTGTTTACTCCATATTTGTACTAAAGCTCTCTGGACCATCAGCTAATAATAATTACCTTAAGTAATAAGAAAACTTTAAACTGATACACCAAAGCAAGGCAATCAAATCATTTTTTAACTTCAATGTAAGTAATTTAACTAGATTCCTCAGTCTTATGGTCCAAAGAAAAAAAAATTAGGTAAAGAAATGGCATCATAAAGATGGTACAAAAGCTTGTAATATTTTCATTATCTAGGGTTAAGAAAATTTCACATGAAGTGAGATCTTCTAGGCTGGAGCAAAAATTTTGATACACTAACCTACACTCTGACAAAATTATTCATTTTCTTACATTACTTTAACCTGTGAAACACTTGTTGCTTATATTTAATCCCAATTACCAAATCTTCAGCTTGCAACCAAAGGATAGAAAATATATAAAAGATTGTCTTTTGATAGACGCTTCACACTTATTTACAGTAACATCCTTTTCCTCCTGATTACATAATTCTTTCTAATCATAATCGTCCCGGACAAGGAATGTCTGCAAGCCTTTCTAAAAAATAAAATAAATAAATAAATAAAAACAGAGAGAGAATGCAAATTTTTGCAAAGACGAACAGATTTTAAAAGTTAAATAACTCTTAGCAGCATAAAAATAATCATCACGAATTTCTCCTCACAGATTTAAGTGCTTGAATCATATGAAAGGGAAAAAAAGATCCTAGGAGAATAAGCTGACTTGAAGCTAGGGATTACCTTAACCTGGTAATCCGACGAACGGAATTAGGAGATTACAGTACTAAACGAGGTTAAATCTTGAGAGGACTTGCTACTGATCTACAAATACTAGAAAAGAGAGAAAGAAAATTGAGGCATTAATATCAAACTTGTAATGTTTTACCGATTATTTTCTTGCGCGACCCAAATTTTCTATCAAAATATGGCCATTATCGGCTGTCGGCCACATTCCGCCCGCCGGAGTTAACAGCGCTAGCTTTCAGCCTTCCCCACGTTAACCTGAGGCTAACTGGCCTAAACCATGGACCTCGCAAAAATATATTTGATACTTAAAATATTATTTTCCTTTTTTAATAAAATATAATATTATATTACTTTAAATGATGAAATTTAAAATAAATAAATTTAATTTGTATATATTAATGTATATAGAATTACTCGTTATGTATTTTTTTTTTTCTTCATTAGCTAAGAAGCATCGCATTTAATTTAGGAAAATAGGTTTCTAAGTTTAGAATTTATTTAGTAATTGTTTGAATGAATGTGTGTAAAATAAATAAATTTTAAAAATAAAATATAATGATGCAGAGCATTTTAACTTTTAGGAATTATTTAGTTAGTTGAAAATAAAATAAATAAAATAAATTTTTTTTACTAGAAAGTATATTAAGGCCATGTAATATAGCTTAAAATAGTGAATTAGTACATTAAATTGTTATTAATCTAAATTTAATTAAACAATATGAACTGTTTAACTTTGGTGCGATAAGATGAGTAATTTCAACATTATTCAAATATATTATATATATATATATATATATATATATATATATATATATATATATATATATATATATATATATATATATATATATATATATATATATCAGAATTGTCAACAAAAGCATACAAAATTAATGTGATGTAATACTAAGGAAAAAAATAAAGAATACTTAAGAAAAACTAATCTCCTCACGATATCTGTATCTTATTTTTGGGAATAATTTTGGATCAAGATATCATCATCCAAAAATAATTTTAAAAAAAAGCTTATAATAATATATTAATTAATAAAGCTCCTTCTATATTTTTATCTGCTATTCTGCTCTTCCAACTTTTTGATTGAATACTCCCCTCAGCGACGGAGTAAAGTACGGAATTCCATAATATGGAGTTGGATCGAGACAGCACCATCACCTTCACATGCTCACGTTGTTGCTGCTACCACACAGTTTCGCCACCTCCAATCTCAAAGTTATCCAACTCCCTAAATCCCATCTGAATCTTTCACAGCATCCATAGATTTTCAGATCTGATCCACCGCTCTCTTCCATGCCATAACATCTGACAGATAATCGCTCGTCGGTCCGATCGATCTTAGGATCAGGCTCCAAAATCTGCTTCGGCAACCATAGTTTGAGCCTCTTTAACCTCATCAACGGAGTACTTTCGTCGAGCATGTAGAACTCCCAGTCTTCGCCAATGGCATAAAACCGCCCGTCGCCGGCGATATCTTTTATGCCTTTACTTTCTTCCATCAAAAGATACCATTTTTGCCATCACCATGTCTGCAATACACAAACCTGTTTTCCACGCTGGCAAATTCTGTTTGATTTCTTATTCGAACAATGCCGGCCAGCGCGCTGGCACTCGAGGAGACTATCACCTTCGTGAGATTCAGTCGATATGCATTGCGAACGGTTGATTTAAACTTGTTATAACGGCGTAGTAGCATTGGGGTTAGAGGGGGGAATATGCACGTATTGTAAGATACAGGATCAAAGAGATGAAGGATTTGGCTGTTGTTGCGGGTTATGAAGACAAGCCAGCCATTGGAAGAGCAGAAAAAATAGATGGAGGAAGACGATGGCAATGACAAGTAGATGGTTCTACTACTTTCAGTACCACGATCATTAGCATCCATGCTGAATTGGATGATTTTGTCGTTCTCGTTGAAGCTGACCTCGTAGCGTGGGAAAGGGTTGGGTGCAGGCATGGCGGAACGCCAATGGGAGCAAACTGAGCGGAATGAGGAGAGATCGTGACGTTGGTGAAGCTGTAGCTCGCTCTTGATACTTTGCAATAGGTCGAGGGGAAGATTGGACCATGAAGAAGACGCCATTGAAGAATAGGAACAAGAATAAGAAGATGAATATGAGCGCATAAGAGGATGCATGGGATGAAGAAAGACAGCTCTATCGCAAGGCTCTTTCCCTTCCTTACTACTTATTTGGATTGCTATCCTTTCTTGGTACTGAGGACCGGAATAGGCGGGGAGGCATGCGGTCATTGGAGAGATCCTTTAATTTCGTTGTTCGGTTGTTAGAGCTTATTGGCGGAGACCAAATTGCGGATGAAATCTGGACACAAATTTTATTAAAATCTCCTAGTATTGACTGTCTCTCTCTCTCTCCCTTTTGTCATGTGATTTTATGCCATAGAGGTTTCAGTTTACTCCAATTAACTAATTCATTAATATTGACATAGTAATTAATTTTAATAGATATTTCAATTTAGTCCAATTTAAAATCTTAAATGCTTACTGTAGCATCATATAAAAGAATGAGTTAATTATTTAATTAATTCATTTATTTTCGTATATATATATATATATATATATATATAAACACGTTATATTATAATTATGTAATAAATATTTTATGAATGTTTTTAATTATCTAATTGAATGTAAACATTCATGTTATTAAATTAAATACTTCTATTTGGAATTTGTATTTGATAAAATTTATAAGTAATTGCTTTAATTAAATTATTTACTAAAGTTTGTATTATGATATTAAATGGATTCTATTAATATTATTTTTTAAAATAAATTAAATTGAAATATTATGTCACAAAAATGACCTCTATTATATCAATTTATTTATTTTTAAAATATATAAATATTACTTAAGGATTATATTTAAATCTATGCGAAAAATTATCAGCTCAAAGGAAGATTATTTTTTGGCTGGATTTTGTAAGTGAATCTGTAATCATAAAGTTTGTACTAATATGTTCAATAGATATTTGAGAACTCTTAACTCTTTCTTTTACAACAAAAAAATTTTATGTCAATACGCTTTGATTTTGACAAACTCATTGTTCTTTGAATACAATTTCTATCACAATTTATTTTTAATGGTCTCTCTATTCCATCAAAAATATTTAGCCTACTCATAAAATTCTACTGCCATATTTCTTGATTTCATGTCTCATAACAAACTATAAATTCTACTTCCATAGTGGAAGAAGCTATGAGCGATTGATTAAAATCTTTTCCAAGATATAGCTTCTCTAGTGAATAAGAAAATATAACCTGAAGTGGATCTTCTACTATCGAGGGAACCAGCAAAATCAAAATCAGAGTACCCCATGATCTCTAAATGATCTGATCTACGATATGTGAGCATAAAGTTTTTTGTTCTCTTTAGATATCGTATAACCCATTTTACTACTTTCCAATGATCCATTCCTAGGTTACTTAAATATCTGCCAGCATTCCAACAATGTACGCAATATTCGGACGTGTACAAACTTGAGCATACATAAGACTCTCTACTGTAGATGCATAAGGGATCTTTTCTATCTCTTTCTTTTCAAGTTCATTTCTTGGACAATGAAAAAAATTGAATTTATCACCTTTAGCAATGTATGTATCTTCTAGTGCATAATCTTTCAAGCCAAATCTACTAACCACTTTATCAATATATTCCTTTTCTGATAAACCAAGTATACCACGAGAACGATCTCGATGAATTTGTATACCCAACACAAAAGATGCATTCCCAATATCTTTCATTTTAACTTTATTTGAAAAAAATTTCTTAGTTTCATGCAAAAGGCCTATATCGTTGCTTGCTAGTAGAATATTATCAATATATAGTACTAAGATGATGGATTTACTCCACTAATTTTATAATAAATGCATTTATCAACAATATTTTCTTTAAAACTAAAAGAAGTAATCACTTGATCAAATTTTTTATACCATTGACGGGAAGCTTGCTTTAAACTAGAGATGAATTTCTTTAATTTGCATACCAGGTGTTTTGAATCAGAAGATTGAAAATTTTCTGGTTGCACTATATATATTGTTTCTTCAATGTCACCATTGAGAAATACAGTCTTTGCATCCATCTGATATAACTCTAAATCATAATGAGCTACTAGTGTCATAATGATTCATAATGATTCTAAAAGAGTCTTTCGAAGAAATTGGAGAGAAAGTCTCTATTTAATCAATGTCTTCCTTTTAAGTGAAATTTTTAGCAACTAGATGTGCTTTATATCTTTCGACATTGCCTTTTGAATCTCGTTTGATTTTAAAAGTCCATTTACAACCAATGAGTTTTACTGATTTAGGCAATTCGAAAAGATCCCAAACATAATTATCTTTCATTGATTTCATCTCATCCTTAATGGCTGCTATCCATTTATGGGAGTTGACACTTTATTTGACTTGACTAAAAGAGATTGGATCACTTTTCAATCCAATGTCAAATTCATGTTCTTGGAGATACACAACATAGTAATATGAAATTACTGATATCCTCTCCCTAGTGGATTTTCTTAATGACACTTCAATTTGAGGCTATTGTGATTCCTCAATATGAGTGGGAGTTAACTCAAGAATATTTTGATTATTTGTATTTACAACTTGAATAAGATAAGGGAAAATTATTTGATCATTTTCTATTATAACTATAGGAAGAGTAATAAATTGCTCTTCAAATATAAAATTTCTAGGCTTATTACTCCCATCATATTCAACTTTCTCAATAAATTTAGCATTGCCCGTCTCGAAAAAGGATTTATTTTAAGGGTCATAAAACTTAAAACCCTTCGACCTTTCTAAGTATCCAATAAAATAACAGCTAATAGTTCTTGAGTCCAACTTTTTTTTATTAAGCTTATATGGCCTAACTTCAGTTGGACATCACCATACATGAAGATGCCTAATATTAGGCTTCTTCCCAATCCATAATTCATATGGGGTTTTAGCTACTGCTTTACTTAGAACTCTATTAAGGATATAAAATGCAGTCTTTATGGCTTCTCCCCAAAGTGATTTTGGTAAATCAAAATGATTTATCATACTTCTAACCATATACATAAGGGCCCGATTTCATCTCTCAGCTATACCATTTTGACTTGGAGTCTCTCAGCTATACCATAAGGGCCTAGACGTTGTTCACCTAATCCATCATATCTGTCATAATATTCACCACCATGGTTAGATTTGACAACTTTTATTTTCTTTCCAAGTTGATTTTTAACTTCGGCCTTAAAAATTTTGTATACGTCCAGTGATTGTGACTTCTCATAAATCAAGTATAAGTACCCATAACAAGAATAATCGTCTATAAACGTAATAAATTATTGTTGGCCATTCTAAGTAGCTATGTGGAATGGACCACAAATATCAGTATGAATTAATTCCAAGATGCATAAACTCCTATTAGCACTAATTTTTTTGAAATTTGTTTGTTTTCCCTTGATGCATTCTATACAGAGTTTATTATCTAAAAAATCTAGGGAATCATGAATTCTTTCTAACACAAGTCTTTCAATTCTTTATTTAGAAATATGTCTTAAATGCTTGTGCCATAACATATATGAATTCTCATTCATTAATTTTTGCTTTGTACCAAAATTACTTGCATGCATGGTTTCATTAATTTGTGAAGAAGAAATGTCTAATCTCTATAGATTATCAACCGAAGAACTAGTACCAATAATATTTGAATACTAAAAGAGACTAAATTTTATATTTCAAAATGAAAAAGAATAATCAGATTTGTCCAAACAATAAATATAAATTAAATTTTGTGTAAATGACGGTACATAGAAAGTCTCGTGTAAATTCAAAATAAAACTAGATTATAGATGCAATCTATATAAGCATATTGCTTCAATAAGAGATTTATTGTCATTTTCCACATAGATGAATTTTTCAGTATCAGTTGACATTCGTCTCTTTAGACAACCCTGCATAGTAATACTTATGTGTGTAGTTGCACCTATATCTATCCACCAAATGTGATTTGGTACTAAGGATAAATTAACTTCAGAGCAAATAAACTTAAGAAGTTTACCCTTTTTCACTAGTCAATTTGCATACTTGGGACAATCCTTCATCACATGATCGGCTTTCTTGCAAAAGAAATAAGTAACAGCATTATCTCTTATTTCTACACCTTATCTTATGAAGTCCCTTTGTCTGACTCATTTGCCTTTATAATTTCTTTTTCTTTTAATAACAATACCATGAGAGGAAGTAGCTAAGTGAGCACTTTCTATTTTGTCATATAAAGTGCCAAATCTATTTAAAGATGTTAACAAAGTTGAGAAGTTTACCCTTGTTCATGAGACAATTTGCATACTTGGGACAATCCTTCTTCACATGACTAGCCTTCTTGTAAAAGAAAAAGTAAAACATTATTTTATTTCTGTTGCACCTTATACTGTGAAGTCCCTTTGTCTGCAGCTCCTTTGCCTTTAAGTAACAATTCCATAAGAGAAAGTAGCTAAGTGAGCACTTTCTATTTTGGCATGTTTCAATCTTGCTTCCTCTTACACACATTGAGCAATGAGCTCATTAAGAGTTCATTTTTTCTTTCGAGTATTATAACTTATCTTAAAAGGATTAAGTTATGCAAGAACATAGATCAAAACTAAGAGCATAAAAATGTCATCAAGCATCTCTTATTTTAGTGCTCTCAGTCTAGTGACAAAATTAGACATCTCCATAATTTAATTTATAATACTTGTATCTCATGTCAAATCATCGAAGAGATTTAATCAGAAGCGTAGCTGGATCCATGGAAGAGCTAATGCAAGAATTTTGGCCTTCCACTTCTAAAGTGGTGTTCTTGAGAGAGAGAGAGAGAGAGAGAGAGAGAGAGAGAGAGAGCCTTCTTTTCACTCAAGATGGGATATGAGAAAAAATAAGAACCAATGTTTTAGAATGGGGACCATGACCCTATTCATAGTTGAGTTATTTCATTTTGTTTTAGCCCATCATTAAAATAAAATAAAATGTCTGGTCTATACACATGATAATTTCATATAAAATTAATAAGATACTTCAAAAGTTAAAAAATTATTAATCTTTATTTGATCACAAAATTAATAGGCTTAAAAATAAGATATCACTTAATGAATAATTAAATTTATATGTGAGCCCACATTCAAAATTCCCAACAATCTCTCACTTGGGTCACATATATTGCTTGATAATTATTATTATTAAATACTTTAAGAGCTCAATATTTGTTATCTTCAAAGAAGAATATCTTTAGACAACCTGGTCCATTAATAATATTGACATAAAATCAAAGTGATCTTTTTTATAATTTTTCTATAACAAGACCCATCAGTGATCACTAAATTAATATGATTAACAACATAGATCAAGTATGGATGTGTAGCATGAAAATTTCATGTAATGTGATCATATCATTCCTATTTCCAACTAGTCCTATATTATAACTCAAAAAGAGTTATAAATATAGTTTCATTTATTTATGCTCAACTGCAATTGAAACTACATAACTTTATTTCAGAGTTTTCAACTATAAGATAATAAAAATACTTTATTTTTTCAGAAAAATATATTTACAATCATTGAACATCATAAGCAAACTCCCACTATGCTAGCATAACATCAAAGTAAATTACTCCCATACGAGCCACATACTCATAAAATACTTTAGGTGGTAAACATTTTGTAAGTTGATCTACAATTATAAAATTTGTACTAATATGTTCAATAGATACTTGTGAACTCTGAACTCTTTCTTTTACAATAAAGCTTTATGTCAAAATTCTTTATTTTGATCTCTCTTCATGCCCAATTTATCCTTTTAAGATAAGTTATAATACTCAAAAGGAAAAAATTAGACTCAAGAACTATTACATTTTGTTGCTATTACTACATCACAAGTAGCAGCAATTTGGATTGAAGGAGAAGGTTTGATAGATATAGCAGAACGTGATATCATGCTAATATCACATTTTAGAGAATATAGAAAAATTAAACATTATTTTGGATGTTATCCTTTACAATATCCTCTTTTATTTCCAAATGATGAAGTTGGATGGCATCAAAATATCAATAGATTTCTAAGTTTGAGAGAGATCATCAAGATATGACTATTCAAGTGATGAAACCTGGTTCAACCGAGAAAGATGTCTTTAACTAAGAAGAAATGATAACTATTATCTATATTTCATCTCATTAAAATACGTATAATAATTAGTTATTATTATTAATCATATTTATTCTTATTACAGGAATTATAAAATCTACAAAGCAATGAGTTTCATGCAGAGAATATTAAAGTTTCAAATTTCAAATTTGCCAAAATGATAAATCAATTCTTTTATATGCTGGTCGATTATTACATTAGTATGTTGTTGATATGTATGTGAAAATTGAGATAAGTCAATTGGACTTTTATAGAAGAAATCAACATACAATATGATATGAGTTATTATGGTGTTTATTTTTTGGTTCATGTGTATGTATGTATTGTGGGGGGACTGAGGATGTACTATTGAGGTGATCGGGTATGACATCAAGGAATAGTGCACTATCTCGAAAGATAAAAATCACTACCTACGATGGACCTAATCACCTAATAAGAACTCCTAAAGCATGATAAGTCTTCGAATGTACTAGAGATTTTTACCCTACTTTATATGGATGAATAAAGTAGGGTTTATTTAAACTAGGTTCTAAAGTTCTCTATGGCAAGCCCTTATAGTTAATTACATCCTAGAGTTTCATAGGAATACTCTCGATTAAAGTAGGCAATTGTTGTCTCCAAAGAATTCAAAGATAGGACTATCAACAAATTAGTTATATTTGGAAGATCAAATAGGATAGATCGAAAGGAAAGACTTAATATCGAAGCCATAGAGAGATTAGTAGGGGATGTTCATGATACTAGGAAGCCAAGTGAGCATCCCAAACTATCATATGGTTGGGCTTTATATGTTTGAAATTGAGGAGAATTATATGCTTGAGTTGAAATTTTATTAGAAATCTAGGATTTACAATTCCACAATACAAGATTGTGAAATGCCTAAGAGGTGAGAATTTATGCTTGTAGCCCCAAAGAAAAATATCAATCTCAGATCCTAAATCAAGGGAGCTTTAGCGAGGACCAAAGCATGGCCTAAATCTAAGGCGAAAGGTGCATATATTGTTTACCTCCTTAAAGGAGGGTAAATCACCACACGTTTGGACCTATAACTGTCTGGAGTGGTAGCCAGCTAACTCCTTCTACGATTTAAAACCATGTGGTCAATCAGATATTTTTGCAAGATGGCTAGGTTATTATTATTTAGAAAAGAAACTAAGTCCTTAAACCCACTTTCTAAGAGACTAGAGCATGAGTTGTATGAAATGACCTAGTCTAATGCACAATTTATCAAATTTTATTTGATGTTGGACTCTTCATTTTGACATAGGCTATAATATTTTATATTCCTAAATGCATGATGAAATGGGTTATGGGCTAAATCAAAAGGGAAAGAGGTGTTTTCCATCATAGGCTCTCAAGGGTCAAGCCTTTTTTTTCTATCTAGCAAAGATGGAAACCTTATTAGAGTGAAATAAAAGCGACATACATGATGATATTAAGCATACAACATTGATAATTTTGATTTAATAGGCTTTATGTGAGGTTATGAGTTATTTTAGAAACTTTAATTATGTGTTATAGTTGGGATAGAAAATTTATTTTTTTCCTAGAACTAATCACATCACACATAAAACCATCATACATGAAGAAACTAGAAAGTACATGTCATTTCTATTACACAATATAAACAAATCATTAAATAATTTATAATCTCAATGTAAAAGAATAACAGGCCGGTGTGGTCGGGTACCGCAGTACAATCCAAAAAAGAAATGGGTAGCTGAGCTCTACCCTTAGACAACTCGGTATATGAAAGAATAATTACAAATTACAAAATGAATAAGTGTTATGAGGGATCTTCAAGTCTTCATGCTCCCTTCATTTCTTCATTTGATTTGGTAGGCTTCTAGGCATCATAGGGCACCCTTGGATTAAACCTTCTGGCCAATGTTCATCTTTAACCCCCATAACACTTAACAAAATCCCTAATGCACAATTACATTAAAAATAGAAAAAGTAAATCTAACTATACCTGCAAAGTAAGTGTTAGTTAAACACACCATATAATCTAAGTAGTTATATAAATGATTTAGACTTAGCACCCTGCACATGGGTAACCAAGTCCAGTTGTCCTAATGTAGATTATGCTTAAGGGTTAAGTAACCTGCAAAAGAGAGCATTTATATTTATTTTAAATGCCCCTTAAGCATAATCTCCTGTAGAAAATATGTTTAGTCTAATCACGACCTAACATCCAGTATATGAAACATACACCCTAGCATACAATCTACAACATTATATCTCAAAATAAAATATACATCAAACCATGCACCACCCTAACATAAAGCTAGAAGTGGTGACTTAATCTAATGTGTGTGTTAAGGCTTTTGTGATTTGTTCTAGCTAGGCTTTTGAGTTAAGGTTTTCTAAGTATGAAGGACATTTAATTATAAATGGTGGTTTCACTTTAAATGATTTAATTAATTTGCAAATTTTACTTAATATTTTATTTTGTTTCATTTGACCTACACTTAATAACTATATGTTATTAAGAGAAAGAAAGAGAGGATTACTCTCTTTTATCCCTATCTCAAGCCACATCTAAAACAAGTTAATTAACCCATTCCCTTTAGAAAATGACTTATTACATGTTTTAATTAGTCCTAAGTTTAGGTTCATTTTAAATAAACTCATTCAATAAGAAAGGCATCTTATGATTAGTTGGATTGAATTACTATCACATAGCACATGTTTATTCATTTCTTTCCATTATGTATATCATGCATATGATTAAATCGCAAGCATAGCTATTCATGCAATTTATGTATCTTAGTACACATAAAAGATGAATGTGAGTAAATGTATTTATAATTAATATTTCATTTGAATGAGTGATTTTGTCATATTAATTTAATGCTCTATCTAAATTCTTATGCAAAAGCATAAGGAAAGAACCTTAAATCACATGACTAATCAACTCAACCAATTAAACAAGGTATGAATAAATGTCTTTTAGTAGAAAAAGGGAGGTTTTCATTCATTAGCTAAGTACACATTCACATATATAAAAGTTTTAACCAAGCACGTCGCCATTGTTCTGCACCAAGGGAATGAGGTAGAAACCTCCTTGGAGCTACTTGAAGTTGTGCTTCCCTGGAATGTACAGACTAGTATACCCGCTCTCCTTAGATACATATGGATGTATGACCAACTACAAGAATAGAAAGCCATGCAAAAATTATATTTTTGGTTTGATTGATTTATTTTGTGTAAATGAATTAAAGCTCTATCAAAATTCTAATGTCCAAATGCATAAGAAAGAAATCAAGCAAGTACATCGCCATTGTTTCACACCAAGGGAATGAGGTAGGAACCTCCTTAGAGCTACTCAAAGCCATGCATCCTTGGGATGTCCAGACTAATATACTCGCTAACATTCTTACTTATACAAATCAACACATGAATGTAAGTAAGAGACTTCACTTCAAACACTAAATTTTTATTCACTTGCATTTCCTATGTATACATGACTAAATTTACAATATATATGTATAATAATTCATTAATAAACTTTTGAAAATATATTTGAGATTTAATAGTGATACTAGCCACACATATTTTTAATTTAAATCAACACATACAATTTGACATAAAAGAAATTATTTTTTATTTGATTAATTTGAAAGACATGGATGCATGAGTACAAGTGGCATACAACATTTTAGCCTGATTAGAAAGAAATAAAACAACACAAGCATGTGATTTCATTCAAATCCAACTACGTCCTATGGATAATCAAACTAAATAAGATTATTCAAAAGAAAACAAAGTTCTTTAATGTCATTTCATTTTCATGTTTGATTTGATTTAAGGAAATGTGAGAAATGTTTGCTAATCCTAATCCCAACCCCCATGTATGAGTTAATTTGGTTTAATGAAGAATATTTAAGTTGATTTTATGTCTTAATTATGTTAGGGTATGAATTAAGTCAATTAATTAACACTTACCTATGCCACCTTAAGTTAATTAACTAATTAATAATGAACCAACATGATATGCAACCACATTAAAAGTAAATTTGCAATGCTCCTAAGAAATGGAAGGGGCCTAATGCAATTGGCTCATGATTAATAGTTAATTAGGCTTAAGGGATTAATTAATTATTTTTATGGTTTTCTTACACATGTAAGCAAACCAAAATTTCATTACATTCCTTTAAACTATTAAACATATAAAGGGCTACCCAAAATAGATTAAAGATGATTAGATGTGAATTAGATTTTAAATTGAGTTAATTAAGCTCATTAATCCATTTGGTTAAGCATTAAGCATGTTCAATTAATGAAATGAAATTAACTTAAGAAAAGAGGCCAAGAAAGAGGCCTTAATCTTAATCCCTAAGTTCTATATTTGATCACTTAAGCTATGATTTTATCTTGAAGATTAATCAATTAATTAAGCAATTAATTACCTCATTAATCATTAATTAATTTGATTCCAAAAAGTAAATAAAACTTTGAAATGAATTAGGAAAAATATCCCAATCACATTCCCTAAGCTCCCTTATTCTTCAAGAGAGGTAATTAGGCTTAAATAATTAATTAAGTCAATGTTCATTCACTAATTATCACTAATTAAATTAAGGGAGTGATTAAAGATTAATCATTTGGTTTCCCTAATTAAGCAAGATAGAGGTCATCCCTCTAAACATCCACAGAAACTTTGAGATTGATTGGGTGATTAATTATGGAGAAATTAAGCTAATTAAATTTTCAATTAAACCTTAATTAAGCCAAAATCACTATTCAAAGTTAATTAATAATAATTTTTCTAGATTCTACTCTAAAATATCTTTAAAATGAGCCTTAGTTTGTATTTTTTTTTGGAATTTTCTAGGATTAGTTATGATTTTTAGAAGTTTTTCTTAAAATAGATTATTTAAGCCTAATTAAAGCCTTAATCCCGTCGGGCCATGAGAGGGGGAAAGGAGGAGATTTACCTTTGGTCCATGGAAAATGCTAGGTGTTTAGAGTGGGCTAAGATGTCCTAGGAATGCCTCATTTGGCAAGTGGAGGGTTGCTATGGGAAAGGCAAAGTGGACTTTGCCACTTATGGCAAGAATCCTATGCAAAGAGCTTTGCACATTGGCCAAGTGCCTTGGATTGGGTCCCACTTGGATTTAAGCTAGCTTGGGGTTGACCTAGGGTCAGCTTGGGTCAGATTAGGTCAGCCACCAAGGTTCCATAAGGTGGCTTCGGGTGATTTGGCTTCATATGGTCAAAATAGGCTCATTTGGGTTAGGTTGGGTTGGGTTGACCAATTGGTCAAATTAGGTCAAACCAAGGCTTGGGTTAGGTTCATATGATGATTTAGGATATTTTGGTTCAATTGGTTTTGATTAATTTGGCTTAGATTTGAATTTGAGTCATTTGGATTCAAAAGGGTCAAAAGGGTCAAGTTGACCAAAGTTGACCAATTTGACCAATTTGACCAGATTGGATTGGGTTAGGTGTTGAGTCAAGTTCAATTAGTTGATTAAAAGTAAGTGTAGGCTTTGGTTTGGTTTAATTTAGAATTAATTTTGATTTCGGCCAATTTGACCCTTTAGGTCAATTTGGGAGTTAGTCAAGTTGACCAATTGGTCAAATTAGCTCAATCATGGCTTTGGTCAAGTTCAATAAGTGATTTAGAATGAACTTGAGTCATTGGTTGCAAACAATTTGGATTAAATCATTATTTTACCCATTTTAGCTTTTTAGGCTAATTTGGGTCAACTTAGGCCAAATGACCAATTGGACTTGGTTTGGCTCAAGTGATGGTTTGGTCATGTTCAATCATTGATCATGAGTGGGTTTGAGTCAATGGTTTTAATCAATTTGGCATATGATGAGTTTTGGCTAGTTTGGGTTTCATTTGGGCTAAAGGTTGACTTGGTCAAAGGACCAAGTTGACTTAGTTTGACCCAATTCAAGGTAGTTGGTCACCCTAGGATGATTGTTGATCATAATATGGGGTTTGGATGAGCTTAGTTCAATCCAATTTGGGTTGGATTAGAACTTGGCTCCAAAAGCTCTTTTAGGTCACTTTTGGGTCATGGGTCAATTGGCTTGATCATGGCTTGATTCAAGTTTAGTTGAACTCACATATGAGCCTAAGATGAAGATATAAATCCATTTGCAATTATTTTAGAGTCAAATGAATTTTTATTCATATGACAATTTCAAGTCAAAAGGGGTCAACATGGGCTTGACTTGGGTTGACTTGTGTTTGGTTTGATAATTGTAGTTTGGATATGTGATTGAATAGATGATTAAATCATGAAGAAATCTATATGTTGATTTTTGGTATCATTTAACAAGTTCAAGAAATTGGTGAGCTAAAATTGGGAATTTGATTTGATTTGGGTTTGGTTTTGGCCTTAGATTTATATTTCATTTATATTTATGAATATAACTGAAGATATAAATGATTCATGAGAAAATCACTTGGGTTTGGAGGCGATTGAAGTAAATTTGACAAAATTGAGGATGTAGGTCAAAAGGGCTTAGTAGAGAATTGATTTGGTTTGGTTTATTTTGATCTAATTTGAATGGCTTGAATTTAGATTTCATTTATATTATGAATATAAATGAAGGAATGATTGATTTATAAAGAAATCAACCAAATTTGATTTGATTTGAAGGAGATTTTGGCTAAGCATATGAAGGTGGTTCATATAGTTTAGAAAGGGGTTTTGGAGTTTGAATCTAATCGTGAGTTTCAATCATTTGGAGTTGGATTTGGTTTGGAATTTCGATTGGGATTTGATTTGAAATTAAATTTGATATTTGAGAAAATCAATTGAATTGGGGTTGTTTTGAGTTTGATTACGGCTAAGTCCATAAGATAAAATCAAGGGCTTAGGAAGGGATTTGGAATTTGAATTCAATCATGGGTTTCAATCATTTGATTTAGGATTGGATTTAAGATCTTGGATTTCAATTTGAGGTTTGGTTTGGAAGATGGAAGCAAGGATTGAGTTTAAAGCTATAGGGTAGGTAAGCCTTCTTAAATTCCTAAGGCATACCCTCTTCCTGGCTAACCCTTTAAGTCTAGGTTAAGTGTTCACCTAATCACTAGAAGTGTCTTAAGACTAAGAAGCTCTTAGTGTATCTGAGTCTTAGATCTATCATGGGAGGTTGAGAGCTCACTCCAAAAGTGAGGTCAACAATAGGTGTGGTGTAATTGACGAGGCACATCGCACGTACTGCGAGATGATCAACAACGTCTGAAGGATTTCAATCACTAATAGAAATGATCTACTCATAAACCTGGGATGTAGAAGGAATTAAGATCTTAGTGCAATGCAACTTGACTTATGCCAAGGACATAAGAGAGGAAGGAAGGATCTACTGAGGGATCAAGCATGTGAACCTTCCACGAGGGAAGCAGACTCAGGTTATCCATAGAGGATAAAATCTTAATTTTGATAATGATTTGGAGAGAAAAAATCCACTAGGGTTAAGTGTATGAACCTTCCACTAAGGAAGCAGGTTCAGATCATCCACTAGGGATAGAGATTTGATTTGGTTTGATTTTATGAGGGCTCCACTGGGGAGAGGATATGATTCGCACTGTGGAGGAGATTTGATTAGTGGTGGGCATCCATTGGGGATGAGAATTTTATTTGATTTGTTGACTTATGGTTTGAGGCTCCAGGGGAGGTCATGATTACCTGGGGAGAATTTGATTTGAGTTAATTGGTGGGGAATCCACTGGGAATGAGAATTTAATTTGATTTGTTGACTTATGGTTTGAGGCTCCACTGGGGAGAGGTCATGAATCACGCCTCGTTGGGGAGGAAATTTGATTTGAGTTTATTGTTGGGGCATCCACAGGAGATGAGAATTTAAATTGATTTGTTGACTTATGGTTTGAGGCTCCATTTGGGAGAGGTCATGATCTAGTTTTGAGGGCACATATGCTAGAGATATGAGCTCAGATCTGCTGAGGATAAAGTAGATTCCAATTTGGATTCCCAGAGGGATGATGATGGATTTGATGAAACAAACTCTATTGGTGTGCGATGAATCCACTAAGAAGGGGCTAATATCGGCTAGTCGTCACTCTCGATTTACAAATCTAAAGGGATAGTCTACCCATCATGGGTAACCAACTAAATGTTGCCTTTCGGTGTGCAATGGTCAAGTTAGGAAGAAAGCTTGTAGACTTGCAACATCCTGAATAAGAAACCACTAGAGTGATTAGTTGATAGCATAATAAATCGAATCTGACCTAATGTGACTATTTGAACGAATCATGGACTCACATCGTCGACTAATAGTCATCAATTTAATTTTGGATGGATCTCATTGGTGTGTGATGGATCCACTATAAAGGGGCTAATATTAACCTAGTAGTGTCATAAATTTACAAATCCAAAGGGATAATCTACCGACTGTGAGGTAGAGCTAACCAACCTAGGGGGTGCCTTTTTCTGTGCAATGGTCAAGATAGGAAGAAAGCTTGTAGACTTACAACTTCCTAACAAGGAACCACTAGGGTGATCGGTTGATAGCATAACAAATCAAACCCAACCTAAGGTTGCCCGTTAGTGTGTAATGGTCATGTTGGAAAGAATGCATGATAGACTTACATCTCCCAAAGCAAGGGGCGACCCGGGTGACTCATTAATGCACAAATTCGACCTAAGGGTTGACTCGAGAGTGTCGACCCGGGGACTTATCTCAACTCGAAAGTAGTCAGGCGATTCTTATAGGGAGTTCTTCTAACACTGCCCTAAAGATAAAATGCTTGCTTGGGAAAAGTACCACAGTTTTTCTAATTCACAGTGAAGATATATATATATATATATATATATATATATATATATATATATATATATATATATATATATATATATATATATATATATATATTTTGTTTTGTTATTATGTTTGCATGGACCCTATTGGTGTGCAAGGATCACGAGAAGGAGCTTATCGCCACTCTATCTGACTTACTTAGACCAAGGGAGAATCTGCATATCAGTGAGATAAATTCTTGAATATAGGGGTGCTTGCTAGGAAAGGGGGACTGTCTAATCCAAGAGTAACCAGGGTAGTGTCTAGATGGGGTCACTAAGAATGTGATCCAAATAGAACAGGGAGGTGCTAGGGTATAGAACCTTGTAAAAGAAAGCCTATAGGTATTCGGTGACCAACTCAAGGAGAAAGTGTAGCAATCTTACATCTACCTGTTGACCTCACTTTTGGAGTGAGGTCTTAACCTCCTCTCCTTAAACTTAGGACTCTTCTAGACACTAAGAACTCCTCAATCATAAGACACTTCTAATGATTGGGTGAACACTTAACCTAATACTAGAGACTTAAAAGTGTTAATCATAAGGTTAGGCTATGCCTTAGGGCTTAAGAAAATTACCTATCCTATAGCCTAAACCCAATCTAGATACACTTTCTCAAATTAAACCAAGATTCAATTCTCAAACCAAATCCCAAATTCAAATTCAAATTCTGAATCTAATTTCAAATTTGACTCCAAATGATTGAAACCCAAAATCGAATTCAAATCTTAAGACCCTTCCTAAGCTATATGTACCACATTCATAAGCTTAGCTAAAACTCCCTTTAGATCAAATCAAACTCAATTGATCTCTTTATAAATCAATTATTCCTTCATTTATATTCACAAATATAAATGAAATCCAAATTCAAATGACCAAAACTATATCAAAATCAAATCCAAACATCCCAAGTCCTTTAAGCCAATTCTTTGGACTTAGACAAATTCTATCCAGATCAAGTCAAAACTAATGATCTTTCTCTTGAATCAATCATTCATTCAATTATCTACCTAAATATAAATGAAACATATAATTTTCAAATCAAATCAAAGCCAACCCAAGTCAAACCCAACCTAGCCCTTTGACTTGAAAATTTCAAATGAGCCAAAATCCCTTAGATTTCAAAATGATTGTCGTTGAATTTATATTTCAATCTAAGGCTCATATATAAGTTCAACTAAACTCGAATCAAACCAAAACCAAACCAATTGACCCACTTAGGTCCACTTGACCCAAAGTGACCTAAAGGACCCATTTGAGCCAAGTTCTATTCTAACCCAAATTGGATTGAACCAAGCTCACCAAAACTATCCGTCGTGATTGTTGATCACCCTAGAATGATCAATTGCAATCAATTGGGTCAAACCAAGTCAAGTTAGTCATTTGACCAAGTCAATCCTTAGCCCAAATGAACAAAACTAGCCAAAACTCATCCTACACCAAATTAATTGAGACCAATGATTTGAATCAGCCCATAATCAATATTTAAATATGACTTGACCACCAATTGGG